>OZ038503.1:18904950-18949950 GCA_964036315.1 Acanthosepion esculentum | reverse complement strand
GTGTAGTTCGTCACATTCACTTACGCGCAAAAAACCTTATGAAATCTTTAAAAAAATATTTTTAAAAATCCACAACACACTTTTCTCTCGTTGGATCTACTATAACCTCTTCCTTTCCTCTCTCTCCCCCCCTCTCTCTCTCTCTCTCACTTCCATATATATATATATATATATATATATATATATATATATATATATATATATATATATATATATATATGTGTGTGTGTTAAATTAAAATCGGGGTAGACTAATTTCATGCGTTTGAACTCAATCGTCAGGCGGACAGACGATTTTGATTTAATATTGAATTCTGCCTTGTCTTATGGCATGAGCACTTTTCTACCAGTAAGCAGCTTTTGGGCAGGCTCTTTTTAGAGCTGCTCGTCCTTTTCTAATATTATATATACACAACGCCTGGACATGAGAATTAAACAGCACGTTCCTACCAAAATCAAGAACCACACTTTGCCGTTGAATTGATCCGTACCAAACACCTATGGTTCCCGCCATATGTGAGCACCTATTAAAGAGCAGATTTTGTGCAGCTAATTTTAGTGTTGACCGGTTCACCGTGTTGTTCCGGTCACTCTCGTTATTTCACCTTAAGGTGCTGGAGGCACTTTACATCGGGTCCCGCAAGCCTTCCTTGTGCAAACAACGTGAGTGTTTCTTGGGGCTCGCTGTCATTTGCCTCTAGCTCCTTTTGCTTATAATTTTTCCCCTCCTCCTCCACATTTCCTTTTCATTGTACATTTTCTGTGTTTTTTAATTTAAATTAAATCTCCCGTTGTAAGCCTGATGAGCGGGAGCGAAACCGGTTGCTTCGCCCGTTTTTAATATGTCTTGTAATATCAAGCTTCATACGTTTATTGCTGTGATATATATATATATATATATATATATATATATATATATATATATATATATATATATATATAAGGAAATATATGGATGTAGATCCGACGGTATGATGAAAATGTGGAAAAGACAAAGCAAAATCCGAATATGTGAGTGTACTGTTTTTTATTTTGTTTTTTGTTTTTCTGTCAACGTCAGACGTTTCGGTCTAATAGACCATCTTCAGGACATGGTTATTGGAGACATATTTATATTAAATTTAAGTTAAAATGAAGAGACGATAGATACAGGACTAGTCAGAAACAGAAAAACTGAAATTCTAAAGTCAGTGTTCTCTTTCTTGGATTCGGTTACGCTGGCACCGCGTGGGAGGCACGGCGAAAACGCACTCCCAAGAAAGAGATTTTATCTTAAGTGGAAAGGGGGAATTTTATTTAAAACTATAGCTTATCGGTACGTTTGTCAAGCATTAACCTTGCTAGGAAAGCTGATATCTTAAAGAACCCAGGTCTAGTATTTACCGTACGTGAAGTGGATATTATGCCTGCCTCGTAGATCTGCCTAAGGTTTATATATATATATATATATATATATATATATATATATATATATATATATATATATATGTGTGTGTGTGTGTGTGTGTTTCATACAGTGCGCATTACATTGATTACAGTAATAAAAACATGTTATACACTTTCCGCCATAAAAATGTATACACACTTCAGAAAATGAAAATCTTGTCTTTCGTAGTTTTATCAAATTGCGATAATGCACTCTTTGTTGTAATATTTTCTTGTCAGATGTCACTACCCTCATGCCTTCAGCATCAACAAGTTTCAAACGATGTTGTATATCGCAGAAAACTGACTATATTGGCGTCCCTTAGACAAAACATTGAAAATACATGTATAGTAATCCCAACAGACATTTTAGCCAACTTGCCCAAGCAGTAATAAGTTACAGGTGTACATTTGATAACGAACTGTTCCCTCTGACATCCCCTGTAAAATATATAGTGTCGTTCTTTGTCATGGTAGAGGGCATGCGTATCCTGTCTGGAGTTCCAGTTCCTTTAGGGACACCCATGGCGGTAATATCGATGAGGAGGGACCAGAGTGTATGCGACCATCCCCCGAATACCTCAACGGTGGAATAGGTAAATATCTACACGATCTTAAAGCGAAAGAGGGTACCGCCAGTCAAGCTGGCGTAACCAAGGCGTATATCACCAGACCACGCATACGACAGGCCGATGCAACCAGGTTTGTCAGATCTCGCCTGTATCAATCCCCTTTGAACCAGTTGGGGAAGGTACTTCTGGTCAAGTGTGTGGGCCTCTCCGTTGCGCAGTGTTGACTACCAAAATAAAATTCACATGAATGGCCACATCAAACTTCACTTTCTTCGACTCTCCCACCTACACTTCTGTGACAGCTGCTCACGACTCTTCAGGAGTAGACTGGACATTCATGGTCATCTCCACCACCGCCAGCAGGGGGAAAAGGGAATAAAAAAAAGTGGATGACGATCCCGAGGTTAGAATGCAAGCGGGTGCCGCCGTCAGCGAGATTAAACAAAAGCATTTGATATAAGCTCGACGCAAAGAGCTGCTTGGACTACGAGGAAAGCCTGATTCAAACGGGAAAGATATTGTGGCCATATGTAATCTTTACCGGAAATAAATGGTGTACATGAAAACAGGAAACGTGCTCAGGACCCTACGAACGCATTTGGTAATAGGTATGATTGTTATTATTATCAGTTCTGATCTAATTGAAAAACAAATAGGCTATAGTTTTTGATCGACCCTCGTATATTACTATACTTCGATTAGACGCTAAGCAGTTACCCGGCGTGAGCAGTAACTATAGTAACAAGAATTAAAAACCTGGCCACTACTTCTCAGCCAGCTAAAGAGCGTGTCTAAAGATGCGTACCAAGAGACTCCAATTTCCGACAAACTAATTCATCAGCTCAGTTAATCTAATAATAAACTGAGGAAATTGCTATAAAAATATTTAATGAACTTTAAATAAAAATTAGTTTTGTTGTTGGTCGAAGCGCAGCGGGCTATCTTTTTTTCTTTTTTTATTACAGGAATGATTATAGATAGAAGAACGTTGTTTGTTGGTGGAAGCGGTTAATTCCAATGATGATATTACCGTTTTTTTTCTTCTTTTAAATAATAAATAGCGATGTGAATTATTCCGCGTCTGTAGCCCGAAGGCGCCGTTTTCATCACTATTAAACTTATATTCTTCAAGCGAGAAACACCACGGACAAGCGAATAGAGAAAAGGCTCGCGGGCGAAGAACGAAGATGGAGGAAAATGATAGGCACTAAAGTGAATCTATTGATATAGACATTGAACCGTGTGACCTTTAAGTGCAATTAGGTGGTGGCCATTTATACAACGTTTATTGAATGGAAACACAGGCAAACAGATAGATAGATAGATAGATAGATGGATAGGAACAGACTGCGATAGATAGATAGATAGATAGATAGATAGGAACAGCTTGAGATAGATAGATAGGAATAGACTGAGATAGATAAATAGGAACAGACTGAGATAGTTAGATAGATAGATAGATAGGAACAGACTGAGATAGATAGATAGATAGATAGGAACAGACTGAGATAGATAGATAGATAGATAGATAGATAGATAGATAGTAACAGACTGAGATAGATAGATAGATAGGAACAGACTGAGATAGATAGATAGATAGATAGATAGATAGATAGGAACAGACTGAGATAGATAGATAGATAGATAGATAGGAACAGACTGAGATAGATAGATAGATAGATAGATAGATAGATAGATAGATAGGAACAGACTGAGATAGATAGATAGATAGATAGATAGATGGGAACAGACTGAGATAGATAGATAGATAGATAGATAGATAGATAGATAGGAACAGACTGAGATAGATAGATAGGAACAGACTGAGATAGATAGATAGATAGATAGATAGATAGTAACAGACTGAGATAGATAGATAGATAGATAGATAGATAGGAACAGACTGAGATAGATAGATAGATAGATAGATAGATAGGAACAGACTGAGATAGATAGATAGATAGATAGATAGATAGATAGATAGGAACAGACTGAGATAGTTAGATAGATAGATAGATAGGAACAGACTGAGATAGATAGATAGATAGATAGATAGATGGGAACAGACTGAGATAGATAGATAGATAGATAGATAGGAACAGACTGAGATAGATAGATAGATAGATAGATAGGAACAGACTGAGATAGATAGATAGATAGATAGATAGGAACAGACTGAGATAGATAGATAGATAGATAGGAACAGACTGAGATAGATAGATAGATAGATAGATAGGAACAGACTGAGATAGATAGATAGATAGATAGATAGATGGGAACAGACTGAGATAGATAGATAGATAGATAGATAGATAGATAGATAGATAGATAGATAGGAAAATGGTGTATCATTATATGTATATTTGTGTTTATTAAGTGTATTAATATTTACTGAATTTAACATAGTGTGGTAAAAGTTCACAACAGTCGGGCACCCGACTACCACTCGTCCTTGCATTAAATACTGTTGCCATATTTGGTCTGGTGCTCCTGAAGTTTGGAGACATTCAAGGCAAAGAGCTTCCCACTGATTTTCTACAAATATATTCATGGCAACTGCTCTGATGTCTTTTTTTTAGTGCCTAGACCGCCTACTATTAGATTGGCAACTAGATTGGCAACGTTTTAGTGTTAAACTATCAAGATACAATCGCAGCTTCTATTCTAATAGTTTCTTTCCTCGCACTTCTAAACTTTGGAAATCCATTCCGATTTCTTGCATCCCTAGCAACTACAATATTAAAAAATTCCATTTAATCACTACAGAGAATATTTTCTGCCTGCCATCAGAATGGCTGATGTTAAACTCTAGCAGAGCAACACTCTACGCCTTCTTGGACTCACGTTTTCCACTGACATGAAGTAGAGCGACTATGTTGCATCAATTGCTACGTCTACTGCCAGGAAAGTGGGTTCACTGTGTGGTGCCAGAAAATCTTTTCGCGTCACAATCCATCTTGCATTTTTATAAATCTATCATTCATCAGTGCATTGAATAGAGCTGTCATATCTGGTATGGTGTTCTTGCTGAATATCTGGAAATTGTTGACAAAATTCAAAAAAGGGATCTGTAATGTTACGGTGAAGTAATGGATAGTGGCTCGGATTAAGGAATCGGAGAGCCGAGTTCGAATTCCAGTTGAATCTATTATATTCACCTATGTGTTAATAACCTTGGGAAAGGTATGAATGCTCTTCTCCCACCTATTACTATAGGTAAATAGCAGGACAGACCGGGTTCTAAGGCCTTGGATGACAATATATATATATACATACACACATATTTAGATTGTTTACGTTTTGAAAGGCAGAGTAGAGTAATGAATAGCAGTTTGAATTGAGGAATCGGAGAGCTGAGTTCGAATTCCAGTCGAACCCATTCCATTCACTTTCGTGCTAATACCCTTGGGAACGATATGAATCCTCTTCTTCTCCCCCCAGCTATGGCTAAATAGCAGGACAGACCGGGTTATATAGCCTTGGATATATAACTGCATAGGGAGGACGTCTCAACGTTTGGATCTGAGAATAAAGCAACACTTACCCACCCAGGATTTTGAATCCGGATGCCAGGAAAAGTCAACTAATGAATACTTCTGGCTCTTCTATTGTAGAGCATGTAATAAATAGTAGGAATTGTGTCTTTGATTTTAGGGTGGACCGTTTTTCGATTTTATCGAGGTCCCACTCATCATATCACCTCAAGGTTCTAGAGTCCTTGTATATAAGATACCGTGGGCCTTCCCTTTGTAAACAGAAGGAATGCTTACTGGGTCTGAATGTTATTGGACTCTAGCTTTCTTGAAATTCATATAATTTTTTCCCATTAGTTATCATTAATATCAATTAAATTTACACGTTTATTTTTTATATCCCAGAAATAAACTTGATATGGCTGGGACAAAACTGGTTGTTTTTTAGCTTTTAAAATATACACATAAAATGCCATATAAATCATTCTGATTCCTAGCTATCCTTAAATTTTGTACTACAAAAATCTTATATATATATATATATATATATATATATATATATATATATATATATATATATATATATATATATATATATATATATATATATATATATATATATAATGAAATGGACAAAGTCCGCCAATTATTTAAAGACATTTTTATCTTTAACATTCTTTTTTATAGATACAAGTATTTAAGCAAATGCTCTGTTTATAATAAACAGTATTAAATAACAATGATGAATGTCCGAGAAAATTTCATAGAAAAATATTCGTCCTCCGTGAGAGATTCGTGGAAGATTGAAGTTTATAAGCAGTAAATTTGACCTTGGCACCCGAACGATCCTCATTGGCCGAACCGGTTAAGGCACGTCAGGCTATATGACGGTTCCGTATAGGATACAGGTTCGAATCATGTTGAGGACGAATATTTTCTATAAAATTTCTTGGACATTCAGGCCGGTAAATCTTATTTAATATTGTTTATTATAAGCAAAGCATTTACTTAAACACTTGTATCTACAAAAACGAATGTTAAACATAAAAATGTCATTATATATATATGCGGTGGAGCTTGATATCTCGAAAGGGTAAGGAATTGTGTTCTTCCATTTCTTATACAAATTCTATTGTGTGTTCGGATTTGTTTTATTCTCATGATGAGAAGAAAATAAAATCCGGCTTAATCATCGGATTATATCAAAGAACATACAGCTTGGATTATTTACACAAAGAGGAGAAATACATTGACAAACATTTTCAAACTCCTCCAGTAGCATATATATATGCACATTTCATTGAATATGACAGACAAGGTGCTTTTATTTAGTTTTTTATACAATTTCTCATCCGATCTACTATTTTTTTTCTTTTCAGATGATAAATTATAAAAAAACTGTACGTATGTTCTTTTTTATCCGAGCGCTTTCGGCTATACATTTAGCCATTTTCAGGGATTAAATATTTTAACTGTTAAATAAGAAATAGGTTGTTGCATGTATGTAAAAGAACATTCGGACAGTTTTTATATAATTTATCATCTGAAAAGAAAAAACTAGTAGATCGCATGAGAAATTGCATAAAAAACTAAATAAAATCACCTTGTCTGCCGTATTCAATGAAATGTACATGAAAGAAGGATTACTGCCTAAATACACAATATATATATATATATATATATATTCAAATTAATAAGTAATGCTGCTTAATTAATATTGTAAAATTGTCATTCAAAGAATAAATCCATAAAATTAATGTAATTAAAGACGAATGAACTTCGCTAACAAACTAAGAACGCGATCCTTGTTTTTATTATGTAATTTTATTGATTTATTCTTTGAATGACTATTTTAAAATATTAATTAAGCTGCATTATTTATTAATTTAAAAATATCTTCGATCTGCAGAAAAATATTCTGTAATCTTCTAAGACATTGCTCTAATTATTGGACCAATAGTTCATGTCACGTCAACGTAAAAAACACTTACAATAATAGAAATTTTGAATTACTACAATATTTAAAAATCCAGCGTTGCATTTCTGCACGTTCAAAAATATTAACTGATAATAACAGCACCCTTTTTTGTAAAACATCTTTCGACAAATATCACATTTATTTTCGTTTTGGAATTTTTATCCGAAATTACCTGAAATAGAGGACAAAATTAGCATCAAATTCATGAAGATGGTGAATGATTTCACCGAAAGTACTTGGGAATAATAAAGACCGAATATCTAATTCATTGTACAATTAATAAAAACAAGGGTCGCGTCGTTCAGCGAGTGGTCAGTAAGTTAATGCTTTTTAATCTGTTGGCGAAGTGAATTATTTATTTGTTACACTGTATATTTTCTCTTTTATAGAGAAAATATAGAGTGTAACAAATAAATAATAACAAGTAAAATAAATTGATCTAAATTCATCCAAATAAATAAATAAACTAACCGATAAACTAACCATTAGAAAAAACAAATAAAGATAATCAATCCAAATAAATACGTGAAGTAATAAACAAATTAAAAACTGTTCCCGCCAAAATAAAAGCTAGAAGAAAATACAAAAATCAACCCCAAAATTGAACAAATAGCTTTAATTATCTTCCCAAACAAAAACAAAACTATTATATAAGCTATATAAACAGATTTTACTACGTTAATAAAAACATCGATCAAAATAAAAATAAAAAAATAAATAAATATATAAGATAAGCAATGAAATTAAAAAATAAAAATAAATAAAAACAAGTAAAATAATTTAACCTAAATAATTAAATAAACAAATAAACGACTTCCGGTAAAATAACCGCCAAAATAGACTACCCACAATGCACCACTATCCTGTATATATAAATAGCCGAGAAAAATAACAGCACTCGTGGCCTGACGATTGCATCTAGCATGAAACAGTCTGTTGCCTCTAAGTGTTGACTTCTATGTTCACTTTTATATATATATATATATATATATATATATATATATATATATATATATATATATATATATATATATATATATATATATCGATATACTTATGGGTACAACTTATATTAGCTCTATCAATGATATTGAGCGCTTTCTACTAAATAACGCGCATATATATATATATATATATATATATATATATATATATATATATATATATATATATATATATATTGGATAATGTATGACAAGGTGGAAAACGTTTCCTTGCGACGTGTTTCGTCTTTTAGGACTTCATCAGACTAAATTTGTTACGTCGGTGCGACTACACCTGCGCACGAACGAGGGGTGATGGAAAATTTATCTTTTTTTTCTTTTAATAATCTATCCGATTTCAATCAGATTCTTTTGGGGCTAGATTAAAAAATATTAAATTCAAAATTCCCAGCATCCCGTTTGCATGTGCAGTCGCAACAATGTAAAAACATCTATTCCGATGATTATTGATATATATATATATATATATATATATATATATATATATATATATATATATATATGTGTGTGTCATTCACAGACAGTACTGTTTCGCTGTATCACAGCTCCTCAGTGCGACTAGACATCCGAATGCCTCAAGCCAGGATTGAAACACAACTGATTAGGTGTCAGCCAGAGCTATCTTCACTCGGTAAAGTTACACAACTAAATCTAGCGTATTGTTTTTAAAAATATAAACAAATGCCAACAGCCAAAGTGCTCCATTCATTTTAATGAAGAGCTTTGCATTAGTGCAGGTGACTGTTGTTTGTAGAATTAGCTTATCACTCAACAGTGCTCAATATATATATTGTAATCTCATATTACACGCAGATGCAGTTGGTAATATTTAATTATTTGATTTGTATCCTTATTTCTCATACAGTCTCAGTTACGGTGGACGGGTCATGTCTTGAGAATGTCTGATGACAAGAGACTCAATATCCTAAGGTAAAGCCAGTTAGATCAGGACTACGGCAATGTAGGAAAGCCCATGGCTAAGATGCCAAATATTTTGAACGCAATTTTATGGCTTCAAGTATATATATCTATATCTATTTAAAGCAATTGTATGCCTTCAACTAAAGATAACATGTATTGCTGGCCATTTTGCTTTAAATATGTATTGTGGATAATTTTACTATAAATATTTATTATTGGTTGGGTGATTTTGTTTAGCGGCATATCAACACCTCTATGGGGTATTTAATGCTGAAATCTAAATATTTTGAACAAAATTCCATTGCTTCAATTAAATATATTTTGAATGCAAGTGTATGCCTTCAACTACATATAAAATGACTTGTCGACCCTTTTACTATAAAATGTATTGTTACCAATTCTACTATAAAATGTATTGCTGGTCTTTTTACTTTTAAAATGTATTGTTGGTCATTTTCCAATAATGTTTTGCTGGTATTTTTACTATACAACTGTATTTTTATACTTCTATATTGTTCTGGTTTTGGTTTGAGGGTTTACTATTTGCCCATAGCTGCTACCAGCCCGGGTGGACCTGGGAAAAACAGAAATTACATGGTGGTTTCACGCTCCTCAAAACCTCCAATCTCCAGTTCAGAGGTCTTGCTGCCGGAAGTAGCTTGTCGTCATATTCAGGACTCTTTTCAAATACGTGTATCCACTAAAATACAATGATTACGATAATAATGAATGACCGATTAAAATTTTACATTCCTTCAAAACTTTATACTACTTCGAACGTGATTTTAGTGGATACTCGTGTTTGAGATAGACGCCCTGTTTTAGCAATTTCTAAAGAATTAATAGATTTATTATTAATTTGATATTTTTATTATATTTATGGTTATTATAGCGGATACTTCGTATCTGAAATAGAGGCCACATTCTAAGTTATTAAACAGCGTTTATGACATCCTACAGGCCACATCTTTAAGTAAATAAAGAGGCAGATAGATAGAAAAAATTAGACTAACATTGTCAGGAGGTGAACTAAAAGCTCATTCATCAAGACTCAGACATGGGCACGCAGCTGAGGTATGTGCAGGGAGCTGGTCGTGTGCTCATTTGCGCAACATCACTGGGACGACCAACCGGCCATGGGATTGATGATGATGATGATGATGATTAAAAACATAAAAAAGGGAAACATTTGATATGAATCATATTTATGGGATATTTCTTTGCTTTAAATATAATCGGAAAAATTGGAACTTATCTTAATCATTATGACGATAAACTACATTAAGGCCAGGCCTCTGATCAAGAGGTTTTGAGGAGCATGAAACCACCTCTTAATTGCTGTTGTTCCCAGATCCATTCTGACCTGGGGTGGTAGCACCTGTTACGGGCCCAAGTTATGGTTAAATAGAAAACACTATGAAAGTATAAAATAGGTTTTCATAGTAAAAATACCAGCAATAACTTTTGGAGAAAAAATATTACCAGTAATACATATTAGAAAAAATAAGAAAATATTGAACGTAATACATTTGACTCTCGACAAAAACCCTCTTTACAAAGATTTGTCAATGAAACCTGATCTCTGAACTGATTTTTTACAATGAATACATATTCTATTCGTAAGAACCTATACTAAAAATCTTGGGGTTGATATGCCGTAAAACAAAATAAACCCAAACCCTAAATTACAAATTGATTTCTTCCAAAGAATACATATTCGATTCATAAGAACCTATCGTAAAAATCTTGCCGGCATTAAATAACCCATTGATGTTGATATGTCGTAAAACAAAATAAACCCAAAACCTGATCTACAAATTGATTTCTTACAACGAATACATATTCTATTCAGAAAAACCTACCCGAAAAATCTTGTCAGCATTCAATAATCCATTGAGGTTGATATGCCGTAAAACAAAATAGACCCAAACCCTGATCTAGAAATTGATTACTTACAAAAAATATATATTCTATTCATAAGAACCTATCCTAAAAATCTTGCCGGCATTAAATAACTCATTGAGGTTGATATGCCGTAAAAGAAAATAAACCCAAAACCTGATCTACAAAATGATTTCTTACAAAGAATAGATATTCTATTCAGAAAAACCTACCCGAAAAATCTTGTCAGCATTCAATAATCCATTGAGGTTGATATACCGTAAAATAAGATAAACTAATCCAAACTTATGTTAATACAAATGAATGAAAAATTATTTAAAAATATGTTTCACGAATCCTTACTTGACATAAGAACAAATTGATAATCAATTCTCTTGCGGCCACGTCATGTTGAAACACTAGTCCTCGTATGATCCCCAACGTTAAGCAACATTGAACGTGCTCATTACCTAGATGGGTAACAGCTTGTGAATACAAGGTGTTGTAAGCTTTGAGGTACGGGTTGTGTAATGGATAATGGCTCGGAATTGTTAATCGGAGAGTTGAGTTCCAATTCCAGTTGGGTTCTTTATATTCAATTAGGTAAAAATACACTTGGGAAAAATATGAACCCACCTCTCCCCACGAATATGGGTTAATAAGTAAGACTTTTATCACTAGACGATTATTATCCCTACCAGAATATCTTATGATCTAAAAAATAATTTCTGTCTTTAAATAACCTGCAAAAGGTTTGATAATCCGTAGAAAATGAATGAATCAATCAATCAATTAAATATTTTTGTAAGTACCGTTTCGAGAACTATCATTTCTCCATCTAATCCATGCTTATCACTTTTTAGTCCCTTCTCTGCCGAATACACTATTGGTGTAATATGTAGCAGCCTGGAAATGTGAAAGGGTAGAACCGTGTTCGAATTTCAGTTGGGCTCGATAAATTCACTTACGTGCATATATATTTCGGAAAGGTATGCATCCACCTCATTCTCTCAGCTATGGATTAAATAGTAAGATTTGCATCTGGAGACAGCATAGTAGTTCTCAAAATTTTGTTAATGCAATATTAATTCCCAATAAATGGCTTTCCTTATACTCCAATATATTTGCTGGTTTTAAATGATCAACAATGGGTTGATAAGTCGTAAGAAATCAGTCAAATTTCTAGAACGCACAATGAGAAAATAGAACTTGGAGAGTTTGGTACTCACAGGGTGTTATGGTGAAACACACCTAGTCTATAAATAATAGACTCTCCCATCTAATATAAGTAGGAGTCAGTGGGAGTCGAATACGGAAAGTAGTCAGCTACCACAACTCGATTACTCTGCGTAATACTTATTATAACAAGTTCCTAACGTTTTTGTACGTTGAACCTATGTAGGACCGAATTTAGTCCAAATACAGTTTCCACTGAGGAAATAACTCTACAACACTCTCTCTCGATCTCTCTCTCTCTCTCTCTCCACCCCTCTCTCTCTCTGTTATGGTGAAATACACCTAGTCTATAAATAATAGACTCTCCCATCTAATATAAGTAGGAGTCAGTGGGAGTCAAATAAGAAAAGCTACCACAAGCTACCACAACTCGATTACTCTGCGTAATACTTATTATAACAAGTTCCTAACGTTTTTGTACGTTGAACCTATTTAGGACCGAATTTAGTCCAAATACAGTTTCCACTGAGGAAATAACTCTACAACACTCTCTCTCTCTCTCGATCTCGATCTCCCCCCCTCTCTCTCTGTTATGGTGAAATACACCTAGTCTATAAATAATAGACTCTCCCATCTAATATAAGTAGGAGTCAGTGGGAGTCAAATAAGAAAAGCTACCACAAGCTACCACAACTAGATTACTCTGCGTAATACTTATTATAACAAGTTCCTATCGTTTTTACGTTGAACCTATGTAGGACCGAATTTAGTCCAAATACAGTTTCCACTGAGGAAATAACTCTACAACACAGGGACATAATAAATGCCATACATTTGCACAAGTCTTTTTTAGGTGTTTTACTCTTCCTGTATTTATGATGTCCCTGTGAGTATCAAACTCTTCAAGTTCTGTTTTCTCATTGTGCGTTTTAGAAATTTCAACTATGTCTTTCTGATTTTAAGCAAAAGGCTCGTTTACGCTTTGTTTCGATTTTCCTTAAAACATCCTTATTACTCTTATGTATAGTTCCTGGTATTCACATAATTCTGCTGTAGAAAGAGATTTCAAGTCCCCTATTCATCTGTGCGGAAATTTTCCAGGAGAACTGATATTACACAGCAGTTGAGCATTTGTATCTTTATTGCCAAAAATATTTTCCTTCTTTTTAATGTTTTGTTCATTTGTTGGAAAGCAATTTTCACTGTTTCAGCACTGGATTTAATATTAAATAACAGTAAAAAGAGAATAATATTTCGTTCCGCAATTAGTTTAATTGTCTATACTTTCAGCCGAATTCTACCATTAATAATCGTGGCAGTTTTATTGGATTTTAAGAAGCGTGTTAACAGTAGCAGTTGTAGTAGTTGTCGAGATAGTAAATGCTGTAGTAGTAGTAGTGATAGTTTCAATTTGAGGTCCGCTAACAAATGTAGTTTGAGCTTACGCTACTGTATGAGTAATGCTGTTGCTGTAGTTGTAGTTTCTTGCTGTTAATCGTGTAACCGGTTAAATATTATCAATGGCGAATGGTTATCGCAACATGTATTCTCAAAAGATGTCTTCCACACGATAAATTCGATCGAATCGAATCAATGCACGCTTCATTTCTCTAGGATCTGGCCGAAACACATCCGGCAATAATGAAAACAAAAAATGGAATCTAAACACAATAAAACTGAAATCTACCAGGGCGTAGCGCCATCTGCCGTCAAATCATATTTGCAATGGTAAAAGTATCGCGCTCCTGCACAGGGCACCCCGTCTTGGTGGAATGAATAACAGCTCATAGATCGTCGTTACTCGATAGAGAGTTCGAACATTAAACGGTGCCTCTTCCTGTAATGGTTGGCAAGTTGCAATTGTAAATCATCGGTAGCGAGTTTCTGATACTTGCCTATTCACTGACAACCAGCGTCACCTTTGGATGAATTACTACTGTTCAATGGAACAGAAAGTTATGTTTTCAGCAACGACGCCCTCGAGAGATAAAAAGAACATGTCGCTTCATTGACTGATAATACATACAGTTTCATAGATTGCTGGAATCAGCACCAAATTGCTAACGATTCTATAATGCATTGAAAGCAAAAATCAATTAATCAGTCAACCTCAGTTTGTACATACGCGTAGTTTGTGTAGCAACATATAAGAAAAGGATAACATTTTTAATGCGGTGTTGTTCACTAAGAGTGGGATTAAAGTCTTAAATGTCAGGTCGATGCAATCTCAGCTACGATAATCGGGTCATATTAAAAGGCATGTCTGTTTAATTTTTAATTAAACATTTCAAACCTAGTCAGGAGTACAAGGTAGAAATCGGAACCTCAGTCTATTTAATGTCTTCGTGGCCTATGCTTTACGCATCTACAGTGTTGTTCTATAAAAGTGACTCACCTGATCTTTTTTTTACTAAATGTTCTCTTCTCCGATGAAACGAAAGTTGAGCTAAATTCAAAGGATAAGCGATCTAAAATCCGAAGAAGCTTTGAAAGCTCTTTGAATTTAGCAGTAAGTACTGTCAAGAATCCGTTCAGTATAATGTTCTGGGGATGCTTTTCTTTTCATGGAACTGGTTTCTTAAAACCTATTGAAAAGACCCTCAGGAGCGAGCCGTACAAGAGAATTTTAGAGTCTTGTCTGCCCCCTACTGCTGAAAGGGAGCAAATCGACGCCACCAAGCTCATTTTTATACAGGATAATGCTCCCTGTTACAAATCAAAATTGAGGAAGGAATACTTTGATGAGAAGCAGGTGAGTGTTATGACATGGCCGCCCCAATCTCCTGACCTCAACCCCATAGAAAACTTATGGGGCATTATAAAGTACAGGCTCTCGAGAAAGCAGTTGAGCAACAAAGAGGATTTGATTGTGAATTTCATATCCGAATGGAATTCAATGCTTGGAGATGAGATTTGCCAAAACCTAATCAAGTCAATGCCAAAAAGGGTTGAAAAGGTTATTCAAAATAAAGGAGGACCCATAGAATATTAAATATTTCGAACTATATTACCTATTATAAATAAATTATACTTCTATTATTCTTTATTTAAAGCTGTTAGGTTATGTTTCTATTGATTACTAGTTGCAGGAAATAAGTGAGTCACTTTTTTTGCACAGAGTTTTTTTTCCCTAAATCTCATTTATATGCAAAATTATAATTATCAATAGAATACCTTAGGGTGAGTAAAAATTTTTTTACTAGGTGGTCGGGAAGGCGTCTTTATATTAGTAAGATTAAAAAAATTAGTTTGTCCCCAAAAAACAATAGGCGAAATAATTTTGAAGTAAAAAAAAAAAACAAAAGCAGGTGAGTCACTTTTATCGAACAGCACTGTACAAGCACAGATATCAAGAGATTGGTGCGAACAATTTAAGCACTCGATATCACATCTCTAATGAATATTTACAGAAAATAGCATCCCTGCTTCCACTGATGTAAATGTAATGATGAGAGAGAGAGAGAGAGAGAGAGAGAGAGAGGTGAGATGTTGAGGATATAGGTATTCACAGTAAGAACAAGAATGATCTTGACAAAAGAAAATCGGCATCCTCTACTAAGCATTTCATAGGATTAGATAAACCTTTCCTAAACAGAAACTATGATCTTGAATTGGGTTGAAGCAATGATGGCACACACCCTGAACTCTTCATAAAAGCCCCACCGGAAGTATGATAACGAGGAAATGAGAACGGAACTCTATTTAATCTTTCCTAGATTAGGCCCTCCGCATTTACAAACATTGGTCATTTAAGCATTTAATCCCACAACCCAAACGAATTATACTAACAGAAGACAATGATCTTGCTTTCCGTCCCGAGGCCAACGTACTGATGAGGAAGGTGGTTCTTTCGATGGCATACGTATTCATATTCATAGGTATTCATATAAGAATGATATTAGACAGGAAATCAACATCCTCTAAGAAGTGTTCCAAGAAATAGGAATAAAGATAAAAAACTATGAAATGAACGCAGTGAAGACACGGACCCTGAATTAATACATAGTAAGAACTTCAAATAATTCGCTGTGTGGATGAATTATAACAAATTTAGATAAAGAAATTGAACATAGAATAAGCTGCATATGATGTAGTTTTGTCCAACTCCGAAAATTACTACAATGCCAAAACATTAACCTAAAAATCACATCGACACCCATTTTTTTAATCATTTCACTCCAAGCAAGGAAATGCCACTAGTAAGCAGTGGGGGTAGAGGGAGTGAAGTGAGAGAAAAATAAACTGGGTATAGGGGGAAATGAGCAAGGGATAAAAGATGAACGGGATTCAAGAAGATAGAAGATAGCGATTGACGTTGTATTTAAATTTTTGAAGATTGTATTTAGCACGGAGACAAGGAAACGGAAGTGTATTCTACAGGCAGGAAGTGCGAGAAAAGAAACTGCTGGAGTAGAAGTCGCGGTTACATTTAACTATTTCAGCAGTAAAAGAGTGGGATCTAAATGCCAATCTAGTGGCACACTTAAACACATGTAGTCGAGGCACCAAGGTAGAAAAGACAGAGAGAAGCCATGTCACATCGGTGAGAAAGTAACTAATGTCGAGATGCCATGTCAGGATCGATTACATTGCTTTTATATGGATGTCATGCTGTGGACTGAGGAATCGGAGAGCCGAGTTCGAATTCCAGTCGAATCCATTACATTCACTTACGTGCTAATACCCTTGGGAAAGGTGTGAATCCTATTCTTCTCCCTCCAACTATGGGTAAATAGACAGGACAGACTGGGTTCTATAGCCTTCGATGGCAACTTGTCTAGGAGAAGGACAACTCTGAATTCAAAAATTCGTAATGCGGACCTGATTTTCGGAATTTGGGGACCTTGTGGCACTCAGTTCACCAGGTCTCTGTTTTCGTCCCTTCAAAAAGTGGGGATGGTCTTGCACGAAACCTTCACCACTATAATAAAATCTCATGTGTCAGCGTCGCTCTCTCAGTTTCTAGGAACTGATCTGCTTGACCCTCATACGTCGAATTCGACGGAAGAGTCGATGATATATATCATAAAGAATTTATACAAAGAATTAATTAACAAGGTTAATGAGATTAATGGCGAAATCACTTCGCTAACAAGACTTAATGAGACATTAACTTACTATAAATTCCTTGAATAATATGATCCTTATATTTGTGTCGTTGTCAGATGGAATTAACAGACCGAGTACAATTTCAAATTGTCATCTTCGGGCGCAATTTTTTCATATACATGCAAACCAACGAGACGAAATAAATGTAGTGTTTTTATTTTAAAATTATGCTATTTATTGACAATTAAATTAATTTGGACCATGCGACGTCGCGAGGCTAGAGTTTTTGTTCAAATCAATCAAAGGGGAAGTCTGAATTTTGTAATGTGATAAATCCATGAAATTTTGTTGTTATATATGTTTTTCAGTTAAAGTGACATTTACTTAAATATAATCCAATTAGTAGAGTAAAATGTCTTAGTAGTTTTCCACAGAAGTTAAGATTCTGAATATTGCGTACTGCGGATCTGATTTTCGTAAATATATTAGAGTGTGCAGTTTATACATTATATAATGTGTGTGTGTGTGTGTGTGTGTATATATATATATATATATATATATATATATATATATATATATATGTATGTATATACATATATAGATTGATGCATGTTTCATTAAATAATGTAGCCAAGTGTTGTCTATTTTATGTAAGTTCTTTTCATATCGTCTGATAAGCTTAATAACATTATCATTAAACAAAGAAAGAAAATCACAATATTGATACATATTTTTTAATCCTATGGAAGCTTTCGGATTACATTATCAAAGATGACAATTACAGTACATATATTAAGCAATACACGGACAAAACAATAATGATAGTTTGTTTCTGTTTACGTGGAAGATTTCCAAGCAACGACAAACTCGTGCATATAAGACGCTGGAAGCGAAAATAGAACCGCAGCTCATGACGTCACACATGACCACGCGAGAGTGAAAACGAGAAGTATTAAGTATGGGAAGCCGTTGGTGTATTTAGATATCGATATATAATATACGTTATTTTGTAACAATTAGATATTAAATGCCAAATAAAGAAGCATTTTTTTTTTACATATTATCAATGTGATTTACATTTATTTCATGGTTACGGCCACGTCATCATGTGTTGGTGACAATACTAATTCAGAAAATGTCACTAATAATGCAAATGTATCAATATAACTATTATACATTCATAAAGCCTGACAGTAACAGTTAAGAGAAGCCGAGAGCCAGATGCATATTTCCAAAGTCTCACAGGATGCTACTGACATTGTCTTATGTGAAAATATGCAGAGAGTATCTCCAACATTTGGCGTGGTAACATAAAATGATAATATTAATCGTCACCAGTATCACATGATGTGAACTAAAATGCTACGTCGCCAATAAATGGTGACATTACAGTCAATGGGTTAAAATACATTTAATGCAGGTTTCTTTGATTGGATTATTTTGAGATAGTATTTTGGTTTTATCTAGACTAGAAAACCACTTAGTGTAAAGTTGCCTTAGTTTAAGCGACGAATTCTTTTTTGAAAAATGGACGAAATCTGTGAGCAGTTGGTCTCTCTATATGGTAGAATTGAAAAAATACGTTTTCTGTATAGCAGTGGTTATCGACGAGACTTGTAAATTCGTAATACTGTAACGAGATCATTGATGATTCTCAGACATGTTGCCTCGAGGTTGTTTTTCTGAGGTTCTGCAAAACGTTCAAATTTAGGGCAGTAACAAAATTAAATGCCTTCTCTCACATTCACAAACCCATTCTCATAGAGTCAAAATTTTAAATACATGCTGATCAAGTTTCACATATGATCGACTCTCCCGTCGAATTCGACGTATGAGCGTCAGGCAGATCAGTTCCTAGAAACTGAGACCCCGACACCGACACATGAGATTTGATTATAGTGGTGAAGGCTTTGTGCAGGGCCATCCACACTTTTTGGAGGGGCGAATACAGGGACCTGGTGCAGCGAATGCCACAAGGTCCCCAAACGACCATCCGCAGGTTTTGAATTCAGAGTTGTCCTTCTCCTAGACCAGTTGCCATCCAAGGCTATAGAACCCAGTCTGTCCTGCTATTTACCCATAGTTGGAGGGAGAAGAAGAGGATTCACACCTTTCCCAAGGGTATATATTTTTATTTTTATTTTTATTTTTATTTTTATCAGATACATATATATACATTCTTTCCTTTTTATTTATATATACATATATATATATATATATATATATATATATATATATATGTGTGTGTGTGTGTGTGCACATTTCATTAAAAACGACTGACAAGGTGCTTTTATTTAGTTTTTTATATAATTTCTCGTGCGATCTAATAAAGTTTTTTTCTTTTCAAAGGATAAATTATATAAAAACTGTCCGAATGTTCTTTGTATTCGGACAGTTTTTATATAATTTATCCTCTGAAAAGAAAAACTTTATTAGATCGCACGAGAAATTATATAAAAAACTAAATAAAAGCACCTTGTCAGTCGTTTTTAATGAAATGTGCATGAAAGAATATTCGCTGCCTAAATACACAAATATATATATATATATATATATATATATATATATATATATATATATATATATATATACTTAAATATCGGGTGGTTTCTGTAGTGCAATAAGTAACAAGTTACGGACGATGAGTATTCCAATATTGAAAGAGTTCAATTTCAGCGATATAAATTTATGCAACCTCGGATTAGGCTCAGTCGAGTAAATATATACATATGCACAAAAAATGTGCATCCGTGTCTGTTTTTTTTGTCGAGTAAGACCATTATTTCAATGTTTACATATATATACATTTGGTATATAATGTTATGTAATACAGGGTGCGATGGATAAATTGCTGTCTAACTAAAGCAAAATGAAAGTAACATGATTGTAATGAAACTAGACTGCAATTGAAAAAACTGTTGAAAAAGTTGTCAGTTTTAATGGAAAGAAAGCCAGTAGCTATGCACCCATAGTTAAAAGGTGTCTTTCGTTTAAAAAAAATTCAAGAACAATAGGAAAACGAAATGCGTAAAAATTTGAGAATGACATTAGAAGAGAAAGAATCATCATGCAACAGCAATTAAAAAATCCTCGTTATGTTATTTGTTTTGCATACGTGGCATAACTAATTTAATGAATTTTCATTACCATTACATAATTTATTTCTTTTTCCTTAAAATCAATTCCGTTATATTTCACTCGCCATTAGCTGATTTTGTTTACGATAAAACATTGAAAATAAATGTTAAACCGGATTTCAGTTCTTTTATTTTAATCTAAATATAAACCCTCATATCCGGACTTTGTAACCAATTCCTCATATCCGGAATCCCTCATATCCGGAATACCTCATATCCGGAAGCCCTCATATCCGGAATCCCTCATATCCGGAATCCCTCATATCCGGACTTTGTAACCAATTCCTCATATCCGGAAGGCCTTCTTAGTTCGATTGCCAGGGATTCTACTGTATATAGTTTGTAGATATTGAAATGTGCCTGATAAATTCATTAACATGATTTGTTGTTAATTTTTTTCTATTTTCAACGCAATTTCATGCGTTCAACTACGAATAAAATATATTGTCTCTTGTTTTGCCATAAAATGTTTTGTTCAGAATTCTACTATAAAATGTATGACTTGTCATTTTTCTTTTAAAAAAAATTGTTGGTCATTTTACTATCAAAATGTATTTTAAAACTTTCATAGTGTTTTCTTTTTGTTTGAGGGTTAATTTTTGCCCATAGCTGGGACCCTAATAGTTGCTCCCACTGCGCGTCAGGGTAGACCTGGGAACAACAGCAATTAAGATGAGGTTAAACGCTTCTCGAAACACCCAAACTCCCAATCAGAGGTCTTGCTATCGGATTAGTTTATCGTCATTCCCAGAACGATATTTTGAAAGACAGACAACAAACACAGTATCATTATATAAATCAGGTCTCGCAAGAATATTTTCTGGCTTTAAATAACCCTCAAAAAGTTGATAAGCCTAAGAAAACGCGTCAATATATCTGGTCTCGCAAAGAACAATTTGCGAGACCAGATTTATTGACGTGTTTTTGAGGCTCATCAACTTTTTGCGTGTTATTTAAAGCCAGAAAATGTTCTGCAGATCCTAAGAATATGATGGAGATAATAATGATTTTACTGATACAAGTCCTACTGATTAATCCATAGCTGGGAGGAAGAGGTGAATTTATACCTTTCCCAAGGGTATTTGTGCCTAAGTAAATATCATAAACTCCACTCGTATTAGAACCCGTCTCCCCGATTTTAATTACAGTGTCGTTATCCATTCTACCACACGATGCATCCAAACTTACTGATATTCTCAAGTGTTACCCATCAAGATACGGATCAGACGTGACATTGCTTAACTTCGTTGATCGTACGAGAACCGGTGTTTCAACGTGATATGGCTATAAGCCTCTTTTCCAAACAAGAATTGCCGAAATATACAAGGTGTCCATAAAGTTCGTGTGCACTTTAAAAAATTTATAACTTTATTTGTATTTGCAATAGAAATAATCTGTAAAAAATGTTATAAAGTTTAATGTACCTAGTTTTAAGTATAATTAAAATAACAAATGTGATTTCTGGCATTACTGTAAATCAGTTGGCAACTATTTTCCGTGAACTGCAAAATCGTATTACCTTTTGTATTGCTAATGATGGAAGACATGTGTAAACTTAAATAAAATTTTAATAAAACCTTAAAAATATATAGATGTACATCTTTCTAATCCTTTTTACAAATTAATTCTATCGCAAATACAAATAAAGTTATCAATTTTTTAAAATTCGCACGAACTTTATGGACACCCTGTATAAATAATGCTCGCGAGGAGTTTATTCCAAAACTGCAAATAGCCACAATGCCATATTAACCTAAAAATTCATGTATTTTTCTTAAATAGTCACGTCAGATAGAAATTGTCTTATAGATGGTCATCCATAGTCAGAAAAAAACAAACAAAAAAGAACGAGACAGTCAATTGTCTTGAACGTCTTTCTCTGATTAACAATTAAAAATGCCTCCAATCAAATGAATCCTGTAGATCTTAGCGAGGATCATCCTTCTTCTTCTTCTGGCGCTACATAATCACACACAATGAACAGATAACACATCAACTGAGGGCTTTCAAAAGCAGCAACAACTAAAACGTTACTTAAAGCCAGAAAAATCTTTTGGGTTGTAAGAGTATTTTGGCATAAAAACGATTTAGTGATACAAGTCTTATTAATTAACCTATAGATGGGGCAGAAGAGGTGGATTCATATATTTTCCCAAGAGTATTTCGGCGGAAGTGAATATAATGAACCCTACTGGAACTTGAACTCTGCTCTCCGTTGAATAATTCTGACCTATTATCCGTTATACTACCCGCATACCCAAGCTTACACATCCACAACCGGTCACATATCGAGGCACTGACCAGATTCCACGTTGCTTAACTTCGGTAATTAAACCTTGTTTCAACTTGATGTGACTGTGAGCCTAACTTGAAGCAAAATATATTCGACACACACACACACGCACACACACACACACACACACACACATACACTCTCTCTCTCTCTCACACACACACACTCTCTCTCTCACACACACACACCTTCTCTCTCTCACACACACACACAATCTCTCTCTCTCACACACACACACACACACACACACACACACATATATATATATATATATATATATATATATATATATATATATAGATAGATAGATAGATAGATAGATAGATAGATAGATAGACAGATATGGGCGCGTAGCCGAGTGGTTAGAACGCTGCTTTCTAACCATGAATGTCGGGTTCAAAAGAAGATTTCCTGATGCTATTGGTCAGGAGGGCAGCGATCGTAGCGTGCGGCACCTTTGGAAAGTGCTTGAAAAACCATACATACAAGCCTTGTGAGTGAAATTGGGTAGACGGAACACTTGGGCCCGTCGATAGCTGTGCTAACACGAAGTCACAAGTCACTGTGACCGAGGGTTTGAGTGTGCTGGTGTTATTCAGATTGTTGATCATTCTAGATAACACGCTTTTTCGCTGAAACTGTAACTAAGGTTTGCTCAGCATAGTTGCAGTATAAACCACAGGTTGGCTCTCTGGCTGTTGAATAAACCGCCCTAGTAGACAGGTATCCTCGAATACGAGTGACCAGCTATTATACATACATATATATATATATATATATATATATATATATATATATATATATATATATATATATATATATAAACACAAACACATATATATACGAGTGACCAGCTATTATATATATATATATATATATATATATATATATATATATACATAAACACAAACACACACACACACACACACACACACACACACACACACACACACACACACACATATATATATATATGTGTGTGTGTGTGTGTGTGTGTGTGTGTCTGTGTGTCTGTGTATGTGTCTGTGTGTGTATGTGAACTGAGAGAATTAGAAAGACAATCTTGGAAGTCATATAAACAAATCGACAAGTGACCACCGTTCACCATGGAGAAATAGTTAGTTCGACATTTTTGTACAATATTATTACTCCAGTTAGTCCAATGTTCACAAGTTGCTCCACATGTATGTTCTTTTGTCGTACTAATCTCTCTTTAGTGTATATACTATGAGGGTCTTGAAAGTATAACAAATTTCCAAATAAAAAAATCCCGCTAACGAAAATCAACCAACCAAAAATACATATTTATAGTAAAATGACCAACAATACATTTTATCTGTAGTTGAAGGCATACAATTACATTTAAAATATATTTGCTTGAAGGCATATAAATGTGTTCAAGATACTTAGATATCGGTATTAAATAACCCTTAGAGATGTTGGTATGACACCAAACAAAGTCAACCAACCAATAATAGAGTGAAATTATCAGAAATACATATTTAAAGCAAACTGACCAACAATACATTTTATCTGAAGTTGAAGGCATACAATTGCGTTCAAAATATATTTAGTTGAAGCCATGAAATTGCGTTTAATATATTTAGATTTCGGCATTAAATAACCCATAGAGTTTGATATGCCGCTAAACAAAATCAACCAACCAAATTTAAAAATCAGAACGTTATGTAAGGAAAGAGTGGATATATACACAACTGACGTGTGCCAACATGGTTTTCGATGGTTTAAGTCTGTTCTCTGCTCTGATGAGTCAGTATTTCTCCTTTATACAAGAGCCCTAAAACGGTGTGTATTCATATCACGTGAAAGAATCGTCTTAGAAGGACGTTCTAGCAGAGTGAAACTCAAAAGAAGTGGAACTGTAGCATGACTGTGTTTTGCGAATATGCCGTTGCGGAGCTGTTACAAATTCCCGAAGTCCATTACTTTTAAGAAATATCAAGATATATTACCGAATGGATTGCTTAAAAGCCTGGAAAATTTATTTAGTGGAAATAAAAGACAACAGGCCATTTTCCAACAAGCTAGAGATATAGAAAAGCGGGGAGAATCAATAAAATCTCTGTTTAAGCCGCAGTCATGTAGCTGTGACGTTTTCCTAGTCAGTGGACAGATCTTTAACCTCATATATAACACATGGGTGCATATTAGGACAAAATGGTTGAGAGAAGATCTGGAGAAATTTGAGAAGTTATCGATGAACGGAACAACATTGATGGGACGCATTTTAATCTATCACGAGGAAGACACAATAAAACAATCCAAGATATGAATTGGAGGCATTAGAATCAAATCAGTGTATTGATGGAATTATCCGGGAAGGGTTTTTATCCGACGACGTAAAGCATCGTAGCAAAATATAAAGGCGTGTTTGAAATAGTGACACAAGGCCGAAAGTGTGGGGCACCCAGTGAGGATGTAAATCACAACTCAGTCGTAATTGTTATACCGAGACAAGCTTGCCAACCATTGCACTGCCTCGAGGTGCCCATAGTGATTTTTTAAGCGTGGATTAGATGTGGCACAAGGCCGAAAGTATGGTGCTCCCAATCTTGCTAACCATTACACTGCCTCGATGTGTCCAAAGGAGTAGTTATTTTCCAAGCGTAGCTTAGATGTGGCACAAGGCCGAAATTGTGGGGCACCCAGTGAGGATCGAAATCACTACTCTGATGAGACAAGCTTGCTAACCATTACACCGCCTCGAGGTGTCCATAGTGATTTTTCAAGCGTAGCTTAGATGTGGAACAAGGCCGAAAGTGTGGGGGCACCCAGTGAGGATCAAACTCACTACTCAGTCTTAATTGCTCTAGCGAGACAAGCTTGTTAGCTATTACACTGCTTCGAGGTGCCATAGTGATTTTTCAAGCGTAGCTTAGATGTGGCACAAGGCCGAAAGTGTGGGGGCACCCAGTGAGGATCGAAGTCATTAATCAGTCGTAATTGTTCTAGCGAGACAAGCTTGCTGGCTGTTACACTGCCTGAGGTGCCTATAGTGATTTTTTAAGTGTGGCTTTGATGTGGCACAAAGCCGAAAGTATGGGTCTCCCAATCTTGCTAACCATTACACCGCCTCGAGGTGTCCATAGTGATTTTTCAAGCGTAGCTTAGATGTGGCACAAGGCCGAAAGTGTGGGGGGTACAAAGTGAAGATCGAACTCACTACTCAGTCTTAATTGTTCTATCGAGACAAGCTTGTTAACTATTACACTGCCTGAGGTGCCCATAGTGATTTTTCAAGCGTAGCTTAGATCTGTCACAAGGTAGAACGTGTGACGCAGCCAATCTCGCTAACCATTACACGGCCTCGTGGTGCTCAAATGAGTCGTGATTTTTCAAGCGTACGGGACAGATCGTCTTTTTCCGACAGTTGCATTTATTTTTAAAAAAGGTTAATGTTGTTGTCTTTGCTGAACATATATTTATTTCTTGTTATGGTGGGATATCGATTTTTTTTAGCTCAGCCGCAGCTGATTTTGACATGATTTTGTTAAGAATAATCTTTAGCGTTGCTGAATGATTAAAGTACTTATGAATGTAATTTAGGAAAATTCTTCCAATATTCGTTTGAACATTGCGATTAAAAGGAGCGTTAAACTATATAATTTTGCCTCTGTTTATTTTTACCCTTTTTTGTTCCTTTCTAAATATTCTAAACTTACTTTATGGTTGTTTAGTTCTAAGTTTTTTAGTCAATTTTATTACTATTAAATATTTACTAGAATTAGTAGATAACCTGGGCTGATTTACGTAAATTATTTAGAATATTGTATTGATAGGTGAACGTATCTGCGGTTATATAGATCTTTGACAGTTATGTGCCATTTGCAACAGTACTAGACTGTTCATTACTGTCAAACTCTCTGCCTCGAGCAGAGAGCAACCAGGACGTGGCTTTGCCGAGGAGCAAAATTTCGTCCAGGGAGGTTGACAGGCCCTGAACCCGTTTATGCGGGTTCTACGGGAATATTTTTGGCCGAGCCTATGGGCTCGGAGAACCCACGGTAAACTCGGCCTTGTGCCAGTATGGTAGGGACGTCAGCACACAGGCAGGGTAGACTGCCATCTTTGTGCACAAGAAGCGCTCTTAAATTGCGTTGGTGGATTCTCTCCAGAGGGTCTCAGTGTCTGTGGTACACAATCCCATGTCTCACTACAGTATGGTAGGGACGTCAGCACACAGGCAGGGTAGACTGCCATCTTTGTACACTTATTTAATCCTCTCAGAAACCAATCTCGATGTTTTAGAGCTGCAAAAGTTTAACTTACCTTCTTCAGATGTGCAGATATTTCATTTTCAAGAGAGTCGTGTCTGTTTATAATGCTCCCAAGATAATTAACTTTGTCTACCATATTCAGTGTGAAGCCAGCTCCAAATATTAATGGTTCGATGTAAGGTGAGGCGCGAATTCAGGCTGATACGTGTTGTTGCTGTCGTTGTCCTGACGCGTTGCCGAGAGATGATTTATTGCGTTTTACCGCATGGGATTTCATTTTCAAAGAAAAAATAACGACACTTAATACAATGCGTTGCTTACGATATTTTTTAGTTTCCTTCTTTCTTAATCTCACCCATGACGACGTCGAATGAGAGTAGAAAGCTTAGAGCCAATATAGATTTTGGCTGCTTTATGCATCAACAACCGACATATTTGCGGAACATTATCCGCATATTACAAAAAATGATCAATACGTTTAGTAGACATAAAATGTCAGTTCTTTTTGCTAAGACATATTTACATGAAAAATTATTGTCAAAAATTGTTGCACGCATACATACACGCATACACGCATATATATATATATATATATATATATATATATATATATATATATATATATATATATATATATATATATATATATATATATATATACTAAGAAAAGTCCGGTAATTATTTTAATATATTTTATTGTTATACGTTTTTTATATAAACACAAATATTTAAGTAATTAGTCTGTTTATAATAAACAATATTAACAGCATTTACCGTTTTTTTTACTAAACATCCGAGAAATTTCATAGAAATATGCGTTTTCCTGACATGCTATATGACGGTTCCGCGTAGGATACAGGTTCGATTCCTGTCGGAGGACGCATATTTCCTATGAAATTTCTCAAACCTTCAAGCTGGTAAATTTTGTTAATACTGTTTATTATAAACAGAGCCTTTACTTAAATATTTGTGTCTATATAAATAACGTATAACAATATATATATATATATATATATATATATATATATATATATATATATATATTAAATAAAAACAGACGACTTTAATACTCCATTGTAATAGTTTATTTCACCTTTTAAGGTACCCTGAATCCTCAAACATCACTTTGAAAGGTGAAACGAAAAATGAAATGAAAATTTACACTTTTGACGGGTAGTATTAAGTTTATGTAATTTAATAGAGAAGAGAGCGAGGATTGATGTGAGAGACATGGTCGAGTTTAGAGAGGGTATATATATATATATATATATATATATATATATATATATATATATATATATATATATATATATATATATATATATATATATATGCGCATTACTCAATATCAGTGATAGAGCTAACATATTCTCTTGTAAGGATATTAGTTTGTGGGTTTGTGATAATTAGACAAACTATTTTTTTTAAATGTATCTACTTATGCTTATTATGTTTGATAATGTTTGGGTAAGTTTGGGGGATAATTTTCTACTGTGTTTTGGGGGTGACACTCTCACACACATGGACACGCATACAGACAAGTTTACGCATTTATATTTCACATAGCTACATATATAAACGCTACAGTCTCGACACCGAAGTAGAATTACAACTGAGTAAATATATATATATATATATATATATATATATATATATATATATATATATATATATATATATATATATATATAGGTAACTCCACTAGTCTCGGAAAACCTTCGGTTTCTTGATTCGCCAATGATCAAATCAATATCGAAGGAAAAATAGGTTTTAAAAAAAGAAAGAGCTATGAACATGAACGTCTGTCGAAAATAACCGTACAACATACAGGTTCAAAGCCCAAAGAAAAAAAACACGATACGATTAATCAACTAACTAAAAAAGTGCTCAATACAAAAGTAGAGAGGGCCTAGTCAAACCCCGAGAGCCAGACAAACCTACCAATGTTTCACCTAAGCAGATCATCAGGGAAAGCTGGCTGTCCCTGACGATCCGCTTAGGTGAAACCTTGGTAGATTTGTCTGGCTCTCTGGGTTTGACTATATATATATATATATATATATATATATATATATATATATATATATATATATATATATATATATATATATATATATATATATATGCTCGTCCAGTAGATTTGGATATATGTATAAATTGTATATTAATCATTTTCTCGTAGGGGTACAATTTACTACTTAATAACAATAGAATCCGATCCCCCATTTAATGTCCAGTAGATTTGGATATATGTATAAATTGTATATTAATCATTTTCTCGTAGGGGTACAATTTACTACTTAATAACAATAGAAAACCGATCCCCCATTTTCTGTTCTGGAGAATTGTAGTGGGTAGTCGCAAAGTAATGAGAACAATAGACGGACAAGTAATAGAGTAATACAAAGCACATGTTCTGGATTCAGTTTATTCACTTATTCATTGATGCTGTCACAAATCAAGAAGGTCTATATGAACGCCATCATTTTCGTGACACAAAATGATGTGTCACCATGTCCTGTGTGATATTCTACGAAGCTGTGCTTTGTTTATTGTTGCAAAGGTTCTCCGAATGGCGTCCTTTAACTGATGGTCTTTCTGGCGTCATTCATGTGAAATTCTCTTCTTGATAATACTCCACAGAGCGCTGGAATAGAAAATTGTATTAAGTAGAGATGACAACATTTTCGGAGCACCCTGTAGATCTTCAGAAAGCTTAACCTCATTGAAGATATGTCTGCAATAATGCCCCTGGTGAAATTAACCGTTTCCATACAGAAAACATTTGTTCTTCATTAACACTATTATTATTTACACTATTTAAATTCAGACTATTGTCCTCGTCTTTATAGTTATTATCACAATGTTTCAGCCATTGTGCCCTCCTTCCCATCAGCCATCCTGGGTATGGCGATAAACTACATCCGCGTCCTGGGTATGACGATAAACTACATCCGCGTCCTGGGCATGACGATAAACTACATCCGCGTCCTGGGTAAGACGATAAACTACGTCCAACGGCAAGGGCTCTGATCAGGAAGTTTTGAGGAGCGTGGAACCACCTCTTAATTGCTGATGTTCCCAGGTCCACCCTGACCCGGGGTGGTAGCACCTGTTGGGGTCCCAGCTATGGGCAAATAGATAACACTCAAACTTGTGTAAAAATAGGTTTTAATACCAGAAATACATTGTTATAAAAAAAATTATCAGCAATACTTTAAAACAAATACCAGCAATACAAACAGTTATACATTCTTTGAAAAAAATATGACCATCTATAGATTTCTTCAAGGAAAAATATTTCCAGAAATAGATTTTTGAAGAAAAACATATTACCACCAATAAAAATGTTGTCGGCATTAAATAACCCATCGAGGTTGATATGCCGTAAAACAAACTAAACCAATCCAAACCTTCCCATCAGATGCATGTCAATCCAGGTACAGAGCGTTGTAATAGAAAAGGATATTATACACAGGGGACAATTTTTTCAGAGCACGCTGTATATTGAGAAAACTCTCATAATGAAACTTTACATACATATATGATGGCTGTCGAATCGTCAGACGTTTATGAGCATCGCTGACGTCAATGTTTTTAGTTCCTAGGAGAATGGCAATGACTATTGAAGCTTGCAATGTTTATTGCACGTCTGGCAAACTAAGTTGTACTATAGAGCAGGGGTCGGCAACCTAAGGCACGCGTTACACACGTGGCACGCCAAGCAATTCCCAATGGCACGCAACCACAAATGACATCAAGAAGTCCAAACCAATAACTACGACAACGTTATTTAGCCGTTTCAAAATTGCTCACTCGTTGGACTCCCATTAATAATATAAAAAAAAATTAAAAATAGTTTATTTCTATTAATATGGTTTACATATTATTGTATATATTACTATATAAAATATATTGTAGAACAGTTATATTGACCTTGACTTGTATAAAAATACGTATGCTGTTGGCAAACTGAATGATTTTAAAATATTGTTGAGTCTTGACTCATTGTTGAATCTCGCCTATTGCATGGAATAATAATGCAACACAAAATGTACTTAGAACAAGAATGTATCATAACAAGAAAGTGTACACAATAAGTACATATAGTATTTCTGTATATTTCTGGGAAGACGTTCCTGGAGAATGTGTTGACTAGTCGCAGTCGATCAGAGTCTCTAGTTGGATCTCGTGATTCTTCCTCCCTCGTCTTCCGGTACCAACCACTATTTATATAGTTGGTAGTCACCTATGCAGATTAGGTGGATCCTACCACAACAAATATTAAGTCGACACATAGTCAGCGAAAGGTTGCCGACCCCTGCACTGAACCATAGTCTCTTTAAAACTATATCTATTACAGCATTTTAATCTATACTAAAGTATATATACTATATATTACTATATAGAATATATTGTAGAACAGGTATATTGACCTTGACTTGTATAAAAATACGTATGCTTTTGTTACACTGAATGATTTTAAAACCCTAAGTCGACACATAGTCAGCGAAAGGTTGCCGACCCCTGCACTGAACCATAGTCTCTTTAAAACTATATCTATTACAGCATTTTAATCTATACTAAAGTATATATACTATATATTACTATATAGAATATATTGTAGAACAGGTATATTGACCTTGACTTGTATAAAAATACGTATGCTGTTGTTACACTGAATGATTTTAAAACCCTAAGTCGACACATAGTCAGCGAAAGGTTGCCGACCCCTGCACTGAACCATAGTCTCTTTAAAACTATATCTATTACAGTATTTTAATCTATACTAAAGTATATATACTATATATTACTATATAAAATATATTGTAGAACAGGCATGTTGACCTTGACTTGTATAAAAATATGTCTGCTGTTGGCACATCGAATAATCTAAGATTATTAGGTATCCCTGACTAGATTGATGTAGTTTTTATTGTTCTTTTTCAAGAAATGGGAACAGAATATATAAATAAGTATATTATGGCAGGATATAGCATTTCCAGTATTTCCCATTTGTTGGTCCATGGCACGATGTATAGTGTGTATTCAAGTGGAGACGTATATAGAGTTCTTCTGCTCTTAGCTAAATATTACCCTTTCAGTGTGATTTGAAATTGTTTTTCAGGGGCTGTTTAACCACCATGGTGATAAGTCTTTGCTGTCTTTTTGATCGCTTGCGCATCTAAATGCTTTTCTAATGTTACAAATATAAATGACACGTCGATATAATAATTGTTCTTCATTTTCTTGTTTGTTTTTCTCTGTTTCTTTATCTTTGTAAGAGGCAGTGTGTAGTCGATGTGCTCGCGTGTATACATATCTTGGTGGCGCCATCTTTGTCAAGGTCACACACAGCGTTTGTCGTTGGCTTTTCAAAACTGATGCTATTTTACCGGATCTGATGTTTCAGGGAAATCGCACAAGGCAATTCGAGTCCTCATCGGATATCAACTCAGAATGAGAAATCGAAGAGAAGAGTTCGAATTCCAGTTGAGTTCATTACATTCACTTGCGCACAAATAACCTTTGAATTCACCCCACACCCTCCAGCTATGAGTTGAGAGCAGGAGAGACTGAGTTCTGTAGTCTTGGTTGGCAGTCTACAGCAAAAAAAAAAATGTTAATCTGCTGTCGGAAAATCTCCTGCCTCCTCAGTCATGTATCGAAAGAGACATGATCTCCCAAGCGTCTATCATGTAAGGCTCTTAACTGACTGACTGATGTTTCATGGGATTAGCCAATTCTCAAGAAGTCAAATTAATGTCGCGAGTTCGATCACGTTGTATGTTCCATTACTGCTGTAGGTTAAAATAAGTTTTATGAAAAAAAAAATATCTGGGAACATTTTTTGACGTAGGTCAAAAAAATGTGATAGCGAAATCCGAACACGCATTGGAATAGAGGAAGATGCTTTCCAAAAGCTAAGCAAAGTATGAAGAAACAGCAAAATTTAATTAGAAACAACGAAAAAGTGGGGAGCTCTTATGCAATAATGACCTACCTCCATGTCAATGATTTCTGAGCCTCTATTCACAGATGACGGAGAGACTTGAGACGACAGAGATATGTTTCTACAGAAGGATGCTGGGAATTTTTTATTGTTACTTTAAAGATTTATGCCTACTTTGTTAAATGAAAATGCACACAAAAGTTACGCTTATACTTAGAACCAGAAAAAGACACTAAATTTTAGAAGTATATATTCTCATAGTCTAATTACTCCGATAGCTATATCGAATGGAGTTGTAAAATCCTGGTAGGGCCACACACAAAAGTTACGCTTATTCTTAGAACCAGAAAAAGACGCTAAATTTTAGAAGTATATATACTCATAGTCTAATTACTCCGATAGCTATATCGAATGGAGTTGTAAAATCCTGGTAGGGTCACACACAAAAGTTACGCTTATTCTTAGAACCAGAAAAAGACACTAAATTTTAGAAGTATATATACTCATAGTCTAATTACTCCGATAGCTATACCGAATGGAGTTGTAAAATCCTGGTAGGGCCACACACAAAAGTTACGCTTATTCTTAGAACCAGAAAAAGACGCTAAATTTTAGAAGTATATATACTCATAGTCTAATTACTCCGATAGCTATATCGAATGGAGTTGTAAAATCCTGGTAGGGTCACACACAAAAGTTACGCTTATTCTTAGAACCAGAAAAAGACACTAAATTTTAGAAGTATATATACTCATAGTCTAATTACTCCGATAGCTATATCGAATGGAGTTGTAAAATCCTGGTAGGGTCACACACAAAAGTTACGCTTATTCTTAGAACCAGAAAAAGACACTAAATTTTAGAAGTATATATACTCATAGTCTAATTACTCCTGATAGCTATACCGAATGGAGTTGTAAAATCCTGGTAGGGCCACACACAAAAGTTACGCTTATTCTTAGAACCAGAAAAAGACGCTAAATTTTAGAAGTATATATACTCATAGTCTAATTACTCCGATAGCTATATCGAATGGAGTTGTAAAATCCTGGTAGGGTCACACACAAAAGTTACGCTTATTCTTAGAACCAGAAAAAGACACTAAATTTTAGAAGTATATATACTCATAGTCTAATTACTCCGATAGCTATATCGAATGGAGTTGTAAAATCCTGGTAGGGTCACACACAAAAGTTACGCTTATTCTTAGAACCAGAAAAAGACACTAAATTTTAGAAGTATATATACTCATAGTCTAATTACTCCGATAGCTATACCGAATGGAGTTGTAAAATCCTGGTAGGGCCACACACAAAAGTTACGTTTATTCTTAGAACTAGAAAAAGACGCTAAATTTTAGAAGTATATATACTCATAGTCTAATTACTCCGATAGCTATATCGAATGGAGTTGTAAAATCCTGGTAGGGTCACACACAAAAGTTACGCTTATTCTTAGAACCAGAAAAAGACGCTAAATTTTAGAAGTATATATACTCATAGTCTAATTACTCCGATAGCTATACCGAATGGAGTTGTAAAATCCTGGTAGGGCCACACACAAAAGTTACGCTTATTCTTAGAACCAGAAAAAGACGCTAAATTTTAGAAGTATATATACTCATAGTCTAATTACTCCGATAGCTATATCGAATGGAGTTGTAAAATCCTGGTAGGGTCACACACAAAAGTTACGCTTATTCTTAGAACCAGAAAAAGACGCTAAATTTTAGAAGTATATATACTCATAGTCTAATTACTCGGATAGCTATACCGAATGGAGTTGTAAAATCCTGGTAGGGTCACACACAAAAGTTACGCTTATTCTTAGAACCAGAAAAAGACACTAAATTTTAGAATTATATATACTCATAGTCTAATTACTCCGATAGCTATACCGAATGGAGTTGTAAAATCCTGGTAGGGCCACACACAAAAGTTACGCTTATTCTTAGAACCAGAAAAAGACGCTAAATTTTAGAAGTATATATACTCATAGTCTAATTACTCCGATAGCTATATCGAATGGAGTTGTAAAATCCTGGTAGGGTCACACACAAAAGTTACGCTTATTCTTAGAACCAGAAAAAGACACTAAATTTTAGAAGTATATATACTCATAGTCTAATTACTCCGATAGCTATACCGAATGGAGTTGTAAAATCCTGGTAGGGTCACACACAAAAGTTACGCTTATTCTTAGAACCAGAAAAAGACACTAAATTTTAGAAGTATATATACTCATAGTCTAATTACTCCGATAGCTATACCGAATGGAGTTGTAAAATCCTGGTAGGGCCACACACAAAAGTTACGCTTATTCTTAGAACCAGAAAAAGACGCTAAATTTTAGAAGTATATATACTCATAGTCTAATTACTCCGATAGCTATATCGAATGGAGTTGTAAAATCCTGGTAGGGTCACACACAAAAGTTACGCTTATTCTTAGAACCAGAAAAAGACACTAAATTTTAGAAGTATATATACTCATAGTCTAATTACTCCGATAGCTATACCGAATGGAGTTGTAAAATCCTGGTAGGGTCACACACAAAAGTTACGCTTATTCTTAGAACCAGAAAAAGACACTAAATTTTAGAAGTATATATACTCATAGTCTAATTACTCCGATAGCTATACCGAATGGAGTTGTAAAATCCTGGTAGGGCCACACACAAAGTTACGCTTATTCTTAGAACCAGAAAAAGACGCTAAATTTTAGAAGTATATATACTCATAGTCTAATTACTCCGATAGCTATATCGAATGGAGTTGTAAAATCCTGGTAGGGTCACACACAAAAGTTACGCTTATTCTTAGAACCAGAAAAAGACACTAAATTTTAGAAGTATATATACTCATAGTCTAATTACTCCGATAGCTATACCGAATGGAGTTGTAAAATCCTGGTAGGGTCACACACAAAAGTTACGCTTATTCTTAGAACCAGAAAAAGACACTAAATTTTAGAAGTATATATACTCATAGTCTAATTACTCCGATAGCTATACCGAATGGAGTTGTAAAATCCTGGTAGGGCCACACACAAAAGTTACGCTTATTCTTAGAACCAGAAAAAGACGCTAAATTTTAGAAGTATATATACTCATAGTCTAATTACTCCGATAGCTATATCGAATGGAGTTGTAAAATCCTGGTAGGGTCACACACAAAAGTTACGCTTATTCTTAGAACCAGAAAAAGACACTAAATTTTAGAAGTATATATACTCATAGTCTAATTACTCCGATAGCTATACCGAATGGAGTTGTAAAATCCTGGTAGGGTCACACACAAAAGTTACGCTTATTCTTAGAACCAGAAAAAGACACTAAATTTTAGAAGTATATATACTCATAGTCTAATTACTCCGATAGCTATACCGAATGGAGTTGTAAAATCCTGGTAGGGCCACACACAAAAGTTACGCTTATTCTTAGAACCAGAAAAAGACGCTAAATTTTAGAAGTATATATACTCATAGTCTAATTACTCCGATAGCTATATCGAATGGAGTTGTAAAATCCTGGTAGGGTCACACACAAAAGTTACGCTTATTCTTAGAACCAGAAAAAGACACTAAATTTTAGAAGTATATATACTCATAGTCTAATTACTCCGATAGCTATACCGAATGGAGTTGTAAAATCCTGGTAGGGTCACACACAAAAGTTACGCTTATTCTTAGAACCAGAAAAAGACACTAAATTTTAGAAGTATATATACTCATAGTCTAATTACTCCGATAGCTATACCGAATGGAGTTGTAAAATCCTGGTAGGGCCACACACAAAGTTACGCTTATTCTTAGAACCAGAAAAAGACGCTAAATTTTAGAAGTATATATACTCATAGTCTAATTACTCCGATAGCTATATCGAATGGAGTTGTAAAATCCTGGTAGGGTCACACACAAAAGTTACGCTTATTCTTAGAACCAGAAAAAGACACTAAATTTTAGAAGTATATATACTCATAGTCTAATTACTCCGATAGCTATACCGAATGGAGTTGTAAAATCCTGGTAGGGTCACACACAAAAGTTACGCTTATTCTTAGAACCAGAAAAAGACACTAAATTTTAGAAGTATATATACTCATAGTCTAATTACTCCGATAGCTATACCGAATGGAGTTGTAAAATCCTGGTAGGGCCACACACAAAAGTTACGCTTATTCTTAGAACCAGAAAAAGACGCTAAATTTTAGAAGTATATATACTCATAGTCTAATTACTCCGATAGCTATATCGAATGGAGTTGTAAAATCCTGGTAGGGTCACACACAAAAGTTACGCTTATTCTTAGAACCAGAAAAAGACACTAAATTTTAGAAGTATATATACTCATAGTCTAATTACTCCGATAGCTATACCGAATGGAGTTGTAAAATCCTGGTAGGGTCACACACAAAAGTTACGCTTATTCTTAGAACCAGAAAAAGACACTAAATTTTAGAAGTATATATACTCATAGTCTAATTACTCCGATAGCTATACCGAATGGAGTTGTAAAATCCTGGTAGGGCCACACACAAAGTTACGCTTATTCTTAGAACCAGAAAAAGACGCTAAATTTTAGAAGTATATATACTCATAGTCTAATTACTCCGATAGCTATATCGAATGGAGTTGTAAAATCCTGGTAGGGTCACACACAAAAGTTACGCTTATTCTTAGAACCAGAAAAAGACACTAAATTTTAGAAGTATATATACTCATAGTCTAATTACTCCGATAGCTATACCGAATGGAGTTGTAAAATCCTGGTAGGGTCACACACAAAAGTTACGCTTATTCTTAGAACCAGAAAAAGACACTAAATTTTAGAAGTATATATACTCATAGTCTAATTACTCCGATAGCTATACCGAATGGAGTTGTAAAATCCTGGTAGGGCCACACACAAAAGTTACGCTTATTCTTAGAACCAGAAAAAGACGCTAAATTTTAGAAGTATATATACTCATAGTCTAATTACTCCGATAGCTATATCGAATGGAGTTGTAAAATCCTGGTAGGGTCACACACAAAAGTTACGCTTATTCTTAGAACCAGAAAAAGACACTAAATTTTAGAAGTATATATACTCATAGTCTAATTACTCCGATAGCTATACCGAATGGAGTTGTAAAATCCTGGTAGGGTCACACACAAAAGTTACGCTTATTCTTAGAACCAGAAAAAGACACTAAATTTTAGAAGTATATATACTCATAGTCTAATTACTCCGATAGCTATACCGAATGGAGTTGTAAAATCCTGGTAGGGCCACACACAAAAGTTACGCTTATTCTTAGAACCAGAAAAAGACGCTAAATTTTAGAAGTATATATACTCATAGTCTAATTACTCCGATAGCTATATCGAATGGAGTTGTAAAATCCTGGTAGGGTCACACACAAAAGTTACGCTTATTCTTAGAACCAGAAAAAGACACTAAATTTTAGAAGTATATATACTCATAGTCTAATTACTCCGATAGCTATACCGAATGGAGTTGTAAAATCCTGGTAGGGTCACACACAAAAGTTACGCTTATTCTTAGAACCAGAAAAAGACACTAAATTTTAGAAGTATATATACTCATAGTCTAATTACTCCGATAGCTATACCGAATGGAGTTGTAAAATCCTGGTAGGGCCACACACAAAGTTACGCTTATTCTTAGAACCAGAAAAAGACGCTAAATTTTAGAAGTATATATACTCATAGTCTAATTACTCCGATAGCTATATCGAATGGAGTTGTAAAATCCTGGTAGGGTCACACACAAAAGTTACGCTTATTCTTAGAACCAGAAAAAGACACTAAATTTTAGAAGTATATATACTCATAGTCTAATTACTCCGATAGCTATACCGAATGGAGTTGTAAAATCCTGGTAGGGTCACACACAAAAGTTACGCTTATTCTTAGAACCAGAAAAAGACACTAAATTTTAGAAGTATATATACTCATAGTCTAATTACTCCGATAGCTATACCGAATGGAGTTGTAAAATCCTGGTAGGGCCACACACAAAAGTTACGCTTATTCTTAGAACCAGAAAAAGACGCTAAATTTTAGAAGTATATATACTCATAGTCTAATTACTCCGATAGCTATATCGAATGGAGTTGTAAAATCCTGGTAGGGTCACACACAAAAGTTACGCTTATTCTTAGAACCAGAAAAAGACGCTAAATTTTAGAAGTATATATACTCATAGTCTAATTACTCCGATAGCTATACCGAATGGAGTTGTAAAATCCTGGTAGGGCCACACACAAAAGTTACGCTTATTCTTAGAACCAGAAAAAGACGCTAAATTTTAGAAGTATATATACTCATAGTCTAATTACTCCGATAGCTATACCGAATGGAGTTGTAAAATCCTGGTAGGGTCACACACAAAAGTTACGCTTATTCTTAGAACCAGAAAAAGACGCTAAATTTTAGAAGTATATATACTCATAGTCTAATTACTCCGATAGCTATACCGAATGGAGTTGTAAAATCCTGGTAGGGCCACACACAAAAGTTACGCTTATTCTTAGAACCAGAAAAAGACACTAAATTTTTGAAGTATATATACTCATAGTCTAATTACTCCGATAGCTATACCGAATGGAGTTGTAAAATCCTGGTAGGGCCACACACAAAAGTTACGCTTATTCTTAGAACCAGAAAAAGACACTAAATTTTAGAAGTATATATACTCATAGTCTAATTACTCCGATAGCTATACCGAATGGAGTTGTAAAATCCTGGTAGGGTCACACTTGACGGCAAGCTCGAAGAAGGGGACCCAGACTAGGCGCGTCTAACCCCAAAGACCCAACTGCAGAACAAGTGGATGATGATTACAACAGATCGCAAGGGCTGAAGCAGCGGATGAAGAGGGCTACGCATGACAGACATGCTATAGAAGGCGCCCCTCGAAATTGTAACAGAATCAGCGGCCGCCCGTTGCAGTTTCATAACTCGATTCTGCATGTCTCATTCCATATGGGCCGCAAAGAATCAAGTGTGCAGGTCACTTTCTGGCAAATTGATGTCCACCATAAACATATTCACGCCATCAGCGCATTCTTCTACTCTTTTTTTCTGTCGCCTCTTACTAAATCTTGTATTGCCAAACTGCGATAGGGAATGGATGATGGGAGCAGGTTTTGGTGAATCTGGAAGCTGCACGTTGTCGGTGAATTAATGGAAGACATCATCATAAAGGAAGCGATCAGCAAAAGAGAAATTACATTCTTGGATACGAGATGATATTCACATAATAGTAATATATTAAAAATACTACCAAATAATTAGTAGTATAAGTCACAGAAAACTTACATTAAGAACCATGAACCAATCCTTCTGATTAGACAGGAAAGGTTGCATAGTCTTAATATATATAGACTCAAAAACTCACAAATGGTAATCAAAATACTCTCTTCTGACTACGGTGAAATAAAACCTATGGTAAAAGACAAACATGAATTCGGCTATTTATGTAGTTTTCGTATAAATTTCTGGGATAAGGAGTTATCATTGTTTACACTAGTTATATTCAGAATGCTGTCCTCATCTTTGTTGTTGATATTGCAACACTTCGGCCGTTGTGCCCCCGGGCTTTCCCCAGATATACATCCAACTGGGTAACATACAGTGAATTCTGAACTAAAAACCCCTTTTTTATCTACGGGGATCTACTGCTCATGTCGATGGACCTCATCGATTTCAGATTTTCATTTATTTAGTTCAGTTATTGCTCGCTCTGTTTCCACACTGCCCAATTTGGCCACGAAGACTCTTATAGGAAGCAAGACTCTAATTTTTTTAAAGAGCAAGGCAGTTTCGATCCCTGCCGGCGAATCCATTCACTCTATTTCTTAAATGTGCAAGACTATAGACTTAATAGACTCTATTAAATAAAAGTGGGGTGTCTCTTTCTCATATGAAGAATCCACTATAGTAACGCTTGAAGTAATATAAATGATGGAATAATAATATAGCCATAAATAGAAATATATATATATATAGAAATATATATATATATATATATTAGAATATATATATATATATATATATATATATATATATATATATAATCAAGTAATTCATCGAGTCTAGAAGAAACCTCAACAGAATGCAGAAAGCACTGGACGGGCGTTTCGTCCTATTTCCTAATCAGACTCGATATAGCGCCGTTCGATGACATATTCCGTGGTGGAACTCATCCGAGTTTCTCTTTTACCCATAGGACTGTGCCCCCACGAGCGACGACTACTATCCCCAAGCCGCTCGGTCCAGAGCATTAGAAGCCGGTTCAAGCAAGAATATACAAGTGTTAGAAATTATTAGGAGGATTTGAGATAATTATAATCATATCCAGTCTGATTCGCTACCTCTATGTCACCGAGGCCTGTTACAGTTGATATGACATTTGCCCGATAACTTAACTGTCCGGGTTTCAATCCTCGGTAGTAGATGCGCACTGCTGATGCGTCCCAAATATAGGACGAAACGGCTGTTTAGTGCTTTCTGCATTCTGTTGAGTTTTCTTCTGGACTCGATGAATTACTTAATTATAATTATCTCAAATCCTCCTAATTTCTATCACATGCACGTATATATATATATATATATATATATATATATATATATAGTGAAGGACAAAATTATTTGTGCGCCCATTAATTTTGAATATTTTTATCCGTTTCTCAGAATCTAATGCCCATATGATGCCAGTTTTTTTTATATATTAATAAACATAAAAAAGAATTAAAAAAACTCAATTTTCAGAACAATAGGTCAAATACAACAAATTTGATAAGCGACTTATGCAAAATAGGAAAAGACAAAATTATTCGTATAGTAGAAAATAGTGTTTTAAATTGATTGATTCGTGTAAGTATAAGTAATTTACGTAGTTGTTTTATTGGTTAAACCTTCTAGGCTATTTATTCAGTAGAATATTTGTGATAATTCCAGCAAAGAAATCACGTGGTGCATAGAGAATCAACATTGTTATTTCTACCTTAACAACCCGATGGGGATGACACAAGAGCTTACTGTTGTCATGAGATAGAGAATTATTAACGTCCATATGTCGGGAAACAGCTCTATTTCAAACCGCTTAGCTATCCCTAGATCTACGGTACATCCCGTTATAAAGATGTTTAAACAGATTGGAACGACAGGGAATTTGCTTGGGTGTGGAAGAAAAGCCAAATTGTTCCCGAGAACTGCACGAAAACTGTGTCGCGAGGTTAATATAAACCCAAGAGTTGTTTAGAAAGACATGGATACGATGGTTAAGAGCGTAAATACTCACACAATACAACGTTGCTTAAACATAATTGGTCTTTATAGAAACCGGCAGCAACGAACCCCTCTTCACAAAACATGTCACATTGTTGCTCGGTTTAATTTTGCCAAAACGTTCTTGGACAAAGAAAATTGCTTTTGGGAACAAGTACGATGGAAAGATGAAACAAAAATTGAGCTTTCTGGATATAATGATGTACACAAAATTTGGCGCAAGAAAGGTGAATCTTTCCTCTCAAACAACACAGTAGCAACATTAAAATCTGGGGTTGTTTTAGCTCAAGAGGGTTCGAAAAATTAATTGCAATAAGAGGAATAATGAAATCTTCAGGCTATATCAAAAGTCTGGATGAAAATTTACAACTATCAGCGCAAAAACTTCATCTAGGTGGGCGATTTACTTTCCTGCAAGATAATGATCACAAACATACGTCTAAATCAGTGACTGCGTGGCTTCAGAAAAAGATTACGGTTCAGTCATGGCCTTCAATGAGTCCTGACTTGAATCCTATTGAAAATCTATGGCAAGAATTGAAAATTCGAATAAATCGTCGGTCACCAAAAAAACCTTCAGGAATTAGAACCTGCAACCATAGAAGAATGTAAGAAAACCCCAGAAAAGATTTGTTCAAATCTCATCAAAAACTTTAGAAAAGGATTGCAAAATTTATAAATATGAGAGTCTATTCTATTGACTATTAATATTGTGAAAATTGTCAATTTTTTCTATTTTACATAATCTGCAAATAATTTTCTCTTCTCCTATTTTGCATAATCCGTCTGTCAAATTTGTTGTATTTAACAAATTGTTCTGAAAATTAAGTTTTATATTCCTTTTTTTGGCTTATTAACATATAAAAAAACATGGCATTATACGGGCATTAGATTCTGAGAAATGGATGAAATTATTCAAAATTTTCTCGTTGACTGTATATATCGGGTGTATGAACAAAATTGTCCATATCGTGTAACAGCATAATTGTCCATCCCACAAAATGTTTAATATCTAAAAAAGTCACTAAACTAATTGAATTTCTTTTTTCAGCTTTTCAGGTAAGGATTTTTAGCCATCTTGACATCATTTGTCGTAAGAATCTCGGAAAAACTCTTTGAGTTATTCAGCTAGAAAGAGAACGGGTTAAATTATTTTGTGTCAGCTCAACTGAGCTAAGGTGAGAGGAAAAATATCATTCAGCAATTCAGTAATGGTACTACCATTCATACTCTGGCTTCCATCTTCAAAATCCAGTCAAGACTCATAAAGAGAACAGTGAATAAGTTTTAAAAAGAGGGAACAATAAAGAGGACAACTGGATCAGGACTTCACTACAAGAAGAGTGATCATTATTTCAACTTAGAACTGAAGAGATCAATTAGAAAAGATCCCACTCAATTCCTAAGACCATTGGCACGTTAGTGATGAGTTTCAGCTATGACAGTTCAACGATCAGTGCGAAAAGGCTTGAAAATGTAATCGTATGTGAAACCTGTGAGGCACCTTGTAACACCAGGACAGAAAGTTAGAAGGTTAAAATGAACCTGGATTAAGATTAAGATGTCATTTCGTTTATGATCGATTTCATCACGATTCTTCAGTTAAGCTTGGAGAGTAATTACACATTCTTATTGCTCAAAGTAGAGTTTAATAGTGTTATAAAACCTTTGAGAATTCCAGTAAGATATCTTTAATCATTTCTAAGATACAACGGTTCAGATCTTAATCTAACAATTCGACAATTTTGATGTTACACAATTTGGATAATTTTGGTGTTACTCCCGATATATATATGTATATATATATATATATATATATATATATATATACATATACATATATATATATATATATATATATATATATATATATTCGGACAATTTTTGTATAATTTATCCTCTGAAAAGAAAACCTTTATTAGATCGCACGAGAAATTATATAAAAAACTAAATAAAAGCACCTTGTCAGTCGTTTTTAATGAAATGTGCTTGAAAGAAGGATTGCTGCCTAAATACACAAATATATATATATATATATATATTGATCTTCCAGTGTATTTCTCTCTTTCTGTATTTCTGTCAAATGAAATACTACGCATTACAACAGCTGAAATTGCAATGCAATTTTAAAAAAATAACCTACCAACATGGCCGCCATGTCTGCCATCTGTTAGACATCATGTCTTTGATCTTTGCAACAATTCTATGCCTCGCAGAAACACAAGATAGGAACCCAGGCATGGTTCCCACGAGAAACAAGTTCCTAGTGCATAACAAAAGACTAGTTCAAACGTAGAAAGATTTGAAGAAAGCAGGGAAAATATTTATTCTAAATTATAAGACCGAAAACATAAAACACCGCGAAGAATACAAAAGTTTTCCCTTGAAGTAAATGTGATACTGAATTTAAGAAAAGAAAATGGTGAACAAAGATGGCGGAATATGAAGGAGATTGTGAATACACTGAGGTGGATGGCAGAAGGAAGAAGCGAAAACGCAGACAAAAAATATGATGAAGAATGAAGGAAATAAACGTTATGAAGGAGAAAGAAAAATCAGCGAAAGAAAACTGGAAGAAAGAAAAGCTGTAACACAGAAAACGAAT
>OZ038503.1:18832450-18899950 GCA_964036315.1 Acanthosepion esculentum | reverse complement strand
AATTTCGATGTAGGAAGATGAGACTAAACATTTCTGCTAATTTCGCAAGGAAAATATAAGAGAAAATATTTCAGCTCATTTCCCCGTAGGAGGATAAGACAAAAGATTTTTGTAAATTACACAAGAAAAATATAAGAGAAAACATTTCTGCTAATTTCGCCGTAGGAAGATAACACAAAACATTTCTTCTAATTTCGCAAGAAAAAGAAAAGCCAAAAATATTTCAGCTGATTTCGCAGTAGGAAAGATGAGACAAAACATTTCTGCTAATTTCACGAGCAAAATATAAGAGAAAACATTTCTGCTAATTTCGCCGTAGGAAGATAAGACAAAACATTTCAGCAAACTTCGCCGTAGAAAAATAAGACAAAACTTGTCTGCCAATTTCGCCGTAGGAATATAAGACAAAACATTTCTGCTAATTTCGCCAGAAAGTGTAAGAAAAAACATTTAAGATAATTTAGCAGTCGGAAGATGAGACAAAACATTTCTGCTAATTTCGCAAGAAAAAGATAAGAAAAAACATTTCCGCTAATTTAGCCGTAGAAGGATAAGACAAAACATTTCAGCTAATTTCAAGAGAAAAATATAAGAGAAATCATTTCGGCTAATTTCGCCGTAGGAAAATAAGAGAAAATATTTCTGCTAATTTCGCAAGAAAATGATAAATATTTAACCTAATTTCGCCGTAGGAAGATAAGACAAAACATTTCTGCTAATTTCGCAAGAAAATGATAAACATTCCATCTAAATTCGCCGTAGGAAGCTAAGACGAATCATTTCTGGTAATTTCCCAAGGAAATGATAAACATTTCAGTTAAATTCGCCGTAGGAAGTTAAGACAAATAATTTCTGCTAATTTCGGCGTAGGAAGTCAAGACAAAACATTTCTGCTAATGTCTCAAGAACATGATAAACATTTCAGCTAAATTCGGCGTCGGAAGATAAGACAAAACATTTCAGCTAATTTCGAAAGAAAATGATAAACTTCTCATTTAAATTCGCCGTAGGAAGTTAAGACAAAACATTTCTGCTAATTTAGCAAGAAACTGATAAACATTTCATCCAATTTCCCCGGAGGAAGTTAAGACAAATCATTTCTGGTAATTTCGCAAGTAAATGATAAGACAAAACTTTTCAGCTAATTTCGCCGTAGGAAGATAAGACAAAACATTTCTGCTAATTTCGCAAGAAAATAATAAACATTTCAGATAAATTCGCCGTAGGAACGTACGACAAAACATTTCTGCTAATTCTCAAGAAAATTGTAAACATTTCAGCTAAATTCGCCGTAGGAAGTTAAGACAAGACACTTCTGCTAATTTCGCAAGAAACTGATAAACATTAAAGCTAATTTCCTCGTAGGAAGTTAAGACAAATCATTTCTGCTAATTTCGCAAGTAAATGATAAGGTAGAACATTTCCGTTAATTTCGCCGTAGGAAGATAAGAGAAAACATTTCTGCTAATGTCGCAAGAAAATGATAAACATTTCAGCTACATTCGCCGTAGGAAGTTAAGACAAAACATTTCTGCTAATTTCTTAAGAAAATGATAAACATTTCAGCTAATTTCTCCGTAGGAATATAAGACTAAACAATTCTGCTAATTTTGCAAGAAACTGATGAGATAAACTTTTCAGCTAATTTCGCCGTAAGAAGATGAAACAAAAGGAAATGATAAGACAAAACATTTCAGCTAAATTTGCCGTAGGAAGATAAGACAAAACATTTCAGCTAATTTCGCCGTAGGAAGTTAAGAAAAAGTATTTCTGCTAATTTCGAAGGAAAATGATAAACTGTTCATTTAAATTCGCCGTAGGAAGTTAAGACAAATCATTTCTGCTAGTTAAATGACGAACTTTTCATTTAAATTCCCCGTAGGCAGTTTAGACAAATAATTTCTGCTAATTTCGCAAGAACATGATAAACATTTCAGCTAAATTCGCCGTATGAATATCAGACAAATCATTTCTGCTAATTTCGCAAGAAAATGATAAGATAAACATTTCAGCTAAATTCGCCGTAGGAAGATAAGACAAATCATTTCATCTAATTTCGCAAAAAATTATAAACATTTCAGCTAATTTCGCCGTAGGAAGTTAAGACAAAACATTTGTGCTAATTACGCAAGAAAATGATAAACATTTCAGCTAAATTCGCCGTAGGAAGCTAAGACAAAACATTTCTGCTAATTTCGCATAGAAATGATAAACATTTCTGCTAAATTCGCCGTAGGAAGTTAAGACAAACTTTTCTTCTAATTTCGCAAGAAAATGATAAACTTTTTATTTAAATTCGCCGTAGGAAGTTAGGACAAAACATTTCTGCTAATGTCGCAAAACATCATAAACATTTCAGCTAAATTCGCCGTAGGAAGATAAGACAAATCATTTCTGCTAATTTCGCCGTAGAAAGTTAAGACAAATTATTTCTGCTAAATTCGCCGTCGGAAGATAAGACAAAACATTTCAGCTAATTTCGCCGTAGGAACATAAGACCAAACATTTCTTCTAATTTCGCAAGAAAATGATAAGACAAAACATTTCAGCTAAATTCGCCGTAGGATAGTTAAGACATAACATTTCTGCTAATTCCGCAAGAATATGATAAACATTTCAGCTAAATTCGCCGTATGAAGTTAAGACAAAACATTTCTGCTAATTTTGCAAGAAAATGATAAACTTTTCATTTAAATTCGCCGTAGGAATTTAAGACAAATCATTTCTGCTAATTTCGCAAGAAAATGATAAGACAAAACATTTTAACTAATTTCGCCGAGGGAAGATAAGAGAAAACATTTCTGCTAATTTCGCAAGAAAATGATAAACATTTCAGCTAAATTCGCTGTATGAAGATAAGATAAATCATTTCTGCTAATTTCGCCGTAGGAAGTTAAGACAAAACATTTCTGCTAATTTCGCAAGAAAATGATAAGACAAAACATTTCATCTACATTCGCCGTAGGAAGATAAGACAAAACATTTCAGTTAATTTAGCCGTAGGAAGTTTAGTCAAAACATTTCTGCTAATTCTGCAAGAAAATGATAAACATTTTAGCTAAATTCGCCGTAATAATTTAAGAATATACATTTCTGCTAATTTCGCAGGAAAAATATAAGACATAACATTTCAGCTAACTTCGCCGTAGGAAGATAAGTCAAAACATTTCAGCTTATTTCTCCGTTTCAAGTTAGGACAAAATATTTCAGCTAATTTCGCTGTAGTAAGATAAGTCAAAACATTTCAGCTAATTTCTCCGTTTCAAGTTAGGACAAAACATTTCAGCTAATTTCGCTGTAGTAAGATAAGCCAAAACATTTCAGCTAATTTCGCCTGGAAATGATAAGTCAAAATAGTTCAGCTAATTTCTCCGTGTGAAGATGAGACAAAACATTTCGGCTAATTCCGCCGTAGGAATATAAGAGAAATACATTTGAGCAGATTTCCGGTAAGAAGATAGTATAAATTCATTTGAGCTAATTTAGCCTTAGAAAAATAGGACGAATACATTTGAGTTAATTTCGGCGTAGGATGATATGACTCGCGGCTCACTGCTTCTCTCTTGGTTTGTTTTGATGTTTGGCAGATTAGACCCAAAATGGACTACTACTGTCATATCTAGGCTGGAGTAACTCAAACTCATTCATAGAATTCAAAAGGGTTTACGCCATTTTGTGAGGAGTTACTTAATTTCTCATGTTCAAAATCTTTTCCCAAACACACAACTTTTGAAGTCTATCGCTCCTCTATTGCTATTTCTATTTCAGATGAGCCCCTTTCTCTAGCTCCAGTAATTCATATTCTATAATACCTTTATCTATTCTATATATCCTCATAAAACCTCATTAATAGCGCTCTTCCTTTGTGTCTCCTGGGACTTCCATTGGGTGACCAACCGTGTAAAAAAATAAGTGCTGCTTTTACCAGTTATAATAAAGTGGAGATACTGGCCAAATGACAACATGAGAATTAAAACTTGATTTAGTAATTGGGATGAATCAGCTCGTAGAGCGTCATCTGATATATGGACCTTACATTCCTTATCTACAATGTGACTGCCCAATCACTTCTGGAGTATTTAAAAAAAATATATATTCATCTCTTTTAATATATTTTATTCTTATACGTTATTTATATAGACACAAATATTTAAGTAAAGGCTCCGTTTATAATAACAGTATTAACAACATTTACCGGCCTGAATGTCCGAGAAATTTTCATAGAAATTCAGGAATCGAACCTGTATTCTACACGCAACCGTTATATAGCATGTCAGGAGGACGCATATTTTCTATGAAATTTCTCGGACATTCATGCCATTAAATGTTGTTAATATTGTTTATTATAAACAGCATTTACTTTAATATTTGTGTATATATATACATAACGTGTAAGAATAAAATATATTAAAATAATTTTCGGACTTAGTCCATTTCGTTGTATATCCATCTATGCAACATTCTTGTTTTCATGCTTGCATTACAGAATGCAGGTAGGATGTCACGTGTATTCGGTGGCCATTAGTAATCCGAGATAAACCTTGCGTTTGACTGTCTAGGGCAAAATTTGAGGTCAGTATCTATTTCAGCGTAATACCGTGTAGACTTTAAGCAAGTTAAATGTATCCTGAGTTTGTTTTTTGACGTAGTTAATATGAAATTCAATCGCGTATAATGTGTTTTAATATGGAAAATATTAAGAAAAAATTCACATGCGGAAGAGCTTTTATTTGTTTTGTCATTTAAGGCATTTAAAATAAGAATTTGTCTGTGTTAGTTATAAGATTAATGGAATGAGTTCTACAACCTCCTCTCCGCCATGTTTTTGTTCTTTTCCACCTTGAAGTCAGAAGCTATGTCCCGCTCTCCAAATTTATGAACAAATCCTACAAATGCATGTTGGGATTTCTTCCTAACAAATAAAAGATACCGCCACATTTTTCTTCTTTCTTGCCTTGAACTCATATATATATATATATTAACTGTTTTAAAATGTGTTTTTTCGCTACACAGAAATAACTATTTTAAAAAAAATGGGAGCTAAAAGCTTCGAATTTAATTTTGTAATTAAATTAAAAACATTAGTTCCATTTCATCCTCAAGCGAATTTTGGAATAACTTATTTTTAAATTTACTGAGTTTTAAAGGCACGGCAAAAATTCATAATTCACTGTTTCCAATGATACAGAGAAATCCACTCATCCAGACAAGGGGTGGTAGCGTGTTCATTTTCATTATTAGTTACGTTCGAAAAAGGGGTTATTTTTAGAAATGGGTAGGGATGTATTTTTCAACGAATTCTGACATCCGTTAAATGCATGTCGTCTGGCTTTTTAAAATTTTTTTTCTGTTATTGGCAAAAATTCTTACGGCATTTTTTCTATTTGTATACTTAAAGATTTTTTGTGAATGTTTAGGTTAGAATACGTTTTATTTAACTACAATTTTAAAATATTTTAATTTTTAATAGACTATATTTCTTTTTAAAACAAGTAAATGTATTAGAATTACTTACAGTATGTAAAATTATTTTTTTCATATCAAGTATAAGTATGTATATTACCAGGTCACATCATTTTAAATTTTATATTTAAATATTATTTAAGTAAGATTTATGACAATTAGGGCAAAAATAGCTAATTTATTTCTCTGATTCAGTAAACTTTTATTTTTTATAAACTTAGTAATATATAGTTTCTCATGTATGTACAAAGTACATGGGTCATTTAATGGCCTACATATTCTAGCTTTTCATATTAATTTCATTTTACTGTAGGTGTTATATTGAATTCTTTTAAGTGCTTGAAGTACTTTGAGAGAAGTGCTAAGGTTAGAATACGTTTTATTTAATTACAATTTTAAAAGATGTTTAGGTTAGAATTCGTTTTATTTAACTACAATTTTAAAATATTTTCACTGTTAATTTTAATAGACTATATTGTTTTAAAATAAAAACAAGTAAATGTAACAGAATTATTACAGTTTAAACAAAATCACGGAATTTGTGAATGAGCGGCGCTATATCGAGTTTAATTCGTTACCTCATCGTCCCAGGGGACCGTGGAACAGTTAGTATGACGTTTGCTTGATAATATAGGACGAAACGGCCGTCCAGTGCTTTCTGAATTCTGTTGAGATTTCGTCTAAAAACTCGATGAATTGCTTAATTATCATTATCTCAAATCCTCCTAATAATTTCAAATATATATATATATGTTACTAATACGAACAAAAACACCCTACTCACTACAAAGATGGATTCTTGTTTCGATACGGCAGCATTGAGACAAGAATCTATCTTTGTAGTGAGCAAGTTGTTTTTGCCTATATGTAAAAATTATAATAAATAATTATTGCTCTACTCTTGGCATTGCTTTCTCTTTTGAATTAATGCTGTGAACGTTAGATTTTATATTATTTCCGTTCTCATTACATTCGGATATATATATATATATATATATATATATATATATATATATATATATAGTTTTAAGGTGTGCCGTATTTATGTGTAAAAGTGGTCAATATCAGTGATATAGCGTATATAATTAAAAAGTGGATACTGAGATCACCACCAAGACAGTTTGTTTCATGTTTGCGCGCCATCTTCAGGCCATGTGTGTTGTATTTTAAGCTGTAAGATGTTGTAAGGTTGGCCCTACTCTCACATATCCTTGGGATATGGATGAATCCACCTCTTTCTCCCACCTATGGGGTATCATCTCAAAATATTTCTTACAATCCAAAACTATTTAATTAACTGCCTTTAATTAGACTGTAACAAACAAATCAATCATTCAACAAACTATTTCTCCCTGCTTCGAGATACATTTCCGTCATAAAATCATTATAATGCTTTTATAATATACTTAAATTAGCCCTTTTCTATCAATAATACCTGTTTAAATTATTGAGCATTAACAAACTCTTTCTTCTTGCTTCAAGATACATTTCCTCATAAAATCGTTATAATGCTTTTAAATTACACATAAATAACCTTATTCTATCAATAATGTCAGTTGCAATTCTTCTCTGCTGATAATCTCTTTCTTTTCAAAGTATATATATATATATATATATATATATATATATATATATATATATATATATTAAGATGTTTTTATGTTTATACATTCTTTTTATAGAAACAAATATTTAAGTTAATGCTCTGTTTATAATAAACAGTATTAATAACATTTACCGGCCTGAATGTCCGAGAAATTTTCTTAGAAAATATTCGTCCTCCGACAGGAATCGAAACTGTATCCTATACGGAACCGTCATATAGCCTGACGTGCCTTAACCGATTGAACCACAGAGTATCGTTCGGTTAGCAAGGTCGATTTTACTGTTTTTAAACTAAAATTTTCCATGATTCTCTCATGTACATTCATATCTGCTCGATGCGTATCCAAATGTAAACAAATGACGTCACACATTATGAAATGGTCAAAGTCCGACAATTATTTATTTTTATGTCTTAAAATTCAGGTCGGTAAATGTTGTTAATACTGTTTATTATAAAACAGCATTTACTTAAATATTTGTATCTATAAAAAACAATGTATATACATAAAAATGTCTTAAAATAATTGTCCATTCCATAATACACACACACACACACACAGACATAGGCACACACACACACACACACACATATATATATATACATAGTGTAACCCGGATATATGAGAGTTGTCGGGACCGGAGAAGAAGTCTCTTATATCCGGATTTCTCTTATATCCGAGTTTGGTCTATTATATATACATTAACGCAGGCTCTAATTTGGAACCAGAGAAAAACTTATATCCGGGTTTCTCTAATATCCGGGTCTCTTATATCCGGGTTACACACACACACACACACACACACACACACACATATATATATATATATATATATATATATATATATATATATATATAAACTTTCTCCAATGTATTCATATTGTGCATTTTATAGCTACATTTCTTTGCGAATATAACGCAATTGTAATGATCTAGCGATCATTTGAAATAAAAAGTATGTAATTCCCATGATTCCATAGAACAAAGAAAACCTTACCCCGGGCGGCAAATTTAGAACACTTCCTTTCTCGGCCGGCTTCTTGCAAGGAGAACATGTAGAATTGAGAAACTCCAGACATGGAGACCACATAGAAGTCAACTTACTCAAATATCAACTCTCTTCTTAAATATCGCCGTTACTGATACATTTTCCATTACCAAAAAAAATCTATTCATTCTCCAACATAAAGACAAACCAGAAATCTATTTTCGAACACATTGCAAGAACATTCAGACTCCACCGAACTTGTAGAACAGAATCGTTCGAATAATAAATCCTTCTCATTATATATCCCTAGTAGCCATGCCAAGCTGGTCGATCAGAAAAAGCGTTCAATTAGAATGGAGCAAAAACAACATCATATTGACATGTAACAGAGTCTATCTTCAATTACTTTTTAAAAAAGTATTTGGAATTAATGCAGTTACTTATATAATAGATGTAGTCTGTATTTATTCAATCGGAGTTATCCGAGGATATAAAGGGGAAAAACAGACAACATAGAGAACCACTTCAGACCACAATTATTTTGTATTTTTTTAAATTCAATTTATCAGTGTGCTACCAGGGAAGTAAAAGAGGATACATTTATAAATCAATTGTTAAGTTTAATGAAAATTGGTTGAAAGTTCAATGAAAGAACCAGTAAAAATCGCAATTTTTCTCTATTTAGGAGGGTTTTCACTATGTGGGTGGGCTCAATTATCAAGTTAAATGACTGTTAAACAATCAACTTATTGTTGGCTACAACTGATCGAAGTTTGTATTAGGTTGCTTGAAAAATGAGGTAGGTTTTAGTTTAAAATTTGTGTTGAAATTGGATTTTAGTTTTACGTAGTTTTTCGCTAAACGCAGTAGGGTAGAACTAAAAATGAGGCATTGTTGATCTCGTCATGATGTAAGTAACCTACATGGCGAGTTTGAACGAAATCGGAGGAAGAAAGTTGAATTTATCGATTTTTATCGGCTTTATCGATTATTGATTTTTACGCTAAGAACCTATCTCTTACATTGTACAATGTATTTGCCAATTTCGGTCAGAATATGTTGGATGGATCTCGAGTGAAAAGGTATCACACAGACAGACATCATCTATTTTATATAGAGAGATAAATGGCTCCCTTTTTACATTCCAACCACCTGAAGAAGGCCGAAGCGTACAACGGCCGAAACGTTGTAATAAATATGGCAACAAGGATGAGGACAATAGTCCGAATAATGTAAATAATGTGCATAATACCTCATCTCAGAAATATAGATAGATACCAGTTAAGGCAGTGGAGAACTTGGAGAGGTGAATTAACAGGGGATAACTGATGACTGACATCGATGACACGTGGAACTAGAACAGTCTACCCCAGTGAACGAAATAAGGGGTCCAGTTCCACATTCCAACTACCACTCTCTTGCTTCAAATCTACTCTTCATCTTTAAGAAATTATCCAGGATCCATTGCCATTAAAGTATTAAATATTACATAAATGCTATGTATGTATATTTAATTTGTTAAATAATATTCCCTTTATTGTATTATTCCATCTATTTGTCAAATTATTACCTCAGTCTCTGTTGCTGGTATGAGCCATTCTCTTTCAAACCAGTTTCCGGTCTCCCTTCAATTTTCCCTACATCCATAAGTGCTTTAAATGATTAATAAATCTTAATTCTTGTTAGTTGTAACCCCAAATTTCTTTTGATGTATCAAAAGAAAATTATTTTATTATGAAATACTGAGTCAGAGAATTTGGTTTAAAGATTAGTTTTCGTTCGTCTTTCTATATTTGCTTCTGAAACAAAGAATTTTCATTATCCTGCACATTTTTCCAATTATTATCTCAATTTTGGTTGTTTGCATCACCCATTCTTTTTCGGATCATTCTTCGATCTTCCTACATAGGCTGAAGTTTTTAGATGAATAATTGCATTATTCTATCTATTTTTCAAATTATTATCTCAGTTTTTGTTGCTTGTATCTCCCATTCTCTTTCAACTCAGTCTCCAGTTCAATTTTTCCTACATCCATAAGTTCTTTAAATGATTAATAAATCTTAACTCTTGTTAGTTATAACCGCTAATTTCTTTTGATGTATTCTTTGGACTTCCTCTATAGCCTAAACAGGTTTTGATAAAATCCATTAATCAATTTGGGTTTTCAAGTTAATATCTCAATTATTGCAGTCACTCTTTTTTTCTTAATCAATTTTCTTCAGTAGTGTGACGTTTTTAGTTAAAAATTTAAATTATTTCTTATATTACTCAAATTTTTAACCTTTTTTTTACCTTTGTTTCAGCCGATGCATTTCCGGCCTTCTTGCATGAAAATATTTCCGGTTCGCACGACCCTATTATAGGCATAGTTTATATATTAGTATAATATTAATACTACGGACAGGAGGATCAGTATACCTCTAAAAGAATGGCATCACACATTCGCAATTTTATACCGCTATGTCATACAATAAATTATATCCAAAAAAATATATATCTATATCTCTCTTTTATCCGACACAGAAAAACCATAACAGGTATAAATACAACAAGTAGTGTGAACAGGAAAAAGTGAGAGGACCTTACTTGTAATATTTCCCAAGAGAAAATGGCCAGGCTGCTAGTAATTTCTAGGTCCTTTATAGAGACTGTCTGGTTTCTATTTGTCCGCACTAACTCTGCGGGTTTATGATATCTATCTTCCAAGCGGTTTAAATTGCAACTGAGGTTCATCTTCGCATAACGTCACTCGCTGGCCTTCACGTAAATGTCATGAATTCATCTGATTCAACCTGAGATAATCAACCAATGCTTTCCTACAAACTATTGTCTTCTTGTTTTTAGCATATCGTTTCGTTCCATTAATACTTTAGATTCTCTTGAATCCAGTGATTGATAAAAATCGGTTAGCTATTTTATTCTAACAAGTGAATTTCGTACCAATTATTCTTTTACGGTCTTGGAAATAGAAATAATAGAAAAAAAAACAGAATGATTTATAAATTCAATTTATTTAGGGAACTTTCAGTTTGTAATCTGAAAGGCAGTGTCTAAAGGAGATAGCTCGTTCGGTGTGAACATTCAGTTCAAATATTCAGAGAAACCATGACATGTATAAATACAACAAGTAGTGTGAACAGGAAAGAGCGAGAGGAGCTTACTTGTAATATTTTAGTTTTTCTCTTGAACCAAATTTCTTCAGCCGTGTGAAGTTTTGTGATGAAAATTTTAATTAAATTAGTTGAATTAAGGATAGCATTTTAATAAACCATTGCTTGGAGGAAAAGATGAAGAATTTTGCATCCTCCGATTCAAACCTGTATATTGAGGTTAAACACAGAAAGGAAAGTTTTGTAGTTCTTGCATGGTAACATGTTTATATTTAATTAAACATTTTGCCTGATGACATTTGCTCATTTCACTATCCAGAACGAACAAAGAGAAATAAATTGATGTTCAAATCTAATTCCTCTACCTCAGAGAAATGAGTTCAAAATTGATATTAAAGTGGAATTCTCTTTCCTGGGAGCAAAGAGCTTAAAATCGTTTTTAAAATCGAATTCCTATTTTCAATTCACGGACACACTAGCATTATTCACCGTATCGATATTTTGCTTTGAACTGAATTGTTCTTTCTTTCTTTCTTTCTTTCTTTCTTTCTTTCTTTCTTTCTTTCTTTCTTTCTTTCTTTCTTTCTTTCTTTCTATCTCATGCCATTCATGATCTATCTATCTATCTATCTATCTATCTATCTATCTATCTATCTATCTATCTATCTATCTATCTCATACAGTTCATTATCTGTTTATCTATCTATCTATCTATCTATCTATCTATCTATCTATCTATCTATCTATCTATCTATCTATCTATTTATCTATCTATCTATCTATCTATCTCATACAGTTCATTATCTATCCATCTATCTATCTCATACAGTTCATTATCTATCTATCTATCTATCTATCTATCTATCTATCTATCTATCTATCTATCTCATACAGTTCATTATCTATCTATCTATCTATCTATCTATCTATCTATCTATCTATCTATCTATCTATCTATCTATCTATCTATCTCATACAGTTCATTATCTATCTATCTATCTATCGCATACAGTTCATTATCTATCTATCTATCTATCTATCTATCTATCTATCTATCTATCTATCTATCTATCTATCTATCTATCTATCTATCTGCAAAAATCTTTTATTCCCTTGCCTATTTTATTTTTATTTCTCTTTCTATATTCCTTTCCTTTATTTAGAATAAAAAACAATTACCCATTTTCTCGTCATTTCCCACCGTTTCTAACTTATTTATATTTATTTTTCCTGCTCTCACCGCCATCTTGTTTCTTTTGGCATTATCCAAAACACTACATCATCTGATTATATTGAAAATGAATTTTTTAAAAAATTCAGACATTTTTAATAACTGCATTTTTTATTTGAATACATTAACTCTTCTTTGTTCAGTGTGTAAATTTTATTCATTTAAACGCCTCGCTTTCTATGTATGTATATTTAATTTGTTAAATAATATTTTCTTTATTGTATTTTTCTTTCTTTTTAATTCTGATTTCATTCGTTTCATTTCATTTCCTTTCTGCAACTATCGCTTTTTATGCAAAGCTGAAAAATCCTCATGCATAAAATATCGATATTTCTCAGTGGGCTGTTGAAATCAACCACTTTTCAACTATTAGCATACACACACACACACACATATATATATATATATATATATATATATATATATATATATATATATATATATATACTGCCCATTTTCATAAGATGTTGTCCTTTGCCACATGGAGATATTTCAAAACTAGTATTTTATGGTTATGACTTCCTACTCGCACCACAGTCAAGAAAATCAGATGTCGTCGAGAATACAGAAACATCGAATCAAATGATAGAAAATCATTTTATTATGAAATACGGACTCAGAGAATTTGGTTTAAAGATTATTTTTCGTTCGGGCCATAGACCCGTTTTTCTATATTTGCTTCTGAAACAAAGAATTTTCATTATCCTGCATATTTTTCCAATTATTGTCTCAATTTTGGTTGTTTGTATCACCCATTCTTTTTCGGATCATTCTTCGATCTTCCTACATACATTTTTAGATGAATAATTGCATTATTCTATCTATTTTTCAAATTATTATCTCAGTTTTTGTTGCTTGTATCTCCCATTCTCTTTCAACCCAGTCTCCAGTTCAATTTTTCCTACATCCATAAGTTCTTTAAATGATTAATAAATCTTAACTCTTGTTAGTTGTAAACCCTAATTTCTTTTGATGTATTCTTTGGACTTCCTCTATAGCCTAAACAGCTTTTGATAATAAAATCCATCAATCAATTTGGGTTTTCAAGTTAATATCTCAATTATTGCAGTCACTCTTTTTTTCTTGATCAATTTTCCTCAGTAGTGTGAAGTTTTGAGATAAAAATTTAAATTATTTCTTATATTACTCAAATTTTTCACGTTTTACCTTTGTTTCAGCCGATGCATTTCCGGCCTTCTTGCATGAAAATATTTCCGGTTCGCACGACCCTATTATAAGCATAGTTTATATATTAGTATAATATTGATACTACGGACAGGAGGATTAATATACCTATAAAAGAATGGCATCACACATTCGCAATTTTATACCGCTATGTCATACAATAAATTATACCCCCCCGCCAAAAAAATATATATCTATATCTCTCTTTTATCCGACACAGAAAAACCATAACATGTATAAATACAACAAGTAGTGTGAACAGGAAAAAGCGAGAGGACCTTACTTGTAATATTTCCCGAGAGAAAATGGCCAGGCTGCTAGTAATTTCTAGGTCCTTTATAGAGACTGTCTGGTTTCTATTTGTTCGCACTAACTCTGCGGGTTTATGATATCTATCTTCCAAGCGGTTTACATTGCAACTGAGGTTCATCTTCGCATAACGTCACTCGCTGGCCTTCACGTAAATGTCATGAATTCATCTGATTCAAACTGAGATAATCAACCAATGCATTCCTACAAACTATTGTCTTCTTGTTTTTAGCATATCGTTTCGTTCCATTAATACTTTAGATTATCTTGAATCCAGTGGTTGATAAAAATCGGTTAGCTATTCTATTCTAACAAGTGAATTTCGTACCAATTATTCTTTTACGGTCTTGGAAATAGAAATAATAGAAAAAAAACAGAATGATTTATAAATTCAATTTATTTAGGGAACTTTCAGTTTGTAATCTGAAAGGCGGTGTCTAAAGGAGATAGATCGTGCGGTGTGAACACTCAGTTCAAATATTCCAGACATTGGGTATACGCACTTATTGGTATTTTATTCATGTCTGAAGGATGTGATTATTCACACCACTATGGATGCATGAGTATACCTTTTCCTTCGTCTATTTGCGTTATGAAAATAGACATTGGTGTTTATATAAATATGCAAACACCAAGGCAAATCTATCTATCTATCTATCTATCTATCTATCTATCTATCTATCTATCTATCTATCTATCTATCTAGATTCGAAACCGGTTAGCCTGCTTGCTTCCTCATTTTTTTCTTTTAAATATATGTGGTAGTATTAAAAATGGAAATAAAATTTGTCTATTCATGGTGGTTATTAAGTTTCGTACCACTACTAAAAGGTTTGTATATATATATATATATATATATATATATATATATATATATATATATATATATATATATATAATTATTTATTGGAAAATTATAACACAAAGCAGAAGAGCCTTATCAAGACACATATACACTTATTATAACATAAAGGAGAAGTGACTTATCAAGTGATGGTGTTGAATGTCATTACCAATTATGGTTTTGATACTATATATATATATATATATATATATATATATATATATAAATGCGCCTGTTTTTTATGAGGTTTCCTCAATGACACGAAAGTCGCTTCATACCATTTTGTATGCCTTGTGTGCGATTCACTTACTGAATTACTCTCAACTAAAGATAAGAAGACGTAAATCTACAAATGTTCGAGAACATTCGTCGACTGAGCATACCCAACCCACGACGGCATACCCACATTACTCGAATTGGAACATACATCCAACGACTGCTAGGCACACCCATATCAGTTCAGGGTACATACATCCTTCAACTGGGTCCAAACATCTAAACAATTGAATCAACACATCCCTCGACTGGGTACAAACATCTCATAACTGGCTACACTATATATATATATATATATATATATATATATATATATATATATATATATATATATATATATATATATATATATATATATATATATATATATAACCTTTTAGTGGTGGTACGAAACGTAATAACCACCATGAATTTTATTTGCATTTTTAATACTACCACAAATTTAAAAGAAAAAAAAATGAAGAATAAGCAGGCTAACCAATTTCGAATCTCGCTCAACGCAGCTAAATCGAGGTGAATAAATATCCAAGAGTCTTAATTAAATTTATTTTACGTTTTATGGGACCATAAGAGTCTCAACTGTTATACAAACCAGTAAACATTGTTTTTCAATAAACTGAAGTGAGAAAACCTGAAGAAGTTCTATGAACCAAAACATCAAGAAAGAGAAGGGAAAAATTAATTTCCTTTTCTTGGCTAAATTTAAGAACTGAATGGATATTGTTATATTTTTACTATCAAAGAGACAAAAATATCATCTGCGAAACAAAAGTAAATATCAGGTTTATCAGTATCAGATAATAAACTCTCTTCATGGAAACCAATAAATATGTTAGCCAAAAGTGAACCCAAAAGGGAACCCATTGAGACTCCATCAATTTGCCTTGACATGACACCGTCGAAACTAAATTCAACCAACATCGTGGCAATTAAGTTCGACAAAAATATCCTCTGAAATAGAAGGGGACAACTGATTACGAAACAAGGTGTCAGCACATATATCTATAGTCTCAATAAGAGACACGAAGGTGAAAAAGGTCAGAAATATCAAAGGAACACATAAATTTCTAACCTCCATGAAATCGCTAAAAAAATGATGAAAAAGACACCAAACTTGACAAAACAAAATTTTATTGTCTAAATATTTATGTTATTATCAAGAGGAAAGACCAAAGTTTTTTTAAATTATTTAAAAAATTTTTTACTTCTTTTTAGAACATTCTAAATTTTGATTAAAAAAACCTTGTTTCTCTTTGTATCACCGGAACTACTAAAATAACATCCAATTTTTAGCACTTTTTTTGTATGACACATTAATTTGGAAAATCTTGCAAAAATAAAAATAATTGTCACATTGTCGGATGTTAATGAAACTTTCAGAAACTATTCACAGATGATCGAAATTATTATAAATATTTTTTTTAATTAAAGTCATGGCAGAAATATTTTTTTATATTTATTACCCCTCCACCATAATTAATTTTATGAAAACTCTAGAAATTCGATCGCATCAGGTTTAGTGATTACAATAATTAAAAGCACAAGGCTTTGAGGAATGCAAATCATGTTTTGTTTTTAATTAGACCCCCCCCCGCCACCTGAAAATCAGCTGTGAATTGTAACATACAAAACTCAATAACACAAAGATATTTAATTTCAAATGCTTTTATTTGCTTTTAGTTATTTTTATGAATATGGATAATATTTTCTGAAAGCAAAACATTTTTCGATGAAAAATGAATTTTTAATACAATTATTTGTTATTTCTTTAATTATAATACATTTTTACATTTAAGTTGTTGAAATATTATAAAATTAGTTAAAAGCCGCAACAGGATTCGTAAGTGTCCTTATGAGATAGATATTTTTTAGCGCGTGGTAAACTGTATCGTTTTGACTAATCAGAAGATCCGCAATAATTAACAAATGTAATTTTGTGTTTATAATCGGGCTCTAATTATAAAGTACGGAAGACCAAACAGAATACAATTAAGTTGCGTCATTTAAGTTAAGCATTGTTCTCCGCTGATAATGCCTTTACTTTTGCGAAACACGTATGGAGAAGTTAATTTGATTTTTCAATTTTGTTATGGTCCAAGTTCCTTGTACCACGGTGATGGTCCAAGGTAGAACCAATGAAGAATAACTCGAGCACAGGTATGGAATAACGCAGATATATTACAAACAGAATATGTACAAAGAAGTAGAAGTGTTAGTAATAACAATCAGGTTTGGTTAGAGAGAACTATGCTGTCTCGACCATTATCATTATTCCAATGTCTTACAGTAATCGTCTGACGCGACTCTGACTCTGACTGACTGACTCTGAAGATGTTCAACAACACGCCCACGTGTGTCGAATGTGGCACAAGGCCGATTTAATGTGGGCTCACCGAGCCCGTAGGCTCGGCCAGAAAATGCCCGTAGAACCCGTATAAACGGGATCGGGTTGGTCAACCTCCCGGAACGAGGCTCTGCACTTCGGCGGAGCCTCGTCCGAGTTCCTCTCTGCCCAGAGGCAGAGAGTTCCCCTCTACCTCAGAGGCAGAGAGTTCGACCGTCAAGCCGAGTCGTCTAAAAAGGACTGACTCTGAACGCTGCTCCATAATGAGGCGCAGTATTTATGATGTCCGGAATAGTCCATTGTTATTATGGGTAAGTTCTCATAACAAATTTCAACTGAGAAGGGTACTTAAAAGTATTGGTATCATCTTATGAAATTATGATCTTATTTTTATGTTAATTTCAGTTATGACACTTTTCCATAAATGAAATATCAAAATTAATAATAAAATGAATGGAAATACAAATAACACAGGAAAATGTAATAAATGTACATAAAATTATAATATTTTATGTACACTTCTGATAAAATTTCATAGGAAAGGTACCTATAAATTAATTAGATACCTTACTTATGAAATATGAAATTTAATCTCACTCTAAAAAGTCTTATTTTTTTCATTTCTTTATAATTGTTATGGTCCAAGGTTAGGACCAAGGAAGAACAACACGAACACAAGAGTAGAAATAACAAAGATATATTACAACAGAATAATAATACAAGATGTTGAAAGGTGATAGTATGACTGTCAGTTTGTTTGGAGTGAACTACTATTTGGCTCGACTCGATTCGTCTCTTCCCTCTCTCCTGAGTGGCGCAGTATTCATAGTATCAGGAAGAGTTCACTCTGTCGTTATAGGTAAGGTCCCATAACACCCCCCCTCCTAAAGCTTTTATCTCGCAGGGGTTTTTAATATTTTTTCCTCTTCGGATTAATCATCAAAGTCTCTGTAAATTTTCTTTTTCTGCTTGATTTCCACGGTTCTGAAACTGCTTGAGGCCTTTGCATATTGAATGTATCAAATATTGTGTCCATAACTTCCTCCTCTTCCTGAGGTAGACCGTTAGAATCCTCTAACAGCCTCTTTCTGATCTGATATAAGTGCCTTTTATGCGAGAACTTCGGACCCTGAATTATGTAAATCATGTTCCCGATTCGTTTCTCTATTGTACCTGGCTCCCAATAGGATGTATTGTTTTTAAACATTTAAAAAAAACTTTCTCCCCTGGGTTAAATTTTCTTTTTGGTACAAACGACGTTGGTGATTGCTTTGTCTGTTTTGGCAGGAATTTATCGAATACCGATCTAATTTTTCGGGCGCACATCACTTCCCCCGGTGATAATGCCGATGGCGTAGTACTGTTCGGTGTAATTCTATATACTTGCAAGAATTGTTGTAAAGCCTTTTCTGTTGGTACATCATAAGCTTTCCTTAGTGCTCTTTTTAATGTATCTACAAATCTCTCCGCTTGCCCGTTTGATCTTGGGTGATATGGCGGGGATTTGATATGTTTTACCTGAAAAGTTTCACAAAATTATTGAAAATCCGCAGATGCAAATTGTGTCCCATTATCGGTGACTAGACAATCAACCATTCCGAAACGAGCAAACAGCTCGTGAAGGCAATTTATTGTAGTCTCAGAAGTAGGTTTTCTACAACGAAATACTTCTGGTCATTTGCTGTAACTGTCTACTACAATCAAGTATTAAAAAGCATCTAATGGACCTGTGGAATCTACATGGATTCTTGACCACGGTCGATCTGTCTTAGGCCATTGCTTACGGATGATCGGAGGTGCCTTGGCTGCTAAGGAACAGCCATTGCATTTTTCCACCATATGTATAACATCTTGATCCATGTTTGGCCAGTATACGTGACTTCGCATTAAGGATTTCATCCTGTTCTTTCCTGGGTGACCCATGTGAAAATCCTTGAGGATTCGCATTTGTAGCGTTTTCAGGGTTACTACTCTTTCATTATATAGTAGAACATTATCACATGACGAAAAACTGTCTGATACATGCTTATATTTTTGCTTCTGAAATTTTTGTTTTCGTTTCCTTTATAAATTCGTCATTCACTGCTTGGGTTTTTATTTCCTGTAATGTGACGGGGAGGTCTCGAATTGTACTACATAATGATGTTCTAATATCTTTCTCATATCGTAGATCTGCAATTACGGAATATTCTAATGACTCCGTTTTCTTTGGTATTAGTCTCGAAAGACCATCTGCATGCCTGATTTTGTTTGATGGAAGATACTCCAATTTAAAGTTATAGTTTAATAAAATCGTCCCCCATCTTAGCAATCTATTAGCAGTGTAGACAGGTAGACCTTTCTTTGATCCAAATATTGTCAATAACGGCTTGTGGTCCGTCTGTAAGGTGAAAAATCTACCGTAAATATATCTGTGGAATCTCGTAACCGCATAAATAATCCCCAGCTCTTATTTTTCGATTTGCGAGTAATTCTGTTCGGCTGGTAGTAACGTTCTTGACGCATGCACGATGGGTTTTAGTATCCCATACGGCATTTTATGAAGTATACATGCCCCAACACGATAGGCACTAGCGTCACTCGCGACTACTATTTCCTATTTTGGGTCATAATGCGCTAAAAATAAATCTGCTGTTAGAGCCTTAATGATTTTGTTGAAAGTTTTCTGACATTCATATGACCATTCCCAAACTTTTTCCTTCTTCAACAGTTCGTTTAGGGGTGCGCGTAATTTGTGCATGCTAGGAATAAATTCTTGATAATAATTTACTAAGCCCAAGAAGCTTTGTAATTCGGCTACGCTTTTTGGAGCCGGCATTTTTTTTATTGCCGTAGCTCTTTCTGGGTCTGGTCGTCTTCCTTCTTCGTCAATAATAAAGAAGTCACATTTATTATTTTCCTTTACCATAAAACCGTAGTTTTGTATCTGCCTGAAAACCTCTTGAACGTGTTCCCAGTGTTGTTCAATATTTTTGCTATTTATCAGGATGTCATCAAGGTATGCGATCGTGAAATCCAGTCCGCCCAGCATAGTGTCCATTATTTGCTGAAATATCGCCGGCGCGATCTTGATCACGAATGGTAATCTCTGGAACTTATATAATTCTTTATGTGTGCTTATGCACAACAACCTCGAACTTTCCTCATCTACTGGTAATTGTAGGTATGTTTCGCTCAATTCTATCTTTGAGAAAAAATTTCCTCCTTTCAATTTTGTGAAAGCATCCTCTGGACTAGGGAGAGGATAGTGATAATCCTTAATCGCTGCATTCAATCTCGTCGAGAAATCAGCGCATACTCGTAACTCACCCGATTTTTTTTCACGTAAACCATTGACTATATTCCACCTTTGTCAATATACCGGTTTTCACGAGTCTATCCATCTCTTGGTCTATTTTTTTAATGATGCAAAACGTGCATTTCTTTTCTTCTTGAAAATGGGTTGTACATTTTCTTTTAGTTCTATTTTTGCCGCCATTTTTTTACACCTCCCGAGGCCGGCTGAAAATACTTCAGGGAAACTCTCCTTTAATTTCTCCTTTAATTTCTCTACCTCGGTCGATAACCTTTCCACTTTTTCGCAAAACGTATTTATCGGTAAATCCCAGAGGTCAAATTTCTGCATCCAGTCAGTTCCAAATAAATTTTCCGTATTTTTTAGAACATTCATTTTTAATTTCTTGGTCATACCGTTGAACGTCACATTTGTGATAATTTTTCCCTCAAATTTGATTTTTCTTCTGTTACCGACCTGGCTATTTTTTCAGTTCTCAACATGGTCGGTTTGTTTAATTTCTTCCACGTCTGTAAGTTAATAATGGTTAAATCTGATCCGGAATCTAATTGTAATCCGATTTTTTGTTTAACATTTCTACTTGTACGTATTTTCGTATATTTATCCCGTCCGCTTGCTCAGTTCTAGTGACTCTTACTCGGCTTTTGTTTTTCTTTTTTAGTTCTACAATGCGAACTTTTATGTCCCACTTTATTGCACGACAGACAAGTCTTATAGCGGTATGGACAATCTTTGTACCAATGCAAAGTTCCCCAGCGATAGCATGGACTGGGTGGTAGTTTTTATCTGATATTTCATTTGACTTTTTGAAGTAGAATAATTTGTTTGTTTTGTTTTTGAAGAGGAAAAAAACGTGTTTGTCGTAATTTTCGTATGTGAGCGACGCCAGACTCTTCAATATCTTTCCAGTCCTTTTTTACGCTTATATATCTCTGACAGTCCTCAGCCAATTTTTGTTTTGTAGCTTCAATTCTGGTTCACTCTCAAGTTTTGTTAGAATTCTCCGTCTGATCTCCGCATCTTTAGTCGAAACCAGGCCTTGGACTGAGTTCAGGTAACTTAAAGTCATCACAGTGTTTGTTTACTATGGAAGCGAATGTTATATAGTCTTCGCTATCCTTTTTTGTTAAATTTAAACATTTCAACCTTTTGTGGAATAGTAAAGTATTCGGACTAAATAATTCCGTTAAAAGTTTCACTGCTTCCTTGAAAGTCAACTCATTCGTTTTCCTCTGTAGAATGTAGTCTACGAATTTAGTGTATCTCGCTAGACCCTAGTTTCCTCAGTAGTAGACGTACTTTTTTCGTGTCTGACCAATTCCCGCAATCAAACTCATATGAATCTTCTTATCTTCTGAAGTAAGCTGCGAAAGTTTTGTCTTCGTCCGGTGCATAAGTGAAGTCTTTTGTAGAGCTCCATATAGCATTTGGCGAGAATGCCGTTTCATTTCCAGAATGTTGCCCTTTATTTGTTACTGCCCGTAGTAATAATTCTTGTAGTTAGAGTTGCTTATCTTCGTTTTTCTGTTGAATTTCCAATAGTTTTATTCGTTTTTCTGTTGAATTTCTAATCGTTTTTCTACGAGCCTAGTCTGTCTTTCCTCATTTTTTGGTTGCTGCTCGAATTGCATTTTCATTAGTTCCAATATGGTTGCCTTAAAGTCTTCCATGTTTACGCCGTAATTTTGTGTAACGATTTTTCATTTTTTCTCAATGTAGACTTCAGGTCTTTGTCACCTGTTGTTCTGGAACGTTAGTACGAAAATATTTTCCTGCGTAGAATTCGATTCTGTTTTGGCTGACAGGTAAAATTCATGCCTTCATTACCACTGTTAAGGTTGGTGTCCAAAATAAATTTCTCTTTTTTTTTCTCGCGTAGAACTTGTTTTCTCAATATCTCCGTCGCCTCTGTTATGGACGACCGATGGCAAAAAGTTTTTTTTTTTTTTAGATTCTCCGCGTAGAACTTGATTTTTCAATATCCTCGTCGCCACTGTTATGGACGACCGATAGCAAAAAAGGTTGTTTTTTTGTTTGTTGTTTTAGATTTTCCGCGTAGAACTTCGTTTCTTCAATATCCTCGTTGCCACTGTTATGGTCCAAGGTTAGAAACAAGGAAGAACAAATCGAACAAAAGAGTAGAAATAACAAAGATATATTACACAGAATAATAATACAAGATGTGAAAGGTGTTAGTATGACTGTCAGTATGGTTTGAAGTGGACTACTATTGGCTCGACTCCCTCTCTTGAGAGGCGCAGTATTCATAGTGTCAGGAAGAGTTCACTCTGTCGTTCTAGGTAAGGTCCCATAACAATAATATATTTTCCATAAAGCATCGTAAACGTAAAGTTAAAAGCTAAGTAAAAAAAAATTAAAGCGCTGAAAGTTTTCCTTAAAAATAACGAGGTAAATAATTTGTTCACTTAAATCTAAATAACTTCACTTCTCTTCATCCGTAGAAAGAATTATCTTCACGTAAGCTATCTAAACGTCATAAAAATGTCTTTCGTCACCTGTCAAGTGACACGAAATGTTATGACCTGCTTTGTTTTATTTTCAAATTACATCTTTTCGGCACAGAAACTAAGTTAAGCTTGGTTCAAAATATTTTAAATAAACATTATAATTTCTGATTTTATTAAAATGTTTTGAAAAATTGATAACTGATTTTTAAAAGAATTTCAAAGTGAGATTTTCATTTTTTTATCAGATGGGAAAAAAAGGATTGAAAATGATTGATTATCTGCCAGTTTTGATGAAAAAAAAAACGAAATTTTTAACGAAAGTTTCGGACGTGCTAGGAACGATTAAAAAATGTAAAAAAATAGTCCCAAAATACTTTGATCATTCCTCTTTAATAATAATATGAACATTTAGACGACAAAATTTGTTTTTTGTCAAGTTTGGCGACTTTTTCATCATGCTATGCTCTTTTTTAGAGATCTCATGGAAATACCTACATAAATTTGTTAGTCGACGTGTAATTCTACGCCTCCCCATTCAGATTTGAGTCTGTTCAGTATCTATCTATCTATCTATCTATCTATCTATCTATCTATCTATCTATCTATCTATCTATCTATCTATGTCATTCTGTTCAGTATCTATCTATCTATCTATCTATCTCATTCTGTTCAGTATCTATCTATCTATCTATCTATCTATCTATCTATCTATCTATCTATCTATCTCATTCTGTTCAGTATCTATCTATCTATCTATCTATCTATCTATCTATCTATCTCATTCTGTTCAGTATCTATCTATCTATCTATCTATCTATCTATCTATCTATCTATCTATCTATCTATCTATCTCATTCTGTTCAGTATCTATCTATCTATCTATCTATCTATCTATCTATCTATCTCATTCTGATCAGTATCTATCTATCTATCTATCTATCTATCTATCTATCTATCTATCTATCTATCTATCTCATTCTGTTCAGTATCTATCTATCTATCTATCTCATTCTGTTCAGTATCTATCTATCTATCTATCTATCTCATTCTGTTCAGTATCTATCTATCTATCTATCTATCTATCTATCTATCTATCTATCTATCTATCTATCTATCTCATTCTGTTCAGTATCTATCTATCTATCTATCTATCTATCTATCTATCTATCTATCTATCTATCTATCTATCTATCTCATTCTGTTCAGTATCTATCTATCTATCTATCTATCTATCTATCTATCTCATTCTGTTCAGTATCTATCTATCTATCTATCTATCTATCTCATTCTGATCAGTATCTATCTATCTATCTATCTATCTATCTATCTATCTATCTATCTATCTATCTCATTCTGTTCAGTATCTATCTATCTATCTATCTATCTATCTATCTATCTATCTATCTATCACTCTGTTCAGTATCTATCTATCTATCTATCTCAGTCTGTTCATCATGTATTATGCAGATTAAAAGTGTTATCATAGATAATATTCATTATATTAATTTTATCACGTTTAATATTCGTACTTTGTTTCACTAAAATTATATGCAATAAATTCAAATTATATATTTGTAAAATATATTTGTTCAGTTAATATTTTTCTTGCGATAACTTCAGGTTGCAATGGTATAAATGCAATCAGAATTTTTATTATTGGAATAATTCTATTCGAATAAGATGTTTGCAAGACGCACGTTGTACAGATTATAGAAAGGATATAATAAAGTTTTTATAGGCGCGTCTTCTTTTTTCCTATTATTTTTCGTTAAATTTTAATCATAATTGTTTAACCAAAATAATACCTCATAAATATAGCCGAGGCTGTACCATTGACTAATATTTTTACTAATTCAACTAATTACTAATTTTTTCTTGATTTTCCCTGCTGAAAGTGAGGTGCGTTTTATATACCCGTACGTCTTGTATGCGGTCAAATACGGTAATTCAGAAAATTTTAAAAATTAATAAAAACTTAATAGATAGAACTATTTATAAGGATTTGTCTGTATTAAATCTCAACCGAAAGCCGTAAACCTGGAGCGAAAATCCTAGAGTAAAAGGGCAAAAAATGTAAAAATAATCCCGGAGCGAACGCCTTTAGATGAGAAATTGATCCGAGCCTCCAGCCATTTCAGAGAACGTCGTAAAACTTCATATGATCTCAAGTTCTGCGGAACGCGATTGCATTTTAAATCTTCCTGCAACGATTTGAAGTGTTTTAAAAGGAGGCAGAAAATTTTCTTTTAATGCTACGTGCAAAACAGACCGACTTGTAGAAAAGGGAAGAAGGATTTATGTACATCGAAAAAAAAAAAAACAAATATACGTCCATGCTTCGCTTCCCGCTTAAGCTCATATCAACACTGATGGTAAATGCATCAACACAGAGAGAAACAATGCTACGGCTGCTACAACTGGGATATCTATTTCTAATACTACTACTAATAATAAGAAAAATAATAACTACGGGTATATTGACAAGGAGAGCTATAGCCATGTAAGAGAATTTGTTATGTATTACTGGCAATGAAGGGTAAATCATTTGAAACTGAAAGCAACGATTTTTTCCCCCTCTTTTATGTATCACTTCTTCGATTTTATTTACAGTCTGATTAATGCCCTCGTTACAAAAACCTGGAGAATTATAGTATGGGTTCGTGAATTCGGTCGTATATAATTGTAAGTTCAATCCCTGGGCCAAGCAATACAAACTCATTGGAAATACAAGGATAACTGATCTGTCCTAAGACAAAAAAAAAACAAGATATCCCTAGACCTGAACAGCAGAACGAGAACCACTTACTCCAGTAGATTAAATAAAGGTTTCAGTTCAAACGTTTAGCAGATCAACAGTCACCTAAAAAAGGGCTCATTGGCTATAACGTTGTGATAGTAACAAGATTGACAGGGGCATTACTGAATCGATAAATAATGAAAGTAATGATCCAGCTACATCCCAGAAATCATTCAGCGTCATTGATCATCAGCTCCATGACCGGCTGGACTCGTAGGGTCGCTAAGCAGTTTGTTTTTTTCACAGTAACGCTCACCCTGTACAAATATTGGAGGTCACTCGAGGTAGAGGGTTACGTTAAGTGGCAGTTTAAGATTGTAGAGATCGGGGAAACATCCTCTCGAGAGTCAGAGCAGTCGTTCCCAGAAAGAAGCTGTTCAAGTGGAACTTACTGCTTACTGACAGAATACGAAGGGAATGTGAGTGGTTTGCTTCAATGCAAGTGGCATGGCAGGTCATAGCTGTGAAGGTTAGACCTGGCAGAACCAAGGAATGTAGTTCATCTGAGCACTTTCCATGGAAGTAGCGATAGAGCAGTGAGAGGCTAACTACATCCCACCTGTAAGAGTGAGTTTAGAGGGTTGAAAATAATTCTTCTCAACAGACTTGGAGCCACTTTTGAATTCTATCATAACTAGAAAGTGAGGTCTGGGCATAATGCCAGTCTATAGAGTCTGATAAAATTGTTTTTTTTTTTAGATTTAAAAAAAATATTAATTTGAAGCTGTTTTTAATCATTGATCTGAGAAAGCGGTTGTATACAACTGATATCTCAGACATTTCGAAAAGTGTTTGGTACCATGCATAGGATCCCTATAAAGTCTAGATCTAGTGATGCCACTTAAGATGATTCTTCAAATAAATATATAGGTTTTAGTGGTGTAAGGCAAGGATGTATCTTTTCGCCAGACTTATTCAACTTATACATAGAGGCAATTCTAAGAAAATTAGGAATTCATTATTAACAGCCACAATCTTAACAAGATATGCAGATGACACAGTGTTGATTGCAAACATAGAGAGATATCTACAAGAACTCCTACAGAAGGTAGTGAAAGTAACGTTCATCCAGTACAAGGCCAGGGGGACACTTGAAGTACAAAGTTACATTATGAGGTAGCTTATATGGATAGAAGGTAAAGATAATGGTTAACTCTAGACTTGAACAGGTTAAGATTGTAGCGATCAAAGAAACATCCTCTTGAGGGTCATAGCAGTAATTCCCAGGGAGAAGATGTTCAAGTGGAACTTACTGCTTGCTGACAGAATACAGAGGGAATGTAGGTGGTTTGCTTCAATGTAAGTGGCATGGCAGGTCCTAGCTGTGTAGGTTAGACCTGGCAGAACCAAGGAATGTAGTTCATCTGAGCACTTTCCATGGAAGTAGCGATAGAGCAGTGAGAGGCTCACTGGATCCCACCTGTAAGAGTGGGGTTGGAGGGTTGAAAATAATTCTTCTCAACAAAGACTCGGAGCCTCTTTTGAATTCTATGATAACTAGAAAGTGAGGTCTGGGCATAGTTCCAGTCTATAGAGTCTGATAAAATATTGTTTTCTTTGATGAATTTGAAATTGTTTTTAACCATTGATCTGAGAAAGCGGTTGTATACAACAGATATCTCAGACATTTCAAAAAGAGTTTGGCACCAGGCATAGGATCCATATAAAGTCTATACAAGGACCAAGAGCCACTCAATGTAGAGGGTTACGTTAAGTGGTAGTTCATATGGTTAAGAAGGAAAGATAACGGTTAACTCTAGACTTGAACAGGTTAACATTGTAGTGATCGCGAAAACATCCTCTCGGAAGTTTGTTTCATCGGGCAGTGGCTCGCGGGAAGAAGCTGTTTGAGTAGAACTTAGTTCTGGCCGATGGAATACGGAGGGAATGTTGGTGGTTTGCTATTGTGTAAGTGGCATGGCGGGTCCTAGCCATGTAAGCTAAACCTTGTGGAAGATCTGAAAATCATGGGACATAGGACATCAATAATTCCAGTTGTGGTTGGAGCCCTCGGACTGATTGGAAAATGTTCCTTTAGATAACTGAAGGCATCCTGGTAGCTGTTGTCTTAAAGAAATACAACAATTGGACTCAAAAGGACAGCTCACACATAACGATGAGCTTTATCGATGCAAAAAGGGTTTGATCTTAGTTTAGTTTTTTTTTTTTTACAAAAGATGCTCAGTGAAAAATGTCATGAAGCCATTTTTGAACTTAGGTCTCTGGTTGGGACCCAGAGGGAAATGTGTATACAACAGAAATCAAATTAAATAATAATAATATAATTAAATAGCAATAATAATAATAATAATAACAACAACAACAACAACAATAATAATAATAATAACAATAATAATAATAATAACAATAATAATAATAACAATACTAATAATAATAAATAATAATAATAATAACAATAATAATAATAACAATAATAATATAACAATACTAATAATAATAAATAATAATAACAATATTAATAATAACAACAATAATAATAATAACAATAATAATAATAACAACAATAATAATAACAATACTAATAATAATAAATAATAATAACAATAATAATAACAACAATAATAATAACAATAATAACAATACTAATACTAATAAAAAATAATAAATAATAATAATAATAATAATAATAATAATAATAATAATAACAATAATAATCCCTACTTGACATTCCATCAACCACGGAAATGCTGAAGCAGAAACTTCAGCTAAAGGCACAGAGAACAAGACAATACGTAAAACGTTGTAGGTTCTATCGCCAAAATAAAATATTCCAAACGGACCTTAAGAAATTTTACAGGGAAATTGGAAAAACACCTATACATGTCGAAAGGCCACCACCGATTGATAACGTACAGACATTTTGAGAAAATATTTCGAGCAGCCCGAAGGAATATAAGCCAAATGCAGAATGGATCCGACGTGAAGAAGAACGAATGCTGGATAGACCTCTGCAAGAATGGGAAAATATGTCCACAGATGATATTAGGCAAGCCCTAAAGAAATCCCAAAAATGGAAATCCCCAGGAAATGACAAGGTTCCCAATTTCTGACTTTATTATCTCTCATCTATCCACAATATCCCTGCGAAAACATTATCAAAGCTTGTGAATAATCCCAATAAAATCCCGGAATGGATTACTGAAGGTATTACATACCTCATACCAAAAACAAATGAAACAGACGAACCGAAAAATTATCGACAGATAACATGTCTCTCCACAACGTACAAGTTGATCACGTTTGTCCTGACGAACCGTGCTTACTCCTTTTTCGAAACAAACAGCATTCTTCCGCTGGAACAGAAGGGATGCAGGAGGGGTTCATATGGCTGCAAAGATCAATTACTGATAAATAAAATGATTCTGGAAAATTGCAGGAGAAGACGTAGAAATCTTAGTGCAGCGTGGATTGATTATCGTAAGACTTTTGACAGTGTTCCACATTCTTGGATCCTTAAGACTTTGGAAATGTACAAAGTCTCCCCTGTGGTATTAAATTTCCTTAAGCACAGCATGGGAATGTGGAACACCAAACTATACCTTAGTCACACAAGAGGCACTGCCATATCCAATTGACTAAATATCCGACGTGGAATCTTTCAAGGAGACTCCCTGTCACCCCTTCTGTTTTGTTTGTCCTTAATCCCCGTTACGCATGAACAGTAGCTATGATTACAAAATAAATAAGAAAATATTCATTCACCTACTCTACATGGATGATTTCAAACTCTTTGCCAAAGACGACAATGAGTTGAAGGGCCTTCTCAATATTGTAAAATACTTCAGTGACGACATAGGTATGAACTTCGGATTAGATAAATGTGCAAAAGTTACATTCAAGAAAGGTAGAATTACAGAAGCACCCTTAATAGATTTAGATTTTGTCACAAAGATTAGGGAACTGGAGCATGATGAAGCTTATAAGTACCTAGAAATTAGCGAAGGAGATGGCATACAACACCCCCAAATGAAGGAGAAGGTAAGAAAGGAGTACTACAGGCGTGTACGACTGGTACTAAATACCGAGCTAAACTCAAAAAACAGAATATCAGCCATAAACAACTTGGCTGTCCCTGTGGTGCAATACAGCTTTAGTGTCCTTAACTGGACCATAGCTGAAATTAAGCGAATGGACGCCAAAACGAGAAAGCTCCTCACTTGCTACCGCATGCATCATCCCAAAGCTGATGTTGATCTGTGTCCAGATCCAAAGGAGGCAGGGGATTAGTTCAACTAGAATTGTCCTACAAAACTACAACAATTGGCCTCCAAAGATACCTGGAAACTCCAGAAGACTGGATGATGATATGTGTCAAGGAACATGAAAGTAGTAAGCGTCTTTACTCCGTTAATAAAGGAAGCCAACAAATTCAAAATGAAGTTCCAAATGGGCGCAGAAATACAAGTACAACACAGTAAACCGGCTGAAGCTGCAAAATACTTAAAAAAGAAAGCAAAGACAGATGCAACCGATAAGATACAGAAACAATGGCAAGATGAAACGCTTCATGGCCAATATTCTGCCCGTACCAAACAAGCTGACGCAGACAAAAACCGTACCCACCAGTGGCTACGTAGTGCAGAGTTGAAAGCTGAAACTGAAGGTTTTATCCTTGCTGCACAGGACCAATGCTTTTTAAATAGGAATTATCAAGCACATATACTAAAATACTGTGTTAGCCCAAAATGCAGATTCTGTGATAAATATCCAGAAACCATTGATCATCTTGTATCAGGTTGCACGTTATTGGCACCCACTGAATATAAAAACCGGCATGACAGAGTGAGCCAATATCTGCACTGGAAAATTTGCAACTTATACGGGAAGGAAACTGAAAGAAACTGGTACGAACACCACCCAGACCCGGTTACGGAGATAGGACCTGTTACAATTCTATGGGACTACACACTGACAGAACAATCAAAGCCAACCGCCCAGACATTGTTATTAAAGATTACAAACAAACAAAAAATGCTTCCTTATTCATATGGCAGTCCCTGCAGACTGCAATGTATGTTTGAAGATATTCGAAAAGCTGTCAAAATACAAGGACCTTGAAATAGAAATCTCAAAAATGTGGCACATGGGAACATCAACAATCCCTGTTGTAGTTGGAGCCTTAGGATTGGTTGGAAAAGATTCCAGTAGACTATTTGTAGGGATCCCTGGAAGTCCATGCCTCAAAGAGATACAAAAAATTATTCTGACAAGTACAGCCCACACTTTACGAAGGGCTTTATCTATGTAATTTTTTTTTTCAGTGGAAAGTGTCATGATAACCATTTCTAACCTTAGGTCCCTGGGCGGGACCCGGAAAGAAATGTATAAACGCCAGATATCAAAGAAACAAAATAATAACAATAATAATAATAACAACAATAATAATAATAATAATAATAATAATAATAATAATGTACACTTGAAACTATATAAAAATTGATATAATTGCGAACAGATGAGACTTACGAGTAATTTGAGAATCTCTGGACCTCGGGGATATTGCATTCTGTGTGGATCCTGAAAATGGTCCTGGGCATTTGCGAAGAAATGCTTTTAATCAATCTTCAGTGATAATTAGCAGACATGTGGTGCGAACATTCACACGCGTCAATACTATTATTCCTGCCACCACTACAACTACTACTACAACAATAAAAAAAATACTTTTTCACTCTTTTCTCTGTTATTGTTTTAATAATTTTTCTATAAATCATTACAATACTTTTGTATCCATTTAGCTTTAGATGTAATTTTCCCCGAACGAATTATTTTTTTTCCCGAAGATAACAAAACAAAAGATAATCGGGTGTTAAAAATAAGTTCCCAGGTTCAATGTTCAGGCAGAAAGGCACCAAATGATTTAAATTGCTTACTAAACTCGACACTCGGGTCCCAGTCGGCCTCGGCTATAAAACATCTGGTGTATATCCCGTATGTGGCTCTATCATTCGTCTTTCAATCGGTGAGTCGGGACTAGACGAGAAACAAGGACTATAAATTTTAATTATGGAAATGTGCTTTTTAAGGCCGTAGATCAAACATGGCAGCAAGGGAAGGAGAGGTTTGACGTTAAGGGTTGTGATGGGTGGTATCAGGGTAGGAATATTCGGGTACTATTCATGGTCTATAAGGAGAGATATTATAAGTTCACGAAAGTCAATATGAAAATATTACCAGGAAAGACATTTTCTTCGGTTTATTTTTCTTTGTTTATCTATTTCACTTTTTTTTTCTGGCTTACGGCCATATCACATTGAAACACCGGTTCCAGTATAATCTCGGAAGTTTATCAACGTCAAGCCTGGTCAGTAACTAGTTTGGGAATGCCGTCTGCTGTAAGCTTGGATGTGTAATGGATAACGGTCCGGGATTGAAAAATCGGAGTGCTAAAGTTCCCATTCCATTCGGGTTCGTTATATGTACTTAGGCGCAAAAAACCTTAGGAAATCTATGAAGTCATCACTTCTCCTCTTGTATTTGTAACTCATTATTATCCATAAAAATATTCTCCGGGTTTAAATAAAATGCAATGGGTTGATAAGCCGTAAAAAACAAATCAATAAAGTAATCAATCTTTTTTCTTGTTTTCATTTAATTTTCCTTCCACCATTTCTCTTTCTTTCTTTCTTTCTTTCTTTCTTTCTTTCTTTACTTCCTTCCTTCCTTCCTTCCTTCCTACTTTCTTTTTTTACTTTCTAACTTTTTTCTTTCTTTCTTTTTCTTTAATTCATTCTCCACCTTACTTCTTTCTTTCTACCACTTCTGTTTTTTATCTTCAGTATTTTCCTACACTTTCCCTTCTTTCTTTCTTTCTTACTTTCTTTCTTTCTTTCTTTCTTTCTTTCTAGTTTTTGTACATTTTTCCCAATTTCTTCTTCTGTTTTTTGACTTTATTCCATTAAGTCCCTTATTTCATTCGTTCCTTCTTTCTTTCGTCATTTTTCTTTGTGTTTGTTTTGAATCTGTTCTTTCTTTTTCTTTCTTTCTTTCTTTCTTTCTTTCTTTCTTTCTTAACTTCATTCTTCTCTATATCTTTCTTGTTTTTTCGTTTTCCTTTTCTTTCTTTTTTCAAAACTTTTTCTTCTATTTTATGCCTTTATTCCATTAAATCTCTCATTTTCATTCGTTCATTCTTTCCCTCGCTTTACTTCATTCTGTTTTTGTTTAATTTAAATTTTCTGACTTCCTCTTCTTTCTTCTGATTTTCTCTCCTCCTCTTTCTCGCTTTCCTTCTTTATATTTCTACCAATCCTCCTTTTCTCAATGTTTATCACATTTTTATCTTTCATTCATTCCTATTTTTCGTCTTGTATACTTTCTCCCTAGGTTTCATTTGAAGAAAATTAAAACCGCGACATCTTCTATGTGAGTTTCAAATTACCCAATATAAAATGTATAGTGACTTTTCCGATATACAAATCAATCCGTACACACGTTCCAAAATAATGGATGCATAAACACTACTCTGCCCTCATATTAATTTACTATATATATACTCCTTCGGAATTAACACACAACTGTTTTCCTTCGTGTATACCCGCGTACAGATGATGCATACATTCCTGCGATTCCTTAAGCCATGTCTGTCGCACTTGTCCACTCAACACAGGTTAGCTAATTGAAAGGAGTAGGCATCTTGAAGAATAGGAGTAACATGGGCATCAATGGGCGGGCATTATCATGCTGGAACAGCATATTGGCTTTCTGTAGCAAAAATGTCAGAAGAAGGGATTGAATAATGTTCAGCCCTTCATGTACAAGCACAAAATGTGAACGAGAGTTTTAAAACACGCAATACGTTGCCAGGGGTTGGCTCGGTGTGTCGATGGTGTGATATATAGCTAGGAAAAACAGCGTTTGGGGTGCGACGGAAATAACTGAGAAGCCTTGGAGGCCGCCTGAAAAGAAAAGAGGATTTACAATGATTTGGAACCCGATAAGAAAAAAAGAGTTTGTGGGAGTGGAAATAACTGCCACATAATGGTGAGCCATTATCTACAGGGTGCGGCAGACAACACCTCCCACATTTCAAATAATAAATAGGATAGATGAAGACATCATTGCCGCTTGTTTACATCCACTAGCACCAGACAGGTGACAGTTTAAAATGTTGTGAGCGGGGGGTATTTCTGACGCATCCTGTAGCTAATGACTTACCATTATATGTGGGTATTTCTAAGAGGTATATGTGGGAGGTATTTCTGCCAGTGGACGCACAATCGCATATTAGACATTTGCGTCTTGGACAATTGCGTCCCTGGACATTTGTGTCCCTAGACAAATGCGTTCGTGGACAATTCTGTACCTGGACATTTGTGTCCCAACACAAATGCGTTCCTGGACAATTTCGTCCCTGGACATTTGTGTCCCTAGAAAAATGCGTTCATGGACGATTGCGTCCCTGGACATGTGAGTCCATAGACCAATGCGTTCCTGGACAATTATGTCGCTAGACATTTGTATCCCTAGACAAATGCGTTCCTGGATAATTGCGTCCCTGGACATTTGTTTCCCGAGACAAATGCGTTCCTGGACAATTGCATCCCTGGTCATTTGTGTCCCTAGACAAATGCGTTCCTGGACAATTGCGTTCATGGACATTTGTGTCCATAGACAAGGTAAGGTGAAGAATGAATGAAAGAAAAAGAAAGAAAGAAAAAAGTTAGAAATTAAAAAAAAGAAAGTAGGAAGGAAGGAAGGACGAAATGAATGAAAGAAAGAAAGAAAGAAAGAAAGAAAGAAAGAAGGGAAAGTTTAGGAAAATACTGAAGATAAAAGAAAAATGAAGTGGTAGAAAGAAAGAAGTAAGGTGAAGAATGAATGAAAGAAAAAGAAAGAAAGAAATATAAAGCAAAAAAAGAATGTAGGATGGAAGGAAGGTCGGAAGAAATGAAAGAAAGTAGGAAGAAAAGAAAGAATGAAGAAAGAAAGAAAGAAAGAAAGAAAGAAAGAATGAAGCTCGGAAAAAGGGTCGAAGAAGAAGAAATAAAGAAATTATTTGAATAGAATTTATGAAATGAAGTGAAGAAAGAAAATTAAATAAAGAAACCATGAAAAAAAAATGAGGAACAAAAAAATCGATAGGGAAAAAGAAGACAAGAAGAAAAAAGGCGGAAATTAAAAACGATAAAATAACTGAACAAAGTAAAATTTAAAGCATTTTTGTTGTTATTTTGATGTTCATTAACAAATTTTCAATGTTTATTATGGGATACAACTGTTACCCTATATTCATAAAACCTTCCATTATTGCTTAATCTGGAGAAAGATGTGCAGTCATTCTTCATTGATAAGAGATAAAAAAGAAAGAAAGAAGAAAACAACAACTAAATGGAGAGATCGATTGCAAGCAATCACCAAATCGACACGCTAAACTTTCTGTAAACACCCTCACCCTCAATCCACTCACTCATACACACACATAGTCACATACGCACACGCACACAGATACATACACATTAACAAAGAAACGAAATAACTGAATTCATAAAATTAAAAAAAATAAATTAATCTAAATTTTCATCTCGGCGTTTTTAAACAAAGATTTAAATCAAAAATTTTGTAAGTCCGTTTTATTTAATTTTTTTATTTTTTGCTTTTTGTCCATGTAATGACCATAAACGAAGAGAGAATGTTTTTGTTGCAAAGAGCATGGAGGGAAGGAGATGGGAGCTCTCTAATTTCGTTTTAATGAGACTCTGCCTCAATGAGGTTCGACATTTTTGCATTTTGTTTCGATACTAAATAACCTCCCTTGACCCGCTCTTTATTTTCAGGAGTCACTAATGTTCTCGATAAGCAAAGATCCTCTGTTTACCAAACAAGTAATAAAACTCATTATTTGGAAGTTATGCAGGTTTATTAATTCCCCGGGGGATTATTTTGCAAGGCAATTTAAAAATAATAATGTTTATTGCATTATAATAAAGAAACCTTCCGTCGAATTGTGTATATATTCGGGTTATCTTTGGCAAAGAAACATGAAATATTGTTATTACCGTCTGTATATTTTGTTGAATTAGATTTGGTATAAACGATCAGAGATTTTCATATCTATAATATAAATTTGTCAAGTTCACTTTCTTATCTATCTATCTATCTATCTATCTATCTATCTATCTATCTATCTATCTATCTATCTATCTATCTGTCTATCTATCTATCTATCTATCTATCTATCTATCTCAGCCTGTTGACTATCTATCTATCTATCTATCTATCTATCTATCTATCTATCTATCTATCTATCTATCTATCTATCTATCTCAGCCTGTTGATTATCTATCTATCTCTATCTATCTATCTATCTATCTATCTATCTATCTATCTATCTATCTATCTATCTCAGGTTGCACAATATAGTAAATTCAGTTATGTACCGATTGTGAGAAAAGGAGAACCATGGCGAAATTCGCTTCGCCAGAAATTTGGAAACGGCGTGCTATACTGCTTGGCCTTCGCGCCGGAAGCTTTAATATGAACATTTCAGAGTGCTTGGGTGTCAATCTGAAGTGCAGAGGATTCGGAAAGAGTTGGATGACACATCCAGTCCACATCCTGCTGTTTGGAGTGATCACTAGCGGTGGGGCGACGTTATGCCTCCATTCATCCTCACACGGAGCCGCAGACTTAACGCAGATGCTACATCAAATATATTTCTTTAAAGCATTTCACCCCAAGGAAAGCGGGAAGCCACTAGCACGCAAGGGGCTTCAGAGAGTTGGAGCGAGAGCAGATAGGAGTGATAGAGGGAAGGATAAAGAGAAGGATAGGGGATAGATCAAGGCATCTGGAGACGTCGATTGACATTACATTTGAATAGTTGGAGATTATAGCTATCAGGGAAAAAGGAAAAGGGGGGAGTTCCACAGGCGAGAGGTGCGAGACATGAAGCTATTGAAGTAGAAGAGACGGCTACATTTAACAGTTTCGACAGTGAAAGGGTGTGAGCGAGATGCCAGCCCAGTAGAACGCTTAAATTCATGAAGTCTGGGAACCAGCGAAAGCAGCTCATCGGAGCAGTTACCATGAAAGTATTTGTAAAAAAGACAGAGGGAGGCGACGGCACGTCTGTGAGAGAGCGACTGCATACGAGATGCCAGATCAGGGCCAATTACATTGCATATCCGTCTCTGGATCTTATCAAGAACCTTGAGACAAACAGAAGGGGCACCGGACCATATATGGCAGCAATACGCCATGCAAGGGTGAATGGTCGATTTGTAGATTTGAAGGATCTTTGAGCAGGAAATGCTGCCTCGGATAAAGACGGTAGCTGCTGGAAGACAACATATCTGGTAACAGGATTCTGCACCACGCTACTCAAAATAACCCAGTTATCGCTGTTAGACAATTTCTGCGACCACATCACCCCTTAAATCTGGCCGCATAACTCCCCAGATTGCAACCGACTTGATTACTATGAATGGGCGATTGAGCGAGGGACCAATAAAACTCCTTGTAACGCCAAAGATGAACTTATGTCAAGGATGATGACAGCATTCACCAACTTATACTAGAATGACGCCCTGAATAGTTGCAGGAGATTCCGAAGTCGTCTGGGGGTTTTGGTTGGAGCCAATGGCAATTTTATTGAATAAAGTTATTTTTTAGTATTTCAAGATATGTAATTATGGTAAATATTTCTGCTAAAATGAGATGTCAGTGTTAATTTCATTTTGGCGTAATTTAGACGACAATTTATACATCGCATCCTCTATATTGGTCGTCTATCTTAGTCTCTACGTGTATATCTGTCGATTTATCTCGGTTTGTTCATATCTATCTATCTATCGATCGATCGATCGATCGATCTATCTATTTAGATAGTGTCAGTCCGTTCATATCTGTCTATCTATCTATCTAGATATTGTCAGTCCGTTCATATCTATCTATCTCAGTCCGTTTATATCTATCTATGGCAGTCCGTTCATATCTATCTATCTATCTATCTATCTATCTATCTATCTATCTATCTATCTATCTATCTATCTAATGTCAGTCCGTTCATATCTATCTATGTCAGTCCATTTATATCTATCTATGACAGTCCATTCATATCTATCTATCTATCTATCTATCTATCTATCTATCTATCTATCTATCTATCTATCTATCTATCTATCTATCTATCTTTTTTCTTTTAAAGCCGAAACTTATTTTTCGATTGTACATTTTTTTTTCCGAGTGAAAATTGCATTAACATTTTTCTTGGAATAACAATTATTTTTCCCGAGTAGCCCTACTTTTTAACCCATAGCTGAGTGAGGAGATGCATTCATACATTTCCTAAGGGGCATTTGCGCGTAAGTAAATGTAACGAAACCGACTGGAATTCGAAATCCTTCCGCGACGCTATCCATTACACCACCCGCGCTCCCGCCTTTCTGCCATCCATTTTCCATGTACTTTGGATATGTTACTCGCTTCATTTTTCTGATATTTTTGATTTCAATATGTCCTGTGAGTGTCTAATTCTTCAAGTCCTCCTTCCTCCTTATGTGTCCACGAATTTTCAGTTGTCTGTTTCTGATTTAAGTGTACTTTTTGTTTCCAGTTTTCGTAACACTTCCTCTTTCCTTACCTGTTCCCTCCACAGTATTGTTATTATCCTTCTGTAGAAACATTTTTCTTTTGCCTCACGTCTATTCTTCATCTTTGAGCAAAATTCACTGCCATATAAATGAGCCCATATTAGATAACATTTCGGCATTCTTTTAAGGTGATTTTCTTGTTTCTTATTACATCACTCAGCTTTTGGAAGGCATCATTCACTGTCGGGTTTCAGTTACACATTGTCTGTCCTGTGTTAATATATTTACCAGATATTTAAATTTTCCTTCTTGCCTGATTTTGGTATCACCATTTCGTAGTTTGTATCAGGAAGTCTTCCTCTTGCTGACAATCAGACATTCGGTTATTTTCCGAAAATTTGATACTCACAGGACAGATTGAATGTAAGACGGGCGGAGGAAAGGAACGTACAACTTGCCGGGTGAGCTTGAACGAATGGATGGTCCAGCAGGGGTTGGGTAAGATAGAAAAATGATAGAGGTTATTAAACCCTACAAAGGACAGGAAATTGTAGAAAGCTACGATCGTCAGCCTCCTGAAAGGATACGATACTTAGAAGAAAAGCGCCGAATCAAACATTCGGTCATTTTACAATTGATAGTTAGTCCTTTCTTCATCTTTTTCCTTTAGCGACTTCTGTAGGAATTCTTGCAATTTCATTTCTGTGTCTGCTTCTATATCGTGTCGTCTGCATATCAAATATTGTTAACATTGTGTCCGCTAATAATCAAGCCTAGTAGACCTCTTAGTTCTCTCGCGATCGCCTTGCTGTGAAGGTGATCTTGTCAGAAGAGACATACTTCTCTTATGCCCTTTTATATTTCTGTGTATTTTCTGAATCCATTCCCTATCCTTATGCAGGTGGTTTGCTCCCAGTATAACCTCTGGGTTATTTTCATCTCATTCTACTTCTATACGCTCTGTTCCTTTGGTACATAATCGATCATGGCTCTCCACAACTTCTTATCTCGTGTGGCTCTTTGCAAAGATTTCCAAACCGGGTTCCTCTACCCATTTGCACAAGCACGTCAGGTAAGTAGTTCGTTGCCTACCCATATCTCTCTTGACCTCAATAGGGCTGTGAGTGTTAAGTTTTCCAAGCCCTTCATTATCATTGTATCTCTAAGGAATTCCAGCTGCCATTTCATGATTAACATTATGAGTGTGCCTTCTGTTGCCATTTTTTTAAAAACTTCCTTGTTTACTCGCTCCGTTAATGGAAAACACAGTATCCTTCTGTAGAACCACATTTATGCTGCCTCAAGATTTTTCCTCTCTCCGTGGCGAGACTCTTCGGCATTCACTGCCATAAGCGCATGAAACATCACACGGCAATCTCTCCTCGCCAAAACAAAGGAATCGAAAAAATTGTTTATATTATGCCTTATATATGAGCAGTGTCGACAATATCAACAAAGGGACACTTATATTTAACATCAGAATAAGACAGCTGAAATTTCTGGCCACATAACGAGGAAAGACGGCTTAGAAAATTTGATACTCACAGGACAGATTGAATGTAAGACGGGCGGAGGAAAGGAACGTACAACTTGCCGGGTGAGCTTGATAGTTAGTCCTATCTTCATCTTTTTCCTTTAGCGACTTCTGTAGGAATTCTTGCAGTTTCATTTCTGTGTCTGCTATCAATATTGTGTTATCTGCATATGTTGTTAACTTTGTGTCCGCTAATAATAAATCCTAGTTGATCTCTTAGTTCTCTGTCGATAGCCTTGGTGTAAAGGTGACCGTGTCTCTTCTGAAAGCCTTATTAAGTCTGATGAAGAACTGATAAGAGCAAAGGGGAAATCAATAAAATAATGATGGTTTGTGCTGCTAAAAGAATCAGCTACTCTGTGGAAACATGAAAAACTTGTTCATTTTGTTGATATTCATCAATCTTTGCCTGATACGAAGAAATGGACATTTGTACCGGAAGCTGTGTTGCCGCGATGTTTCAAGTGAAACGTCTCTGCTCGTCCTGAAAAACAGCCCTCGAAATTATCTTTGTCTGTGGTTAAAATCATCAAGTCTACCCAGGAAAAGGGCATGCGCTCTGAGAAATATTTGTGAATCACAGGACACGATACATAGAAGAAAAGTCTTATTAAGTCGGACGAAGAACCGATAAGAGAAAAGGTGAAACCAATAAAATTATGAGGTTTGTCCTGCTAAAAGGATCAGCTACTCTGTGGAAACATGAAAACCTTGTTCAATTTGTAAATATTCACCACACTTAGCCGGATACGAACAAGTGGGCAATTTTTACCGGAAGCTGTGTTACTGCGATGTTTCAAGTGAGCACTTGTTGCTTATCTTAAAAAAAAAGCCTAGAAATTAGACTATTGTGTAAAATAATTGTAACAAAATGAATAAATACGTTATTATTTACTTTTTTCGTATTTTTTCAATGAAATATGTCCAAGTACATATGTTAGTATTTCGTATGTCCATTCCACGAAATCATTCTTTGCTGTTTGACCACAAATGCTCGATTGGATTTAAATCAGAAGAAAAAAAAATTGGTTAAACCCTATCAATCCAGCGTGTCTAAAACTAACCGTATGGTGAAAGAAATGAAACTAAATTGGTTGATTCAATTAATTTGCACAAGGGTGTATCTTTGTCTGTCTGTGGTTAAAATCCCCAAGTCTACCCAGGAAAAGGGCATGCGCTCTGAGAATGCATACTGTCATTTGATCGCCATTTGAACTACCATCAGGAATCAGCTTCCTGAAACAAAGTCAATGCAAACTTGCTTGAAATAGGAATATTTGTGAATCACAGCCTTTCTGCATCAATGAAAAAGTTTTGGATTTTAACTATAAAATGGCAAACGCCGACAAGTGTCGAAGCAGAATTAGACAAGAATACTTTATAATAAATGGATGGTTGAACAGGATTTGAGTAAGATAGCTGAATGCTAAAAGTCATTAGTACCTACAAAGGACAGGAAATTGTAGAGAGCCATGACCGTCAGCGTCCTGAAAGGACACGATACATGGAAGAAGAAAAGTCTTATTAAGTCTGACGAAGAACCGATAAGAGAAAAGGTAAAAACAATAAAATAATGAGATTTGTGCTGCTAAAAGGATCAGCTACTCTGTGGAAACATGGACAACTTGTTCAGTTTGTAAATATTTATCACATTTAGCTTGATACGAACAAATTGACAATTTTTACCGGAAGCTGTGTTACTGCGATGTTTCAAGTGAAATCTCGTTGCTTATCCTGAAAAACAAACCTCGAAATTAGACCATTGTGCAAATTAATCGAAACAAAATGAATAATTCCGTTATTATTTACTTTTTTTCGTATTTCAATTCCACGAAATTGTTCCTTGCAGACTGACCACAAATGCTCGATTGGATTTAAATCAGAAGAGTTTCTTGGCTATTTTATAGTACTATGATTTGCCCACTGCTAAGGCTTGCCAGTGTGTTCGTTCAGGTTTACAGTTTTCGTACGCTTCCTTAGAGCAACGTCCATCACAGACAATTGCCGTAGGACAACTAATCGACAGTCGAGACAAGTGTGTCTGGGTGTGATGACGGATGACGCAATATTTTTCAAGGCCAACCAAATTTCATATTACACCCCCAAAATAGATTAATATTACTGCACTCCACAGCAAATAACCTATTCTGAGAAAAAAAAAAGAAACTGATTAGACCCTATCAATCCAGCGTGTCTAAAACTGACCGTATGGTGAAAGAAATGAAACTAAATTGGTTGTTTCAATTAATTTGCACAAGGGTGTATCTTTGTCTGCGGTTAAAATCGTCAAGTCTACCCAAGAAAAGGGCATGCGCTCTGAGAAAGCATACTGCCATTTGATCTCCAGGATCTACCATCAGAAATCATCGTCCTGAAACAAAGCCATTGAAAACCTGATTGAAATGGGAATATTTGTGAATGATAGCATTTCTGAATCAATGAAAAAGTTTTGCATTTTAACTATAAAATGGCAAACGACGACAGTAGAAATATTAAATCATTAGACAAGAATGCATTATAATAAATATTCACTTTGTATTTTCTTTTCACAACGTTATTCAGGTAACTTGACGAAATCATTTGGATAAAGCATTGTCGTAATTATGAATATAAGACTAATCACTTCAAATAATTTGCGTTTACACCTAATAATACAATTTCATTGGGAACAAAGAGATTAGTACTATACTAATAGGCAATATCAGTATTCCTATATGACAGTGAATGCTAGACAATCTTCTCACAGATACAAGAAAAACTTGAAGCATTAGAAAGTGTTCTACAAAAGGATGCTGAGAATAACATGAACCTAACATGTGAGCAACGACAAAGTTTTAGAGAAAATGGAAACGTAAACGACGCTTATACGTAGCACTAGAAAGAGACAGTTGAGAATTCTAGGGCCCATAACGAGGAAAGAAGGCTTGGAAAATTTGATACGCACAGGACAGACTGAAGGCAAGGCAGGCGCAGAGGTAAGCATCGCATAACCCACCTAACGGGCTTGTGTAAATAGTTGGCAGAACAGAGTTTACGAGAGATCACAAAAATACAACAGTTGCTAACGGTAGAAAATGGACAGGAAGTTGTGGAGAGACGTCATTGTCCGAGTCCTGAAGGATGGCAGCATATAAAAGGAGAAGTAATAGTCTTCAAATTGTCTGAGTTTCTTAGTTTTTGCTGATATTTCATGCATTTTAATTTTCTTGCTTTTACACTAAGAATTAATATATTTTTGTCTTTTAATTGCATTAGAAGAAACATTAATTTTTTATGAAAATTCTGTGTCTTTCATCTTATTTCTCTTGCCTTTACAGAAATTATTAATAGTCTTATCCTTTAAGTCTTTAAAGCCTTTAGGTATTTTATTCTTTAAGTCTTGTTTTTACAGAAATAGTCTTAATTTGTCATAATTCTTAGATAAAGCATTGCCATTATTAATAATCTTTGACAAGTCTGATATATCTACCCAACATATTGTTTATACTACTCCGGAGTGCATAAAGAACCTCATAATTTCTATTGTTCCCAGATGTACTCTGTCCCGGGGTGGTAGCACCTGTAAGGGTCCCAGCTATGGGCAAGTAGTGAACTCTCAAACAAAGACAAAATATTATGAAAGTATAAAAATACATTTTTATATAAAGTTATCAACAATATTTATTTATAGCAAAATTACCCATAATGCATTCTTAAAGCAAAAGGACAAATAATACGCGTTTTATAGTTGAATGACCAGCTATACATTTGATATATAGTTGAAAGTATACAGTCAGTTTTAGATCCACTGGAGTGACAGGGTGTAATCGATTTTTTTCTCAGATTAGGTCATTTGCAGTGGTGTGAAATAATATGAATCTAATTTTGGGTGTATGATGAAATTTGGTTGGCCTTGAAAAATATTGTTTTACTTGTGATTGCATCAGATTTTCATTACACCCAGACACTACTGTCTCGACTGTCGATTAGGTGTCCTATGGCCATTGTCTGCGATGGACGTTACTCCAATAAGCGTACGAAAATTGTAAGGCTGCAGGAACACATGGTAAGGCATGCCAGTGAGCAAATCAAGGTACCATCGATTGGCCCGGAAACTCTTCTGATTTAAATCCAATCGAGAATCTGTGGTCAGTCTGCCAGGAAAGACATCGTGGAATGGACATACAAAGTTCTAATATATGCAGTCGGACATGTTTCATTGGAAAAATACGAAAAACAATTAAATAATTGTTATGGTCCAGGTTAGGACCAAGGAAGAACAACATGAACACAAGAGTACAAATAACGAAGATATATTACACGGAATAATAATACAAGATGTGGAAGGTGTTAGTATGACTGTCATGCTGGTTTGGAGTGAACTACTATCGGCTCGACTCGATTCGTCCCTCTCTCTCTTGAGAGGCGTAGTATGCAGAGTGTTAGGAAGAGTTCATTCTGTAGTTATAGGTAAGGACCCATAAAAATAATAACGGAATTCGTTTTGTTTCAATTAATTTGCACAAGGGTGCACAATTGCATTCAAAATATTTAGGTCACGGCAGTGAATAACCCATAGTGATGTTTATATGCCGCTAATCAAAATCAACCAATCAAGTAAAGAAGATTTGTTCGTCTTAAATTTCATTATATCTTAATTTCCTATCACTGCTGCTTCCTCCAGGTATTTAAAACGATACAGCCCCCAAAAAACATAAAAAAAAAAAACAATAATGCACGTCGACGAATTGTAAATAAAATTACTAGTCAATTTTTTTCAATAATAATAATAATAATGACAATGTATCAACTAAGATATTTCCGCAACTTACGACTATTACTTCTCTGTGTAAAAGCAAGAGAAATAAGATAAAAGACACATCAAAAATTTATAACAATGACAATGCTTTATTAATGAAATTTAGGCAAATTTAGACTGTTTTTCCAATTCTATAAGAGAAATAAGATGAAAAGAAGATGAATCATGAATTAATAATCATGACAAGGCTTCATCTAAGGAATTCTGTTAACAATACGATAATTATTTAAAACAGCAAAATAAAAGGCAGAGTAATAGGAAAATAATAGTAAGATATCTTCAGAAATTCACACCACACAAATGCAGTACTAATCTTACAATTGCTATAAATATCACTACGATTAGGTGTAAAATTAATCACAAAAAATATAATTAAATGAATGAAAAACTATTGACAAACGAATATTAATGAAAATGCTCCATCTAAGAAATTTAGATAACACGAGACCGACTTGCAAATGTAATCGAAATCAGACGTGAAGATTAAATCATAGAAAATTCCTGAATTAATGAAGCTCAATTTCAAATTTGTGAAAATCATTTCTGATATTTGATTATCGTAAGAGATAATATTTGGACGTTGTTAGTTTGAAACGATTTTAGTGGAACTTTCTGAAAATGCATTGTGAAATTACAATTGTAAAATTATCACGATTTTATGCCAAAAGACTAAACGACTTTAAATTTGGCGTTACGGAAACCACTCCTTGGATTTAAATCAGTTGCCTCGCGCTGCCCCGTTTAGCGTACTCACTACTGAGCCGCGCCGTAGCCCATAAATTTACTCCTGTTAAGCGTTTGCGCTCTCAAAGAGCAGGCATAACTCATACGTATTTGGGACTAAATGTCTTTCCAGACTTCAAGTTGAACGCGTATGTATGATCTATTACTAACGATACTGGAAAGATGCTCAGCCTCTTGTACCACTCTAGAAATTATCTGATACCTACTGCCATGCTCAATCTTTAGCCACATCAGACATATGATACGTAGACATTATGAATTTAAGCACAGTACTAGATTGGCGGATAGGTCTTATCATTTTATAGTTGAAATGGCTAGATATGTGACCGTTAGTTCTATAATAACAGTTTCTTATGTCGCACTTCTTCCTTGTGTAACTTTCTTTTGGCTTCTTGCTTCGTAGTCAACTTTGATCTTTAAAAATGTCAATGCAATGTAAATCGTTACCTATTGTCTTCTTAATTCTTGTTCTTTCATTGTCCTCTATGCTTAATAGTTAATTTTTCTCATGTTTTCTAACATTCAGTAACTCTTGCGTCTTAGTGGCTTTATTACCTTGCATGAGGTGAAATGATTAAAATAAAAAACACCAAAAATGGAATATTGCTGCCATATCTGGTCTGCCGCTACCCAATACTCACTCGCTACCGACTCCCAAGTGGATGATTCCCCGACCACTACAAGCATAACTTCTTCAAATCTAGGGTTAATGGTTATCTTTCCGACATATCATCACAAAATGCGCCTCTTACCACAACGAACTCCATCAGCCATCATCTACCTCCAGTAGCTCTTGGGCCTTCTATAGGCTGATCACAGTTAAAAAAACAAAAATCTCCCCAGCATTCACAAAGTTGAAAACCATTTACGCGGCCTTCAAGGTGCAACGTCGCATAGCCTATCGCTATTTGCATAGCAAAGCTACATTCGTTAGCTCCTCAAGTTCAGACCTTCATATCGTAATCCCACCATACCACGTACAAAGGGTCGAGAGATCCTCAGTCCCTTCATATTCCATTGGTAAGGAGAAAGTTCCACTTAGACAACTTCTTCCCCATAACTATTATTTTGTGGAACAGACTCCCGAGAGAACGCGTCCATGAACAAGATAGTTTTAACCTCTCCAAGTCTAGCCTCCATCTCTATCTATCTTATCTATCTACATAATATACTTACCTTTTAAAAAATCAAATTCAGCCTAACCAATTCAGTAAAGCTATTAAAACACAAAAGGTTACCTAGCGTGAAAGATTTAAAAAAGAAAAACAGTAAGGACCAGAACAATAGAAGAGTAATCAGGAAGACAGTAAATAACGAATGGCATTGCCTTTAAATTTCTGAAGATCAAAGATGACTTGAAAGCCTGGTGCCAGAAGAAAGTTTCACAAGAGAGAAGTACGAAAAAACAAATTGTTAGTATAGAACTGCGGTTGTATCAAATCAATTCAACTGTAAATTGATGAGATCTTATTGATAATTTAGTACTGAACTTAAATTTATATAGTTTCTGCAGCATTACTATGAAAGTATTTATAGAAAAAGCACAGGGAGGCAACTTTACGGCGATGAGAAAATGACTGTAGCCGAGACGCTGTGTTAGGGTCAATAATATTGCTGATTCGTCTTTGGATTTTATCCAGAATCTCTAAATAAACAGCAGGATAACCGGGCCATATTTGGCAGCAATATTCAAAGCATGGACGAAAGTTAGACTTATTCATATGTAAGATAGATTCTGGAGTTACTCTCTTTACAACCTCACTCAGTAACCTTTTCACTTGAGTGGCTCTTCGGCCTTGTGAACAAGTGTATAAATAATTTCTTGAGATTATAGGAACCGCTTCTAGGATTTTAATCTGTTTCCTTGCTCTGCTCAGTTTAACGGACTCGCCACTACGGCACCGCCTCGGGTGTAGCGCCAAGTCCCGGGGATATGAACCAGATTCGTCTGTCTATTTTTACTGAAAGCCTCTCGTTTTTATTCCATTAGCCAACGCAGATGGCTTAGGATCGATGTCAGTGCCGAAGCGGCTTGGATGATAAATGAATGAAATAAATGTTGTTGCCCGGATGTTCGAGTCAGGAAAGAGCAATGGCTGTCCGGCGTTCCGTTCCACTTTGATTTTGGTCTTTCTTGTCTTTTTAATTTTATTTTGTTTTATTTCATTTGTATATTTTTTTTTTATCTATCTCTTATTTTGCTGCTTTGTTCGATGTAAATAGTACTTCTTTATTCCAAAGTGTCTTCGTAGTCGTTTTTTTTTTAAAACTTTTGAACGCTCTCTGTGGCACTTACCCAATGATTACAGTATTTTGTCTTTTGCTGCTGCTCTCCTTACTACTTCCTCTTTGAGCTTTCTGAACATTAAGAGACAATTAAAGACAAATAACGATATATATTATAGATTCATAGGCTTACGGCCATGACACCGGTTCATCGAAATTAAGCAACCATGAGCCTGGTCAGTACCTAGATGGGTTACTGCCTGGGAATGCCAGGTGCTGTATGATTGGATGTGCTGTTGGATAACAACACAGAATTGGAAATCGAAGTGCCGAGTTCCAGTCGGGTTCGTTATATTCCCTTTTACACAAATATCCAACTGTTATTTTACAAGCTATGGGTTAATATGTCTTCTATCAGTAAATCATTATTATATAAAAAAAATTCTTATAAAACCAAAACAATCATTTATAGCTGTAAATAAACTGCAAAAGGTGAATAAACCGTAAAAAAACAAAAATAGAATAGATACCACAAGGGATTCGCTAGAAAATGAGCATACCATAATAAAAATGCTTGAAACGTAATAAAAGCAGTTTCATCGTCAAAACCTTCAGGTTTCAAAACCTTCATGTTATTAAGGATAAGTTATTATGTTATTAGTAGGTTATTATGTTATTTAATAATTATTATGTTATTATTATGCTATTTATTAATTATTATGTTATTATTAAGATGAAGAACCAAAGGGTTATTTTATTATTAAATTATGTTTTATCCATTACAGAACGTTTAAAAGTTGGGTAATAAATTAAGTTTTGCTTCTTTACGATAAAGGGAACCAGAGATAAGACTAGGAAGATTTAGCGCCTTTTAGCCCGTGAAAAACACATTGATTGGAAAATCTTGCAAAAAGCAAATAATTGTCGGATGTTAATCAAACTTTTAGAAAATTTTCAAAAATGGATGGAAGCTAAGGATAGATAATATCAATGCCGCCACTGGCATGGTTAATGGTTCACAAGCTTTTATGATATACTATTATTACTAGTACTTATTGGTTACTGAAAATATTAGGCTTCATGCGAAAACTTAAGAGAAATAAGACGAAAGACACATAAGAAATGTCAAAATAGACTATGAAATTGGTAACACACCAGTGCATTGAATGGTAAAATCTAGACTGCTATTTCATACACATCGCGTGAATATAGATTTTGAACTTGATATCACACCAGTGCATTGAATGGTAAACGTCAAACTGCTATTTCATACACATCGCGTGAATATAGACTTTCAACTTGATATCACACCAGTGCAACGAATGGTAAAAGCTAGATTTCTATTTAATACACAACGCGTGAATATAGAATTGAACTTGTATCACAGCAGTGCAAAGAATGGTAAAACCTAGACTGCTATTTCATACACAACGAGTGAATATAGACTTTTATCTTGATATCACACCAGTGCAACGAATGGCAAACGCTTGTCTGCTATTTCATACACATTGCGTGAATATAGACTTGAACTTGTATCAAATCAGGGCATCGAATATTCCATGTAAACAAAAGCAAACTCTCATTATTGTTTTGTCCGTGTTTTGTTTAATATATATATATATATATATATATATATATATATATATATATATATATATATATATATGTGTGTGTGTGTGTATTATTATTTTTAAAAATACCCCACCTTAACTTAACCTGATTTTGGAAGTAACTTATATTTAATACATAAGTTGTCTAGGGAAATTAAAACCCAACCACCCCTTATCAAAATGATTGAATTTTTCCGTAACCATAACAATTTAAAATATTAAGATTGTCTGTGCTTATAAGTAAAGTACATTTCTTAATAGTTTATTCAAAAATTGCTTGAGAATGGAATGGAGCTATGGATTTTAAATTTAATTTTATATTTAAGTATAAAATTTTAGATTCTGTTTTGAAGTATGGAAATTGCTGTGTAGCGATGAAACCATATTTTTAAAATAGAAAATAATTATAAGAATATATATATATATATATATATATATATATATATATATATATATATATATATATATGTTAAAGATAAAATGGACTTAACACACACACATCCCCCAACCAGCAACCTATAAAACTATCAAAATGACCAAAAAGACAATTTTGTGCTTCATGTATCTCCCCAGCCTCTTTTTTTAAAAAATACAATTGAAAGTGGCCATTTCACCAACAGAAAGAAACGACCAAAATTCATTTTTTCATAAACTGTCATTCAGTCCTGTAGCTCACTGTTACTAACAAGCAGAAATATTTTTTTCCTTATTTTTTTACTTCTGATGATGCCCATACTGGGCGAAACTTGTCGAGAAACCTAATTGAAAAAAATATTAATGCACAACCCACCGAGTCTGAAAATTTTAATTTTTTAAATAATTTTTATTGTTCAAAACATATATATATATATACATATATTGTAGTTCAGTGCAACGTGTTTGTATGAAACAGCCATTTGAATAAAAAAATAAATAAGGAGATTAATAGATAGATAATATAATACAAAATAAAACAAAATCCTCTCGACAATTAACGACCTGCCGTCGCGCCACGAACTATCTTTCGTTTAAACTAACGAGACGGTGACCGCCACCATTAGCTTTGGAATAGATATACCACCACACCCGGGTATAACCTTACCGAAGGTGACTGATCTGTAGATAAGAATTAACTGGCCGACCACCTAACCAAAATGGCCGTTTCCATAGTAATTACTGTTGAAAAGGACCATACTTATAAACACGCCAAACCACAAGATAGCTTATTCCTAAATTTTCACTTGAGGATGAAGCGAGACTCGATACCTTAATTCAACTAAATTTTAATAATTATAGTGAGGGTTTCTGGCTCTCGCTTTTGAAACATGAGAACTCTTATGTAGCGAAGGAATCATATTATTAAAAAATATTATTATATATATATATATATATATATATATGTGTGTGTGTGTGTGTGTGTGTGTGTGTGTGTGTGTGTGTGTGTTTTGAACAATAAACATTTGATTGGCATTTGTTTACGCTCGTAAAAACAATACGTTATATTTTGTTGTTTCTCTCTGTCGAATGAAGATGCCTCAGTGGTAGAAACTCTGACTGATCAGTTGGGTTTCGATCCGGGCTTGACGTATTCGGGTGTCTAGCGGCACTGAGGAGCTGTGATACAGCGAAACAGTACTGTCTGCGAATGACATATATATATATTTACATTTGTAAAAACAATACGCTAGATTTAGTTGTGTAACTCTACTGAGTGAAGATAGCTCTGGCTCACACCAAATTAGTTGTGTTTCAATCCGGGCTGGAGGCATTCGGAAGTCTAGTGGCACTGAGGAGCTGTGATACAGCGAAACAGTGCTGTCTGCGAATGACATCATTTAGCTCTTGAAAATACATTTCAATTGAGCACTGTTGAGTGATAAGCTAATTCTATAAACAACAGCCACCTGCACTAATGCAAAGCTCTTCAGTAAAATGAATGGAGCACTTTGGCTGATTGGCATTTGTTTACATTTTTAAAAACAATACGCTAGATTTAGTTGTGTAACTCTACTGAGTGAAGATAGCCCTGGCTGACACCAAATTAGTTGTGTTTCAATCCGGGCTTGAGGCATTCGGAAGTCTAGTCGCACTGAGGAGCTGTGATACAGCGAAACAGTACTGTCTGTGAATAACATATATATATATATATATATATATATATATATATATATATATATATATATATATATATATATATATTGCGTATATTTTGGCAGCATACTTTCATTAAGACATGTCTCATTAAATAATTGAGACAAGTTTTGTCTACTTATTTTTAATAGGATCCTCTCGTAATTACGCACAAGTTCTTTAGTATCTTTATTAGAGGAAGATAGAAAATTACCATGTTGATGCATATTCATTTTATTCCGTGTACTTTCGACATCAATAAAATGTCGTCATCGGGGTCTTGTTTTTCTAAATGATAACATTGGGCTAATGTCAAAAGCGTGAAACCCAGGTTCACAAAGTCATATCCATAAAACTGAATATATATATATATATATATATATATATATATATATATATATATATATATATATATATATGAATGAATATACTGTATATATATATATATATATATATATATATATATATATATATATATGTCTATGTGTGTTGGGGGACGGGTAAATGGATTTTTGTATACGTATGGAGAACGACAGCATTTACTGGCAAAAACTATTATATATACATTTTTAAGATGAATGCCAAAAAAATCATACTTTGTAGTTAATCAATACAGGAGTCACAAAGAAAAGCCGGAGAGCTGGCGAAACGAAGTTGTCAGATTAGGACGCAGTTCAAAACCTCTTAATCCATCAGCAGATAACCGGCTTACATGACCAAACGGTTATGCACGAACTGTACACATGCTGTCGAAGCTGAAACGAAGATTGAAACGTTCAAATTTTAACCATGTTTTTTTGTGTTAACATTAGCTGTAATGTCTTCTCCCCTTTCGATATGAGTAAAATAATAGCGTAGAATAGCTTCTATAGCCTTGGTTGACGCCAGTCTACGAGAAAGAAAGTTCGTATCGCGTTTCCTACATTCTTCTTTTCTAATATACATGGTATCCATAAAGTTCGTGTGCACTTTAAAAAAATTGCAACTTTATTTGTATTTGCGATAGAAATAATCTGTAAAAAATGTTATAAAGTTTAATGTACCTAGGTTTAAGTATAGCTAAAATAACTAATGTGATTTCAGGCATTACTGTAAATCAGTTGGCAAATGTTTTCCGTGAACTGCAAAATCGTATTACCCTTTGTATTGCTAATGATGGAGGACATGTGGAAACTTAAATAAAATTTCAATAAAACCTTAAAAAATTATAGATTTACTTCTTTCTAATCCTTTTTATAAATTATTTCTATCGCAAATACAAATAAAGTTATAAATTTTTTAAAGTGCACACGAACTTTATGGACACCCTGTATAAAGCAGCAATGTCATTCCTTGAACAATAAATACATCCTTCCTGGCAATTGTTAACCTCATGAAAATATTGCTTATATGAAGGCTAACACGACTCAAGTAGGATCGTCTGATCGAGACATTCACGTGGATGTTATTCATGGAACCAACCTCTTTATGAAATATCCAAACCATCAGCTGGATACAACTACATTCTCAGATCGATAGTTAAAAATGGAGAACTTTGGTCTTAGCGAGAAACATTCTTCTCCGAACCTTGTGGACTGGCGCTACAGAATCACAAATACAGAACTGGAACAATTAACAGAAATCGCATCACTTGAAGCAAGAACTAAAATGGATATCACACGTAATTCTAAGAGAAAATAAATACATCAAGATAAAATTTTCGATTCTCACCCGTCGAAGTGCAGTTGAAATTCACTGAAACCAAGTTGCATCTTTGTAGTGAGTAAAATCGTTTTGTCAATATGATAAATTTATAATAAATACACACACACACACACACACACACACATATATATTCTTCTTCTTCTTCTTCTTCTTCTTCTTCTTCTTCTTCTTCTTCTTCTTCTTCTTTCAACCCTCATCTTCGTCTTTTATGTTACGTAATTCTCCTTAATGTGGGTAATTATGGCTCTCCACAACTTCTCTTTTGTTCCGCCAACTTTTACCCCTTAATATCCCCCTTGTCCTTATCCTTCCATCCATTTACAAAAAAATTGTTAAAGAGGATAAAAGCTGTTTCCCTCTGTCCCTCTTGTTGATACTGCGTGTGTCAGATTCTCTAGACCGTCTTTCCACATTATGTATCCAAGAAATGTCGTCTTTTTTTTTCTGATTTTCAAATAGAAGTTTACTTTGTTCTTCCTGTTTTCCTTCAGACATTTACTTTTGGGACTTGTTCCGTTTTTTTTGGTATTAGTAACTACGTAATATTGAGTTCCTTTTTGGTTTGTGATGAGATTGCTTGGTTTGGTTTGGTTTGTTTAGCGGCATATCGACTCATGATGGGTCATTTAATGCCGAAATATTATTTTCTTGTGACCTTTGTTAATTTTTTTTTAAATACACTCACAAAATTAGTTTCTTTTGTTTTGTTTTACGGCATATCAATCTCAATGGGCTATTTAATGCCAACAAGAGTTTTAATGCTGGTAATATTTTTAAAAAAAGGTATTGCTTGTAAAAAATTTTCAAAAAAAGTATTTTATAGTGTTTTGACCCATTTTGGTGGTGTTAATTATTTGACCATAGCTAGGACCCTGACAGGTGCAACCACTCGCGTTAGGGTGGATTTGGGAACAACAGCAAATATGAGGTGATTCCACGCTCCTCATCTGCATTAGTTATAAGATTTTTATAACCCTATGTTCCTATGTCATAAATCGATGATCGTTTATTCAAAGTAATGAAAAAAGTATTAATTTGTTTTAGTTCTTGAAAAAGGTTACCCCGAAATTCGATTTTGCCATATAGACAATCAAAATATTTCAGAAGCTTTATTTTTCACTTGGCTAATGACATAAGTCGGTATTACTTGTATATATATATATATATATATATATATATATATATATATATGTATATGTGTGTGTGTGTGTGTGTGTGTGTGTGTGTGTGTGTGTGTGTGTGTGTGTGTGTGTGTATTAACGCATATGTTTATAGCTATATCATAGCAAACAAGTAAACAAAAACTTAGTTCTAGACGGTTCCATAAATTTCTAGAAGGCTCCCGGAAGTTCTAGAACGTCCCAGAAAATTTTAGAAAGCACCAGAAAATCATATTGCTACTATAGTTATATGCGATTTTAGAAATTTTGTGTTGGGGGTGATATTTTTTTAATAAATAAACTGAATTAAACAGTTCTTCGTTATTTTTTAAGTAAAGTTCATCGAATTATTATACGGGAAATCAATTATTTTACAAAAAAGTCAAATAGTCATTACCTTAATCAGCATATTCCCTATTGAAAAATACAATAATTGCGTCACAAGGACAAAAGGTGGGAGTGGTGGGAGACGGGTCATCATTATCTTATACCTAGCTAATCCGATTCACGACTCATTCATTTCTTACAAATAACTCATATACCATAAAGAAGATATCCTTCACCTTTTACTCCTATATACACTACAATACCCCATACACAAAGGGAACCTACTTTCTGCCATCTCTCGCTGAAATGTGTTGACAGCAAATGCTTTCTATCAGTTTTGATCTTCACTTCCAGCTCATCCGAGCCTGATGAGAATAGCGTTCGTATCGCAAGATTCCCTCCATTCGCGTCGTCCAGATCACCATTCTTGCCACGGCTAGCAACGTTAGAAAGACCATTCGTTTCACCTCAGAATACGGAGGCGACACATTAGCAAGATATTCCCTACTGGATTGAGTGCATTGACAAAGCATGAGCTTATGTTGAAATATGGTCTACCGATTTTAACCGCCCTGGGTAAGACGATAAACTACATCCGCGTCCTGGATAAGACGATAAACTACATCCGCGTCCTGGGTAAGACGATAAACTACATCCAATAGCAAGGCATCTGATCAGGAGGTTTTGAGTAGCTTGCAACCGCCACTTAATTGTTTGTGTTCCCAGGTCCACCCTGACCCGAGGTGGTAGCACCTGTTAGGGTCCCAGCTATAGACAAATAGTTAACCCCCAAAACACCATGACAGTATAAAAATAGGTTGTAATACCAGCAATATATTATTTTTATTATTATTAGCAATGAATTTTTGAAGAAAAAAATTATTACCAGCAATACATTTTTAAGTGGCTGGCCTCTACAAGCAAACTTAAAACAAGAGAGAATAACGAAAAAAAGAAAAAAAAAATCTACGAAGCGAGACTATTGATAAAAGATCCTATTTGCAGAAATAAAACTAGGAAACCGGATATATAGAGAATAAATATTGCCCGAAATTCTTTATTCAATGAAAGAATAATACCCGAAATGTAATTGTCTCTCGATAGAAGCCCTCTTTGCAGAAGTGTTCGTGAAACTGGATTTATAAAGTGTTTTTTTAAAAGAATACTTTTTTTTATTCATATAAATTTATATAAATATTTATAAAAAAATTCGGCATTAAATAACCTTTTGTGTTTGATATGCCATAAAACGAAACAAACTAAACCAATTTTTTTTTAAAATTGCGAATGTAAATGTTTTAAACGTTTATATTTGCACACTCATAGTGAGCCATGGATCTTAAAAGGGTATCTGAAACGGGTATGTGAAACGGGTATCACGCGCTATATAATGGGTACAAAAATGCCTCAAAATGAACTAAATAGTATCCTCGTCATTGTTATTATTTTCACAACGTTTCGGGACCACTGGGAGTGAAAGAGAATGAGAAGAATTTAGGGGAAGGAATCGGAAACCCAATCTTAAACAAGGGATAAACCTCTACTCCTTTTCAAAAGACGGAGAAGGAGTGTGAACCGGGTGATAAATAACTTTGAGAAATGTATGAATACATTCCGTCCCACAATGTAGTGGGTTACATAGTATGGCTTGTAGCGGGAATAACCATTGATATTGAACTCACACTCTTTGGGTCCTGTCACTGGATCTAACTAACGCCATTATCCATGTGCCATGTGTCCTCAGACAGGACCCAAAGAGCGTGAGTTCAATACCCGGTTAAGGCAGTGGAGAACTTTCAGAGGGAAATTAACAAGAGATAACTAATAACTGACATCCATTAAACATGGCACGTGTAACTAGAACAGTCTACACCAGTGAGCGAAATAAAGGGTTCAGTTTGACATTCCAACCACCTGAAGAAGGCCGGAGCGTACAACGACCGAAACGTTGTAATAAATATAGCGACAAAGATGAGGACAATAGTCCGAATAATGTAAATAAAGAAACACACAAAGGAATAAATAAAAGCAACATGTGAACATCTAATAGATATGAAAATTTAAATATCTAGGAAGTGTCTTAACCATTTCAGCCCTGGATTCGTGAACAATTTTAACCCTTCTACCTGAGCTCCTGGGTCAAAATTCGCAAATAACTAGTATGTAATATTTCACGGTAGATATAAAAACTGTTACAAATATTTACCCACCGTTCAACCGGTAGCTGGGCATTAAGTCATTTTTCTCTACCTCTGTTTAACTGGTGGCTGGGCATTACGTCATTTTTCTCCACCACCGGTAAAGCGGCGGTCAGGGATCAAAGTTTTAAGAAATGCACACGGTTATATTTAACGGCCCCTCCCCCGTGGGTCGTATGTGGCACAAGGCCGAGTTTATCGTGGGTTCTCCGAGCTCGTAGGCTTGGCCAAATATTTTCCCTCTGAACCCGTATAAACGGGTTCAGGGCTTGTTAACCCTTTGAACTCTGACCACCGCTTTACCGGTGGTAGAGAAAATGACTTAATGCCCAGCCACCGGTTGAACGGTGGGTAAACACTTGCGTCGTGTTTTGCTATTGGTTGTCTTATTTTGAAGAGCCAATCAGAAATGCCGTAATATTCTGATGTCATCGAACTTTATACTAACATGTCCGCGCATTTTCATTGTTTTTTTTAGCAAATATGAGTCTTGAAGTATCCAAAAGGAACCGTGTGTATTTCTTCAGGGCCTGTCTACCTCCCCGGACGAAACCTTGCCTTTCGGCAAAGCTTTGTCCGTATTCCCCTCCGCCGAAGCAGAGTGTTCGACAGTAATGAACGGTCTATATCACCGTTCCCAAGAAATACACACGGTTCTTTTTGGATACTCCGAGACTCATATTTGCTAAAACACAATGAAAATGCGCAGACATAACGTTCGATGACGTCAGAATATTACGGCATTTCTGATTGGCTCTTCAACATATGACGACCAATAGCAAAACACGACGCAAAATGTTTACCCACCGTTCGACCGGTGGATGGGTATTAAGTCATTTTTCTCTACTACCGGTAAAGCGGTGGTCAGGGCTCAAAGGGTTAACGTAGGATGGAGAACCGAACAGATAAAGCCGATGGAAAATTCGAACAGGAAAAGATGCCTTACAGATGTTAAACATAGTACTAAGAAACAGGAAAATGTCACCAGGGTATTCCAATCTAAAAGTGACAGGTAAACACCAAACACTTTTGATCTCAAAAGTTAGCGGGGTTTTTTTTTCCTGTCACCATCAAATAAACAACGGGATATTCATGCTTAACTACGAGGATAGACGGAAGACGATAATATAAATGGCGATGTTTGGTCTAAGGAAAAGTAAGAGAAACAACATTAAAAAAGGAAGGAGGAAAGAAAGAACGAATGAGTTAACGAAAAATAATGAAGGAATGAATAAAGGAAAGAAAGAAACAAAGAAATGTAGATTATCTAGAAAGAAAGAAAGAAAGAAAGAAAGAAAGAATGAAAGAAAGAAATGAAATAACGAAAGAAAGAAAGAAAGAAAGAAATGTAGATTATCTAGAAAGAAAGAATGAAAGAAAGAAAGAAAGAAAGAATGAAAGAAAGAAATGAATAAATGAAATAAAGAATGAATGAGCGAAAGAAAGACAGGAAAAAGTGTGAATGAATGAATGATGAGTATATAGAAAGAAAGAAAGAAATAGAGAATGAAAGAAAAAAATACTAAATGAATGAAAGAAAGAAAGAAGGGTAGAAATGTAGAGTATGCAGAAAGAAAGAGACTGAAACGAAGAAATGAATGTACGAAATACAAAATGAATGAGAGAAAGAATGAAAGAAAGAAAGAAAAATGCAGAAAGAAAGAAAGAAAGAAAGACAGAAAGGGAAACAATTGTGAGTGATTGAATGTTCCATGTGTAGAAAGAAAGAAAGAAAGAGAGAAAGAATGAATGAAATAAAGAAAAAAGAAAGAAAAAATAGTGAAAGAAAGAATGAAAAGGTAGAGAAATAGAAAGAAAGACTGAAAGGAAGAAAGAAACAAATGTAGATTATGTAGAAAGGAAGACTGAAAGAAAGAAACACTGAAAGAAAGAAAGACTGAAAGAAAGAAAGAAAGAAAGGGAAATAATTGTGATAAATAATGAAAAGATAGAAATATAAAAAGAAAGACTGAAAGAAACAAATAAATGTAAATTATGTAGAAAGAAATAAAGAGAAATGTAGAAAAATAGTTAAAAAAGAAATAAACTAATGAAGAAATGAATGAATGAAATCAATAAAGAATGGATGAATAAAAATAAATAAATAAAAGGAAGGTGAAGGCGTTCATAACGCTTACATATGTTTAACGTCTGCTTCAATGAATTGGAACACCTTGCCAATTGTAATCTTTTCATTATAATCTGTATTCATATTTATGATGGTTAATGCAATACTTTGTTAAATTTCTTAAACTCAAATATTTCACGACGCAGCATGGGAATATTCCACGGCTATTTTATAGTCGTAGAAATCGTAAGGACCTTTCTTCAGTCAGTAGCAAGACTTAAATTTCATCAGAAAATTAAAATACGAAATACATCGTGCGCAATAAACGGAAGGAATAAAACTTTTCTAACTTTTTGCCTATACACTCCCAAACGTAAATACAGTATACACATTTAGAAATATACATTTAATCATAGTCTCCGCAACACCCAAACACCGAAACGTTCACAGTCCACACAAAGATGCGAATGATCATTTGTTATTTATTTATTTTATTACTGTGTGTCACTTTCCTATGTCACGTGCCACCATTAATATGCAAACAAGTGGCTGTTTGCGCGCAAGAAAAATCAGCTCTGACTTCAATGGCGTCTATTGGACTATTTTGAAAATGTCTTTTTTTTTCTAATGAAGACTGATTGCAAATAAAACCCAATTAGTAATTTGTTCAGTTTATCCGCCATTCGTCTAAATTTCTTCGTTTTCTTAATTTTATATTTCGGTTAACTTCTTTAAATTAACCTCTTCGCCTTCGTCATTCTTCTTTTTTGTACTTTTCGAAATTAATATTTCTTGCCTCCTTTTGGAAGAAACGGGCCACCAAAATGGCGCCCGAAAACAAAGGCAGCCGCGCCATTGACGACAGCTTAAACCTAATAGATTTTAAGAGCGGAAGGCAGGGAAGAAAAAGAAAAATGAGCCCTTGCATTTGTTTTTAGGCACGTCACAATTCGTTTTATTTTCTTTAACATTTAATTCAATTATACGTCTTTCTTGTTTAGTTGATTTTATACTTTTTTTATACCGTCTTTTTTTCTAATTCACTTATTGGGTTGGCCGGTTGGATGGTTATTCATTTTTCTCATTATTCAAATAAATGAACAAATAAAGGGGCAAGAATGAACGGTTTTTTATGACTCTGCTTGCTTTGGTGAACCAATACAAAACTACAGAGCAGAAACGTTGAACGAAAAAAAAAAAAAAACGACAGGACAAAGATAGAAGAATTAATGAGAGGATTAGGAATATTTTTACGGAAATGGTCGCCCGTCTTAAGGTAAAAATCAGCAGAATCTCTCAAATCAGTTGCATTAAAGGTCGGTCGACTTCTTTATATTCACTTACGTGCAGCGAACAATCTAGCCAACAATATAGCCAGAGAAAAATCTATTCAACGAACAATTTAACCAACGAACAATCTAGCCAACGAACAATCAATGCAACTAACAATCTATCCAACGAACAATCTGGCCAACTAAGAAATTATCTAATGAACAATCTATCCAACGAACAATATATCCAACGAACAACCTAGCCAGCGAAAAATCTATCCAACGAAGAAACTATCTAATGAACAATCTAGCCAGCAAAGAATCTAGACAACGAACAATATATCCAATGAACAACCTAGCCAGCGAAGAATCTATCCAACTAAAAATCAAGCCAACTAACAATCTAACCAACGAACAATCTAGCCAGCGAACAATCTAGACAACGAAAAATCTAGCCAGCGAACAATCTAGACAACGAACAATCTAGACAACGAACAATCTAGCCAGCGAACAATCTAGACAACGAACAATCTAGCCAGCGATCAATCTAGACAACGAACAATCTAGCCAACGAACAATCTCGCCAGCGAACAATCTAGCCAACGAACAATCTAGCCAGCGAACAATCTAGCCAGAGAACAATCTATCCAACGAACAATCTATCCAACTAACAATCTATCCAACGAACAATCTAGCCAGCGAACAATCTAGACAACGAACAATCTAGCCAACGAACAATCTATCCAACGAACAATCTAGCCAACGAACAATCTAGCCAACGAACAATCTCGCCAGCGAACAATCTATCCAACGAACAATCTAGCCAACGAACAATCTATCCAACGAACAATCTATCGAACGAACAATCTATCCAACGAACAATCTCGCCAGCGAACAATCTATCCAACGAACAATCTATCCAACGAACAATCTATCCAACGAACAATCTATCCAACTAACAATCTATCCAACGAACAATCTCGCCAGCGAACAATCTAGACAACGAACAATCTAGCCAACGAACAATCTAGCCAACGAACAATCTAGCCAACGAACAATCTCGCCAGCGAACAATCTATCCAACGAACAATCTATCCAACGAACAATCTATCCAACGAACAATCTATCCAACGAACAATCTATCCAACTAACAATCTATCCAACGAACAATCTCGCCAGCGAACAATCTAGCCAACGAACAATCTATCCAACGAACAATCTAGCCAACGAACAATCTATCCAACGAACAATCTATCGAACGAACAATCTATCCAACGAACAATCTCGCCAGCGAACAATCTATCCAACGAACAATCTATCCAACGAACAATCTATCCAACGAACAATCTATCCAACTAACAATCTATCCAACGAACAATCTCGCCAGCGAACAATCTAGACAACGAACAATCTAGCCAACGAACAATCTAGCCAACGAACAATCTAGCCAACGAACAATCTCGCCAGCGAACAATCTATCCAACGAACAATCTATCCAACGAACAATCTATCCAACGAACAATCTATCCAACGAACAATCTATCCAACGAACAATCTATCCAACTAACAATCTATCCAACGAACAATCTCGCCAGCGAACAATCTAGCCAACGAACAATCTATCCAACGAACAATCTAGCCAACGAACAATCTAGCCAACGAACAATCTCGCCAGCGAACAATCTATCCAACGAACAATCTAGCCAACGAACAATCTATCCAACGAACAATCTATCGAACGAACAATCTAGCCAACGAACAATCTCGCCAGCGAACAATCTATCCAACGAACAATCTATCCAACGAACAATCTATCCAACTAACAATCTATCCAACGAACAATCTCGCCAGCGAACAATCTAGACAACGAACAATCTAGCCAACGAACAATCTAGCCAACGAACAATCTAGCCAACGAAGAAAATATCTAATGAACAATCTAGCCAGCGAATAATCTAGCCAACGAACAATCTAGCCAACGAACAATCTATCCAGAGAATAATCTATCCAACGAACAATCTATAGAACTAACAATCTACCCACCGAACAATCTAGCCAACGAACAATGTAGCCAACTAACAATCTATCCAACGAACAGTGTAGCCAACGAATAATCTAGCCGACGAATAGTCTAGCCAGCGTATAATCTGGCAAACTAACCATCTATCCAAAGATCAATCTAGCCAGCGAACAATCTAGCCAGCGAACAATCTAGCCAACGAACAATCTAGCCAACGAACATGTGTTAATGGTTAACAGAAAAGGGTTTAGAAGAAATACCAAAAAGAGACACAATTAAGTGCCACAAAAGATTGAAATTTATGGAGTGCCATGATCGCCTACATCTTGCCACATAAATATTTTATCTTGGACAGGTCAGAGTTTAGTTCGTCTTTTTTTGTTTTTTGTTTTTTTTTTATTTTTCGCATTACTTCTTTAGTATAACGGATATCGATTTTTTTCGTATCTCTTGCTTGTAAAAAAATTCTATAATTTAAAAGATTTATTTTGGCAATATCTGTCTATATCTCTGAGATGCGGTATTATTATTACTTGCATTATTTACATTATCCGGACTGTTAGCCTCATCTTCATTGCCATATTCACAACGTTTCGGCCGTTGTACGATCCGGCCTTCTTCAGGTGATTGAACACATGGCCCCGTTGGATAAAGACGTTGGTTAGATCCAGTGACTAAACCCAAATAATTGTGAGTTCAGTACCAGGCCACAACAGCGGTGAACCAAAATCTTGGAGAGTTGAGTTGAAGGAAATAACTGAGATATCCGGGAGGGGCATGGCACGTGGAACTAGAACAATCTACCCCAGTGGACGAAATAAAGGGTTCAATTACCTGAAGAAGGCCGAAGCGTACAATTCATATGTTTCCCAAGGGTATTAGCACGTAAGTGAATGTAATGGATTCGACTGGAATTCGAACTCCGTTACTCCAGCGTAATATTTAAAATAGATTCTGGCTCTAAAAATTGTCTAGCGGAACTAACTTAGCAATTAATCCAATATACTCTTTCTACTTCATATCAGCGGAAAACATTAGCCCGAGGAGGTCCAACGAGTCTCTCTCTTGGAGGTTAGCATCAGCTATACTAATGGTAAACAGAAATGGTTTTCTCAGACGAGGAAAGAGAAACTGTTTCAATTTCCCTTTTTTGATATATTAATAACAAAAAGAAACACTACATTAGAAACCGACATATATTTTAAACTTACAGACTCTCGACAGTTTCTCCTTTTTACGTCTCCCCCACTCCCGAAACACACTCGTAACAACACCCCCCTTAACCTAAGCCAATCTCTACAATAATCTTAAACCTAACAACAAGAAATCACAGACTAGAAAAGATGAAAAAAATACTCATTAAGAGAAAATACCCTCAAAGATTAATCTACGATAGCATCGAAAAAGCAAAACAAATTAATATCCACACACTCAGAGAAAAAAAAAGTCATCCCTTTGTGGTATGACAACCCGATTATCTCCCCTATCTTATGATTTGTATAAATAAGTCACACCGTCTTAGCCAAAACTCTTCAGTTACATTCAATAAAGGTACATTAAGCTGAACTAGGCTCTGGGTTTTCATTACAATTTATTGAACATAATTATGAACAAATACCTTAAACCAGAATGTCTTGACTTAGACACTGCAGACCCATCTTCTACTGACACCTGGCAATATTGGAAACAATTATACAAAGGATTCTTGCTTGCACTAGTAAACAGTTATTCCCTCCTATTATTTATACGGATAGATTAACCTGCTAATGCACCACATTTCCATCTCCGTATATACCAATATTTCTCACTGCAAAATTTGCCAGAGTGCCATGGAATTTTTGTGAAGAGACAAAACATTATCTTTGCCTGGTATGTATTAGCAACTACCTGCCAAGCCCCTGAAGAGGGGTTAGGACAGTTTCTTCAACATTTAAAAATCTTAAGTCAAGACTGCGACTTTCTAGTGATTACAGCAGTTCAGGCAAATGACGAATATGTCAGAGACTCCTTTATAAATGGATTAGAATTGAACTATATCTATGAAAGATTTCTGGAAAATAAACTACATTTAGCTAATGCTCATGAGCAGGGACTGATCGTAGAGACGAGAGAAAAGCAATCTTGTTCATACCTACAAACGAGTGTTACAGAGGCTGCACTAGATACTCACAAGGCGGCTATGGTATTGGGAATAGATAATTTTAGCAGTGGTTTTGGACGTTCAGGGTCCGATTTCATGAATCCTTTACCCACAATATATCCAAGTTGCCTGAGGGTTGTCGACTCATAAGAACTCTCGTCATGGTTGAGTGTGAAATTATATTTCTTAGCAGCCGCCAAAACCCGTTTATGGGGTTGCGATTTTAGTAGGCCCAGTCGTGGCCGCACACTGTCAGATTATCTACGTAGGCAAAGGTGCCTTGTAGTTTTTCTTCAAGAATTATTTTATCGGGGAGCCTCTAAAATCCGAAAACCCCGTTAGTGACTCCAAACGTAATCCGTCGGAACTGATAAAGTCGTTCGCAGGCATCAAAAACAGTGTAAGGCTTATTTTTAGGGTTTATAGTTACTTGGCAGTAAAAACTCTTTTGATCTAACGTGCTAAATATTCTGTATTTGGCAATTTCATTTATCATCTCATCAGTACGGGGTATAGGGTATCCATCTCGGAGGGTGTACCTATTTATAGTTTTGGAGTATATGACCATTCATTTTTTATTATTATCAGCGGACATTATTAATATTGTTCTCTTGATGATAATTTGCTTTCTTCGATTATTCCTCTTAATATTCTTGTTATTTCTGCTTGAATAAACATTGTCTTCAAGAGAATATTTTCGAAATTTGGTTTACAGTTTTTGAAAAAGAGATGAGTATTGTACATTTACAGCAGCCAAGCCACAGATGTTCCACGCCGATTTAGGACCCCAAAATGGAGATTCATACTTGAATGCTGTTTGAGGAAATCTTGGCCCTGTATGACGTCGCAGCCCAGATTTGGTATTACAAAAAAATAGGTGTTAGTTCAGTTAGTTTGATTCAAATCTAGGCCAGCCAAAATATATTCTCTAACCCAGTGGTTCCCAACCTTTGTTACATGGCGGCACACTATTGAGTTCTTTAAATTTTCGCGGCACACCTATCACAAAAAATAAATAATTTCCACTCATAAAGCCTTTTTGCAATCAAATAATAAAAAACGAAGAATATTATATAAGAAGAATTTTTATTGACATAAATCAACATATCCAGTAATCAATATTGGGTATAAAATAATAATGGTGAATGTCCTTGGGACAGTTGTGCCTGGTGCTTCTTGACTACTGTTGCAATATTTGGGCGAATGTGAGAGAGACACACTCTTAACTCTTCTTCAATATTTTTAAGTCTTTCACGTTTTTTATTTTTAATGTTGTTTAGGTAAGAATATCCCAGTTCACATAGGTACGAAGTTGAGAATTGCAGTAAGATTTTGATGGCTTTTTTACTTAGAGTTGGATACTCTTCCATAACAGAAATCCAAAAGGCATCCAATGGCAGTTGTGCGTACTTCAATTTGAGACTAGGATCACTGGAAAGGCTTGCTAATTCTTCCTCTTCACATAACTCAAAACTGAAAAGGTTGATGACTGATAAATCTAGAAATTCGGCGATTTTGAATTGAGTAGTTTCATCATGATTAAGAAATTGAATATCTTTATTAAACAAAATGAAATTAAATGGCTTCTAGTTATTATCTCTTCGCGGCACACCAGTAATCATTCCGCGGCACACTAATGTGCCGCGGCACGGTGGTTGGGAACTACTGCTGTAACCTTAGAAGACAGTGAAGGGTTCGCCATAACCACCTGACTATTATAAAATACGATTTTAAATGTGTTTCTTTTTGCAATATCAGCGCTAATAAACCTCTCTAAGCTTGCTGTGTCGTCTAGAGCATTCATTTTTACCCCGTTTATTTATTGTCGAAAAGCAGGCTTATGGCATTAGTCGAATCGCTAAAAAGAATGGCGACATTGCTTGATTGGTCTGTTCTTTAAATTAAACCCTAATCAAAAGTCTCTTTTATGTTTAATACCAAGACGTCAAGCAAACTAAAAAATGAAAATATAGCGAGGGAGAGGGTAGAGGTTTCCTGTTTTTCGTTTGACGTCTTTTATCGGTTAGGAAAGGAAAAGGCAACGTCGAATGCGCTGTGAAGTGTGTGTGTATCAATAAAAAGCACCAAAGATACTACAAAAAGTTCATAAGGTATCACGAAGATGATGCATTTGGTTTGAAACCAGAATTTACCTTTTTCCGTTGAGGACGTGAATAGAATAACAAACGGTTGTCAGATTTGAGCCCAAATAAAACCAAGGTTCTACAAACCCGAAACGGGAACCTTAGTAAAAAAAAATACACAACCATTTGAGAGGCTGAGTGTGGAATTTAAGGGTCCTCTTCCGTCTAAATCCCGAAACAAATATCTACCAGCTGTCGTTGACGATTACTCGCGATTCCCCTTTGCCTTTCCCTGTCCAGTTGTAAGAGCAACAACAGACATGCGCTGCTTTGTTCACTGTTCTCAATAAACGTGACGTCATCCAATATTCATACAGATCGCTAGACCGCTTTTATGTCCGACGAACTAAGAAGGTTCTTATTGGTACAGGAGTGGCCGTAAGCCGGACTACCCCATACAATTTTCAAGGGAATGGACAGTGCGAGAGATACAATGGCATAAGATGGAAGACCGTACAGTTAGCACTTGAAAACCAAAAACCTTCAAATTAGACATTAAGAAGATGTAATAACCGAGGCTCTGTACGTTATAAGAACGCTATTGTATACAAGAGATAACACAAAAACTCATGAAAGGTTTTTAAAATTTCCAAGCCGAAGTTCGGCCGGGATCTCCTTCCCTTCGTCTCTCTCACAGCCGTGATTCTCCTGTAAGGTGGAACTGCTCGAGGCGAACCCACTCTACGCGCGCATCCAGCACCCCGGCGAGAGATTTGGCCCCTGCCGGCGAGTTATCAATCCAGGGGGAGAAGCAACTCTGCTCTGAAGCAATATCTCTCCCTCTTGATATTAACGACGACAAAATGCCATTGCATTCTCCTGGGGGGGACAAGGACGATTCAGAGATCGATACCAGGAGAGCTCCCCCAAAAGGAGAGCATACCACCACAGACGCTGATAACCAGCTTTCACGATCAGAGTTGTTCCACAAAAACAATATGAGACGAAACACTTCTGGCCGACTGTTCCCGTAACGCCT
>OZ038503.1:18797450-18829950 GCA_964036315.1 Acanthosepion esculentum | reverse complement strand
AAAAGCTTCTCTATGGTGATTAAATGAAAACACTTTTGTTTTGGAGGCATTAAAAGCTATACCTTGTCATTGTTAACTACTGATGGGGAGCAAATTTATCTTATATTAATTCTACTCAGGCGAGTTTAGTCTTTACTGGTTGCGACAAACACATGTCCTTGTGCCAGACGTGGCGATTATATCGTGTAATGAACACTGAAATCAGGCAGAGTCTGTTTACTCAAATGGAAGAAGTTTTGCCATTATTTCGCTAAGGAGTTCTATCTTACGTTAGAAGCTAAGCTTATTAAATACGATACAATGTTATATAAGCAGAGAGGGTAGCTTAGCTTTCTTGCAAGATCCAATTGTTTTTAACAGATCCGCAAGCAACAACAATAAGACTGGGAAACGGAAAAAAATCAACAGATTATAAACGCACCTCCCCAGACAAATATGAAACAGTGAGTGATTATTGTTTTAGTTTTGTTATAAATGAACCGATTTCTTTGATAGAGACAGACATTAACTAAACGAGATAGACAGAAGTGAACAGGCTACGTTCGACAAATAGACGTAAAACGGGTTAGCTCAATAGGTAAGTATCCAGATATGAACAGGCTGAAGTGGATGGATGGGAAGATATATATATATATATATATATATATATATATATATATAGATAGATAGATAGATAGATGTATTTACATGCATAAACGAGATAGGTAGATAGAAGTATTTACAAACATAAACGTGATAGAGATAGATAGGTAGATAGATAGATAGATAGATAGATAGATAGATAGATAGATAGATAGATAGATAGATAAATAGATCGATAGATCGATAGATAAATGTATTTACATACATAAACCAGATAGATAGATAGATGTATTTACAAACATAAATGAGATAGAGATAGATAGATAGATGGATAGATAGATAGATAGATAGATAGATAGATAGATAGATAGATAGATAGATAAATGTATTTACATACATAAGCTAGATAGATAGACAGATGTATTTACAAACATAAACGAGATAGAGATAGATAGATAGATAGATAGATAGATGAATGTATTTACATACATAAACCAGATAGATAGATGTATTTACAAACATAAACGAGTTAGAGATAGATAGATAGATAGATAGATAAATGTATTTACATACATAAACCAGAAAATAGAAGTATTTACAAACATAAACGTCATAGAGATAGATAGATAGATAGATAGATAGATAGATAGATAAATGTATTTACATACATAAACCAGATACATATATTGATGTATTTACAAACATAAACGAGATAGAGATAGATAGATAGATGTATTTACAAACATAAAGGAGATAGATAGATAGATAGATAAATGTATTTACATACATAAACCAGATAGATAGATAGATGTATTTACAAACATAAACGACATAGAGATAGATAGATAGATGTATTTAAAGACATAAACGAGATAGTCATTGATAGATAGATAGATAGATGTATTTACAAGCATAAACGAGATAGATAGATAGATAGATAATTTACATACATATGCGAGAGAGATAAATAATACATAGGTAATTAGATATAAACTGGGCTTATATTGGTATAAGTGAATATTTGCTGGTGTGTAAATATATATGCATATATATATATATATATATATATATATATATATATATATATATATATATATATATATATATATATATATATATATATATATACAGGCATATGCCTAAGAAGAGCGAAAAGAGCTATAATGAAAAGATTGATGTAAGAACAGGCTAAAACGGACACACAGAAAAAAAAGAACCGACAAGGTCTGCCTGGTTATTTTTTAATTTTATTTTTCGAATGTTCGACTAACGTGTGCTGTATTATGATAAAAAGTCTAGATAAATTATATATATATATATATATATATATATATATATATATATATATATATATATATATATATATATATATATATATATATATATATATATATTGAGAAATGGAGAGATAATAGCCACACTGCCTTAACCGGGTATTGAAATCACGCTCTTTGGGTCCTGTCACTGGATCTAACTAACGCCTTTATACACTGTTCCATGTGTCCTCAAGGAGAACTTGGAGAAGGAAATTAACAGGAGATAACTGACAACTGATATCCATTAAACATTGCACGTGGAACTAGAACAGTCTACCCTAGTGAGTGAAATAAAGGGTTCAGTTCCACATTCCAACCACCTGAAGAAGGCCGTAGCGTACAACGGCCGAAAGGTTGTAATAAATATGGTTGCAAAGATGAGGGCAATAATCCGAATAATGTAAATAGTGTACATAACACCTCATCTCAGAAATATAGAGAGATACTGAAGGGCCGAAACGCTGTGATAAATATGGCGACAAAGTTGAGCACAATAGTCCGAATAATATAAATAGTGTACATAATACCTCATCTCAGAAATATAGACAGATACTGAAAGGCCGAAACGTTGTAATAAATATGGCGACAAAGATGAGGACAATAGTCGGAATAATGTAAATAACGTACATAATACCTCATCTCAGAAATATAGACAGATACTGAAAGGTCGAAACGTTGTAATAAATATGGCGACAAAGATGAGGACAATAGTCCGAATAATGTAAATAGTGTACATAATACCTCATCTCAAATATATACACATACACTGAAGGGCCGAAACGCTGTGATAAATATGACGCAAAGTTGAGCACAATAGTCCGAATAATGTAAATAGTGTATATAATACCTCATCTCAGAAATATAGTTACTGAAACATTTTCATATAAATATAAATAAAAAAATGCCAAAGCTCACAAGAAATTTACTTTCAGTATTAAATGACCCATAAGAAGTTGACATGCCGCTAAACAAACCCAACCAAACAAAAATCGCCTGCGTAGATGCTTTCCTGAACACTCCAAGACAAGTGTTAGTCATTATTCATTTTCTTTATCCTTATAATCTTCAGTGCTTATTTACTCTTTCATTCATCATACATCTCATTCATCGGAACCGTTTTAACAGTAAAAATCTACCTTGAGTGGCTCTCAAGCGTTTTATAGAATTAACTTTAGTATAAAAATCAGTTTCTTTTTGAAATGATGACATTTTCCGCTTTTCTTTGCCTGGGTACTGGCGATAGACGCTTCAAGCACAGTGAATTTATATGCGACCCTTGCACTTGGCATACAAAAGTCTTCTTACACGACACACCTCGCTATTGTTTGTCCACTGTTTTATCGTGTCAGTCATCTTTGATGTAAGGTTGCATAGGCATGCACTCAATAGTAAGCTTTGATACAAGTAGTGCATACCCCTCCTTCGCCGTTTTCTTCTATTTACAACGTCCACAAAGTTTTATATTGTGGTCAATTTCTACCTGAAATTTTAGATATTTCTCCTAGATATCAATAACAGAAAGAGAGACGTCTAAGCTTACCGGGAAGAAACAATAATTCTAAACAGATCCCGAACCAATGTAGATCGACATTAGAAAGGGAAAAAAAAAATAAACAAAAACATTTAAAAAGCATCGCAAACAAATCTAAGAGCAGGCAAATCATCGATTGGTTATTGACTCATTATTGATCAAAAATCAATAGCTTTATGTTTTTGCCTTTTGCCTGTCGATTGACATTTTTTGACTTCAGCAGAATCCTGCAGGCAAACATTATCAGCGTGTCCAATGCGATGCATTCCTTCAAACGCCATTTCGTATCGATTACTCCGCCATCTTAAATCGATTCGTCGGCCATTTCTGTACAGTTATCGGAAAATTGTTGCTAGTCCTGAGCTTATGTTATTTGGAATTTCTTTTGATATTTTTTAGGATGTTTTTTATACATATATTGCAAGCTATAGAGAAGTGGTTCCCAGCCGTTTTTTTTTTCCAATCATCGCCCCGTTTAGGCACAAACTTTTTGTCAACGAAAGTAAAATTAAAATTCGAATATTATACTGAATGCATCTTTCATAGCAAGATAACATTTAGGTATTAATGCAAAAATAATTCTAACATTGTTTTCGTTTGTTTGTTTGTTTTGGTTTTACGGCATATCAACCTCAATGGGTCATTTAATGCCGATAAAATTTTTTATTGTTTGTAATATTATTTTTTCAATCTATTTATGGTACTATTTTTCTTTCAAAACATCTATTTCTGGTAAAAAATTTTCCTTCAAAAAATCTATTTCTGGTAATGATTTTCTTTCGAATATGTATAACTGGTAAGTTTTTTCCTTTTTCGAAAAATGTTTCGCTGTTAATTAATATATATTTTTCTTTTTGTTTTTTTCTACAAAATAAAAAAAACGTATAGTTGGTAATATTTTTAAGAAAAAAGTACAGCTGGTAATATTTTTCTTTTTTTTAAACGTAGAGCTGGCAATTTTATTTTTTCAAAAATGTATAGCTGGTAATACCATTTTTCAAAAACACACTGCTGGCAACATTATTCTTTCTAAAACATAAAGCTGGTAATACTATTTTTCCCAAAACGTATAGCCGGCAACCTTATTTTTTCAAAAACGGTGTTTCTGTTGGACGTAGTTTATCGCCATACCCAGTACGCGGAATGTAGTTTATCACCGTACCCAGTACGTGGATGTAGTTTACCGTCATACTCATGGACTCGGATGTAGTTTACCGTCATACCCATGAACGTGGGTGTAGTTTACTGTCATACCCATGGACGCGGATGTAGTATATCGTCATACCTATGGACACGGATGTAGTTTATCGCCATGCCCAGGTATTGTTTAGTAAGAAGCTGTGTAAACTGTGTTGAAATCACATTCAGCCATATCAGAAGTTGGAAAAGCAATGAAGAAAAGTTTGATAGCTTCCCACAGCTTTAGATAACTTAGAGAAATCTCTTTTTGTGGCCAATATTGAATTATTTTTGAAAATTTGAAAACAAAAATGGATAAATGCCAACCATACCTCTGAGTACGTCCACTTCCTCCCAAATGAAATAAAAACTTGCAGTGCACCCTTTCAAAATAACAGTGCCCACAAGGGGGCGCTAGGACCCACGTTAGGAAACACTGATCTACATCTCTGTACAAATTAATTGAAACAACCGTTTTAGTTTCCTTTCTTTCCCCATACGTCCACTTTAAACCCACTGGAAGGGCAGAGTCTAATCAATTTCTATTTTTCCTCAGATTAGGTCATTTGCAGTTGTGTGCAGTAATATGAATCGATTATCGGGTGTATATGAAGTTTGTTTGGCTTTGAAAAATATTGCGTCATCCCTGATTGCATCAGATTTTCATCACACCCATACACTATTGTTTCGACTGTCGATTAGTTGTCCGATAGCCCTTGTCTGCGATGGGTGTTACTCCAAGGAGGCGTACGAAAATTGTAACGATGCACGAACACATTAAGAAACCTTACCAGGGAACAAATCAAAGTACTATAGACCGTCTTACTCTTGGTTCTAGAAGGAATCGTAGATCTTTTCGTTTTGTAATTTGCAGGTGGCTTCTTTGTTTAGTAAGAATTTGTGTAAACTGTGTTGAAATGACATTCAGCCATATTAGAAGTTGGAATAGCAATGAAGAAAAGTTTGATAGATTCCGACAGTTTTATATTACTTTCAGAAATTTCTTTTTGTAGCCAATACTCAATAATTTTTGAAAAGTTGAAAAAAATCGATAAATAAAAACTCTCAGTGCCTCTTTCAACATAACAGAGCCCGGAAGAGGTGGCTAGCGGCCACGTTGGGTAACATTGCTCTAGAGCAAGGTAATGTCACTTTCCATTGTCCGTCGGCCTATGACGATATTCGCCAAACTGTATAGACAAGATCCTTTCTTTAAAAAACATCTAATGTCGCTTTCAGAAGGTAATCAAACATAGCTTCCCTCGAAGTCCTGTAAAGCATGTGTGTGCTAGCGGCCACGTTGGGAAACATTGCTCTAGAGCAAGGTAATGTCACTGTCCATTGTCCGTCGGCCTATGACGATATTCGCCAAACTGTATAGACAAGATCCTTTCTTTAAAAAACATCTAATGTCGCTTTCAGAAGGTAATCAAACATAGCTTCCCTCGAAGTCCTGTAAAGCATGTGTGTGCTAGCGGCCACGTTGGGTAACATTGCTCTAGAGCAAGGTAATGTCACTTTCCATTGTCCGTCGGCCTATGACGATATTCGTCAAACTGTATAGACAAGATCCTTTCTTTAAAAAACATCTAATGTCGCTTTCAGAAGGTAATCAAACATAGCTTCCCTCGAAGTCCTGTAAAGCATGTGTGTGCTAGCGGCCACGTTGGGAAACATTGCTCTAGAGCAAGGTAATGTCACTTTCCATTGTCCGTCGGCCGATGACGATATTCGCCAAACTGTATAGACAAGATCATTTCTTTAAAAAACATCTAATGTCGCTTTCAGAAGGTAGTCAAACATAGCTTCCCTCGAAGTCCTGTAAAATAGTATCTGTAATTGATATGAATTGATAGGAAACGCAATGGATGGATTTCGCATATTTGCCTTCAAATTCTGAATTCAGAGTTGGACTTCCAACAGAGTTGGCCTGTTAACACCAGTGAGCCAAGTTCGTTCTACTATTTTATCAATAGATGGATTTATTAGAAATGAATTCATAAAGCCCCCCCAACGTATTAATTTGAAGTCGTACCTACCCAATAATAGCTCATCGCCGTTTATACGAGGTTCTAGGGATAAAAAAATCCATCAATTCTATAAAAATCCGTCCATCCATTGAATATTGCGAAAAAGACTTTTTGTATTTTTGACATCCCTCTGCAGTCTGGGGAGTTAGGTGGCCAGTTTTAATTGGTGATGTGGTCGCAGAAATTGTCACTACTAGGTTCACCTACTTCACCATCCATTCGATAGTTAGATTGTGGGTGGCTTTCCTCTATTTCTCTTACATTTAAACTGTCCTGTGGGTATCAAGCTCCCCTTCTTCATTATTTGTTCAAGATGCCTCAGCTCTCCCTACCTGATGTTAAGTATAAAATTCTTTTTTCTTGTAATTGTTTCTAGAATTTCATTTTTACTCACGCCCCATGGTATTCTCAGCATGCATCTGTAGAACCACTTTTCGGATGCTTCAGCTCTCTTCTTCATCTTTGTTGAGATTGTCCAGCATTCGCTGCCATATAGGAGGAATAATATTACATGACAGTTCAGTACACTTTTCTTTGTATCTAGTGATATTTTGATGGATTAAATTAAATATTAAATGAAATTAAGTGCATATTTATAAATATTCAGTCTGACAACGAAGTCTGAATGTGAGTACATTTATTTGTGACACCGTGTATATTGAATATTTTCAATATGAATAGTGAATTTAAAATTTTTTTTTTGCTTTCAGGCAGACAGAAACAGTAAAGGGTGCGATGGATTCATTGTCGTCTACATTACGCAAAATGAAAATATTGTAACAATGATTTCTCATTTTGACAGATATATTTACCAAAATTATACAAAAATATCTTGACATACTAAAGAGTAAATTTATTCATTAAATTCGTAATTGGCTTCAACCACGGCCTCGAGACGACTTTGGAATCTCCTGCAACTCTTCTGGGTCCCCTTGTTTCAGATGGCGAATGCTGCCATAATACTTACCTTCAGTTCATCTTTGATGTTACAAGGATTTTTGTTCATCTGTCGCTCAACTGCGCCCCACACATAATAACTAACGGTGTTGCCGTCTGGGGAGTTAGGTGGACAGATGTAAGAGCTGATGTGGTCGCAGAAATTGCCACTGCTAGGTCCTCCTGCTTGTGTGGCATGGTGCAGAGTGGGTTTGCAAGATATACTGTCTTCCAGCATCCATCGACTTGACACAGGGCAGCACTACCTCCTCAAGGCACTTGATATATGCTTCGGTTTTCAGTCTGAGGCCCCGAGGCAAGATGAATAATGACCATCAATAGTGATCACGCCAAACACTTTATTGACTGGATATATCATCCAACTCTTTCAGAATTCTGTACTGTCCTCAGATGGGCATCCACATTTTCTGAAATGTTCGTATTGGAGCTTCCGGTGCGAATACCAAGCAGTACAGCATGACGTTTTCAAATATCAGGCTTAGTAAATTGCTCTATGGTGTTCTTTTTCTCACAGACGGTGCCCAACGGACCCTACTTTAGTGTGCAGTCGATGAAATTAAAAACAAACAACGCGCATGCGCGAAATTAAAAATATAAAACGGCGACAATTTACCCATCGCACCCTGTATATAGGTAGACTTATTTCATTTATTGTCATATATGAATCGATATGCATATGAAATACCACGGAAAGTATCCAAGAACAGTTGCCGGCTTTAAAAACGTGAGAATCTTTCGAGTGAAAGCCATTATACGCTACACACATCCTAATATTATTGGTAATAAATCGATCTGAATAGTTGCTAGCGTTTCCTCTTGCCAATATATTTCTAATTACTAAGGGTAGCTTAGTTTAGGCACAAAGGCTCCTCGCCAGCATTGCAGGGAGAAATATCAAAATTGAAATCAATTCAATAAATCTCATTTTGTTTTATTTTACCAACGGTAAATCTTTATATGCGAGGAGGAGAGTTATCGATTTCTTCCTTTTTAAAAATGAATTAATCAATATTGCAAATGTTCCCAGTTAAGCACCTGAAGGTTTAGCTAAGGTTGTAATGAAGTAGCCGAAACGCTCACACATATCAGGTTCAATAACATGCACTTGAAAAGTGTGGGTCTATAGACATGGGGACAGATGTGTATAACAAATAGTTACAAGTAAACGTTTATATATATATATAAATATAAGTGGATTGGTAGATGTGAAGGGAGGGAGATGTGAAGAGAGAGAAAAAATCTGAAATACGTAGAGAGAAAATGAAAGGCAAATAAATAATGAGAAAATTGTGTTGAAAGAGAGAGAGAGAGAGTGTGTACCTGAGAGAGAAGGGGGTATTGTTGAGATAGGGTTATGGAGAGAGAAGAAAAGAAAGTGATAAACAGATAAAGAAGAATTAAAAGACTGGAGAGGGTGACAGAGATAGAGAGAGAGAGAGAGAGAGAGAGAGAGAGAGAGAAATCGAGGGGCATAGAGAAAGGGGATTTTATGAAAAGTGATGTGTGTGGGTGGTGAAAAGTTCTCGAATCGATCCAGTTTTTAAAATCTGAGTAAATGTCAGAATATAATTTTTGAAAAGTTTCTTTGTTGAGGTGAGTGTTTTTCAGCACTCGCTTAATATATATATATATATAGAAAGATGTGTGTGTAAAGGTATATATATATATATATATTTATATATATGAAGAAATATAGTCTTAAGGTGTGTTATATTTATGGGATAAAGTGCTCAATATCAGAGATAGAGCGTGTGTAAATATAAAAGTGAACATTGAAGTCAACACTTAGAGGCGACAGTCTGTTTCATGCTTATATATATATATATATATATATATATATATATATATATATATATATATATATATATATATATATATATATTAAGGCATAAAAAACAAGAAATCTTTATTATAGGCCATCATAGATTTAAAATAAAAACACAAAACACCAGTCGATCGGTTTCGTCTCCTCTCATCAGAACTATTAACGGGGAATAGAAATTATGAAGAAAAAGAAAGTCTGTATTGAATGACATGAATGAATGGGCAGGGAAGAAAAAAAATAAAATAAAATATATAATAAAAGTAATACCAACAAAGATGTTAGAGTCACAGCACAGCAAGCCCAAACAAACAGTCTCTTTGTTTAAAAAGAGCCGGTCGCCTGGACCTGATCTACAGCGTCTCCAACACCTTAAGATGGAATAATGAGTGTGCCCTGGTCAAAACAGAAAACAGGGTCACACTGAAATCCAAAGCACAAGTAGGATTCTTTATAAAATGATCCGCTATCGACGACCCATACGTATTCCGAATGGAATTGCCCAACGAAAAATGTTTATTGCGTATTATTTATTTTCGCAGGCACGTGCTGTTTAATCCTGACGTCCAGCCGCTGTGTCGTTCTACCTACGTAGTCGCATCCACAACTGCATTTGAAATAATAAATGGCAGAGTTAATATGGTTGGTAGAACATCATTGCACACAGATGAAAGGACAGACCTGGTTTGAAAAACAACACGAACGTTCGCTGCAAAATAACACTCACGTGAACTACATGAAATCCGCTTGGCAAAGGACTCGCTAATCCTACCCAACCACAGTAAACGAAAATAGACCGGACATTTACCAACCGTAGCAGGTTTGATTTTATTTAACCTGCCAATCTTATCCCGAATAACCGATTGAACAATGTCCAACGGATAACCATTGTTGACAAAGATACCAGTTAAACAACTAATTTCATCTTTCAAGGTGTTATCTGAACAAATCATTAACGCCCTATGGGTCAAAGTCCTAATCAAATTGATCTTTTGTCGTTTAGCACAAAAAGAGTCCCATCGACTATAGAGACCTGTAAAAGTACACTTCCTATAAACGGAAGTAATGAACGAGAAAGGAGTTCTGTGAACCAGAACATCTAGGAAAGGCAATGAACCATTGACCTCCTTATCTACCATAAATTTAAGGGCAGGATGACCACCGTTGATCAACTTCCGATTCATGGTTGAACACACAAAAAGTGTCATCCACATAACGAAAGTAAACCTTGGGCCGGGAAGAACCTGACAGAAGGCTCTCCTCGTAAAAACCTACAAAACTATTTGCCAAAACAGGACCCAAAGGAGAACCCATCGCCACACCGTTGGTCTGACGATACATGATATTATCGAAACTAAAGTCGACAGATATGGTGACAAACGAAAACATCTTCAGGTATAGTTGGAGGAGTTAAATTACTGCGATATAACATATCGCTGCAAATATCAATGATCTCCGATAAAGGAACACAAGTGAAGAGGCTGCAGATGTCAAACGAACACATAAATCCATCAGTGGCATCACAATTCCGAATGAATTGGGAAAAAGTAAACGAATCTTTAATACAAAAGGAACTATAACGCTGCAAAACTGGTTGCAACATTATAGCCAGCCACTTTGTGACTTTATGCTGGGAAGACCCAATCATCGACAGTATGGGTCACAACGGGACACCATCTTTATGAATCTTGGGTAATCCATACAGACGTGGACGAATAGAGCCAGACGGTCTCAATTGCTCCGCCATTTCAGAAGGAAGAACACCACTTTTTACCCATTTGACAAGACGTTTCTGAAATCGAATTTCAGAAGTCAGCGTAGAGTCATGAGTGTCAATGGAACCAAGACGTTGAAACGTGGAACGATCATTAAGTATACTTAACATTTTGCTAATGTAATCATGGCGGTCCATGAGGACAACGCCAGATCCCTTATCCGGTTTCGTAATAACCAACGAATGGTTATTCTTGAGGGATCTAATAACCCTATGGTGTTCGCTTTTCCATTTCGATTCAGAGAAAGAAATAGGAGAACTAGCATAAGAATGAGCCAAATCATTCAATTTGGCTCGAAAGTCACTGGATTTATCATCAGACACAGGTTGAAGCTTCGAGAGTTGAGCATAAAATACTTCGAATTCAGAAAAAAATATTTTCCCTACAAATAGAAGTAAAAGGGATGCTAAAGTCTAGGCCACGGGCCAAGATAGCAAGCTCATTCTCTGAAGGAGAATAAGAAGACAAATTAACTACATTTTTTGGTAGCATTTGGTTCAACTATACAGCCAAATCTCTTGAAGATCAGATGTTTTAACTCATTCTGAAAAATGCTATCCATCTTAGAACGGTAGCGCGCGAATATCAGACCTACATAACGGGCAAAGCGGGTCCTATCAACATATGATAAGTAATTACATGCCTCACGCTACAACAGATCATATTTTCTTTGTAGACCCAAATGCTGGTTAGAAAATTGTAAAAGAAAGTCCTTATTAAAGGCTCTCTCTATGCTCCAACCAGACAACAACTTTGACGGCCTTATCCGAAAGGAGATAAAAGGCGGGCAAACATGGTGCTGAAGACAAGAATATAAAAAAGTTGTCTTCAACTTCAATGTTTCAATTTTAGACCTAACCTGGTTTTCCGTTTTGGCCAGGGCACACTCAGTATTCCATCTCAGGGTGTTGGAGACTTTGTACATCAGGTCCAGGCGACTGGCTCTTTGTAAACAAAGAGACTGTTTGCTTGGGCTTACTGTGCTGTGTCTCTAGCATCTTGGTTGGTATTAGTTTTATTATACATTTTATTTTATTTTATTTTATTTTCTTCCCTGGACATTCATTCAAGTCATTCAATACAGACTTTCTTGTTTTTCATAATTTCTATGCCCCGTTAATAGTTCTGATGAGAGGGGACGAAACCGGTCGACTGGTGTTTTGTATTTTTATTTTTTAAATCTATCATGGGCTATGATAAAAAAAAATCTTGTTTTTTATGCCTTAATACGTTTTTGTACCGTTTCAAACATATTTAAATATATATATATATATATATATATATATATATATATATATATATATATATATATATATGTGAACATAGAAGTCAACATTTAGAGGCGACAATCTGTTTCATGCTAGATGCAGTCGTCAGGCAACTCTCTATATATATAGTTGACGAATATAATTACAGAGATAAGAATAGAATTAAATAGATAGATAACAAACAGGATATATAAATAACAAACGGATATAAATATATATATATATATATATATATATATATATATATATATATATATATATATATATATATATATATAGAGAGAGAGAGAGAGAGAGAGATAGATAGATAGATAGATAGATAGATAGATAAAGAACAAACAGAGAGATTGATGGCTCGATTTTCAAACCTAAAAAAATCCTCCCAGCTAAAAGATTGACTATTTTTTATTTTTGTTTGTGCCGTAATATCTTAAGCATAAATCATTATATATATATATATATATATATATATATATATATATATATATATATATATATATATATATATATATATTATTTACGTATATATATATATATATATATTATTTACGTATATATACATATATATATATATATATATATATATATATATATATATATATATATATATATATATATATTAAAGAGAAGAGAGAAACCGCAAACGTTTTTAGTTATAATGTGGATTTTGTGTGTGTGTGAAAAGGACGAAAAAAAGAATTAAAAAATGAATTTCTGACGTAATATATGTAATTTCTGAAAGTAACGGAGGACAATAAACACGTTGGAGAGAGAAAATTTCCGACTACAGGAAACTCTTTTTTTCCTGCAATTCTCCACCTTTTGCCATTCATTTTCTTCAGTTATAAAAAATGCTTTCATACCGACATGTAAACATCCATCCTATCTTTAGGCGAAAATTTTTTTTCACAGCAACGCTGACGACGTCCTCAGGAAAATATTGCCAACATAATCTAATTCCATCTTTCTCCGGCTTAAACAGGTAAAAGTCGGATGCACAAAATCTGAAGATACGCTGGGCGTGGTAGGACATACCACGCCCAGCGTATTTGTCCAGGCAAAATTTTCAACGTTATAACATTCAAGCTAGTGTTTAGCCTGTCGTCATCAGGTTGTACGCCAGACTTTGTCGGTAACCTTTTGGAACCTCCACACTTTAACGAAAACTGTGCTTAACTTGTCAGCAACCGTTTAACATAGCTTAAAGCTGGCTCGCCAAATTCACATAGAAGACAAAAGAAATTACCTCCTAAAAATATTTTCTGATCAATTACATATGTTATACGTAGATTAAATCAACAGTTCGTTTTCGAATTACTGCAGCTATATAAACCATCGTCAATTCGACACAGGGCAAAAGACTCGCCGAGCTACCACGGACAGTTCCTTGTTTTTTGCCTATTTTGCCCTGGTACTCGTCGAAGTAACATACCAACTGAATCCCGTCACCTACGACCAAAGACATCTACATAGTCGCTAGGAGTCCGATGTCAACAGCAGCATCCGAAGTGAATAATCATATACTTCTAAAAGGAATCGAGGTTAGTTCGGATCATCGTGTCAATGCGGACAATCATGTCCTTAGCTGCATATGCACCTCGCCAAGGCTACATACAGTTTTGAATTCAGAGTTTTTTTTCTTCTAGACTGGTGTCTACCCAAGGCTATAGAACCCAGTCTGTGCTGCTCTTTACCCATACTTAAGGAGAGAAGAAATGTTTCCCAGGGGATGGGTAGACACCAATACATCTTGCCACCGGAATCATTGCAGGAATTGTCAGAATGAAATTGAAAATGGCATCGCACTGTCTTCCGGATTTGAATTCAGAGCTGTCCGTCCCCTACCCTGATTGCCAACCATAGCCCCAGAGCTCAGACTGCCCTACTATTTAAGTTGGATGTTTTAAAATCAAAGATTTTCCTCTCCTCGGCCAATTGCCACCCAATCACATTTACGCCACTTGAACATTTTTTGGTTCACTCTTGACAAACTATTTTATTTTGTCTATGAAATTACGGGCTGGATCACTGTTAGGGACTGGTCCCCTCTTCTTTTACGCTACCTGCATCCTCTTTTGTAGTAGAAACCAGCATTTGATCCAGCATGCTTTACATTGCTCGGCGACAGACAGTGTCACAGCCCAGTAAGGTTTTATTTTCCATTTTAAAGAATTCAGATTTCACAAAAGCCCATGCCTGCTCAGTTTCATATCTGAAATATAAACAAAGCATTTTCTAAAGAATTAATCGATTTTTATATTTAATCCAACATTTCTTTTTAATCCGACATTTCTTTTTTAATCCGACATATCTTTTTAATCTGACATTTATTTTTATTTTTATTCCGACATTTCTTTTTAATCCGACATTTCTTTTTATTGTTAATCCGACATTTCTTTTTATTGTTAATCCGACATTACTTTTTAATCCGACATTTCTTTTTAATCCAACATTTCTTTTCATTGTTAATCCAACATTTCTTTTTAATCCGACATTTCTTGTTATTGTTAATGCGACATTTCTTTTTAATCCGACATTTCTTTTTATTACTTCAACCATTACTTTTAATGGATACACCTGTTTGAAATAGAAAACCCTATAGACATTTTTATTTTATTTTAATTTTTTGTTCTTATTTTTGACTTCCACGTTAAGTGTAACCTGTCTTGGATCCAAATCCATATCAATACCCTTCTCATTCCTGTTGGAGGAACTCATCTCGGATCATGTCTTCAGGGTTGTAGCCGTACTCACCATGCCTGGCAGTTGATGAGGCTATTTAACCCATAGTTGGAGATGTTTAATTCAGAGCTTTCCTTCTCGTAGACGGGTTTCTAGCCAAGGCTATAGGACCCAGTCTGTCCTGCTATGTACCCATAACTATGGATAGAGAAAAGATGGATTCTTACCTTTCACATGGGTATAGGCACGTAACTGAATGTAATGAACTAGACTGGAATTTGAACTTGGCTCTCCAATTTCTCAATCCGAACAGCTATCCATTACCCCCATCCTGCCCGCCTACTTTGCCATAATGCTCGTAGACGCGTATATCTTCAATACCCAATCTTTCTACGAAGCAATGCCAACTCCTACATATGCGGTAGAATTGCAAGGTGGACTCTCTGATCATTTTAGCATATCGTCCTAGTCGAAAGCGCAAATAAATCCTCACTTTAACAACCACTCATCTTCATTCTCATATGTTATCTCTCATTCCAATTCTGTTAGCATTAGGTTTAGTAATCTAAACAATACTGAAAATAAAGCCTTTCCGTACACGTCTGTACTGCAGCTCTCACGGAAGGCGTCTGTTCAGATTTTCAGGCTTTTAACTCAATGTGTGTGTGTGTGTGTGTGTGTGTTGTGACATGGCTCTCAATGTTAACGGTTAAATCAGACGTACAGTAAATTTAATAAGAGACTTACTGTGTTTGTGTTTCTTCTCCTCCTTGCCCTTTTTTGGTTTACTACACTTCTGGACTGAGTCGTATTTCGGCTAAGAGAGGAGAGGAAAGGAATTTGGGGTCGCTTGGCAACAGCAGAATGAACTCCTAAGAAAGTGAGTAATAATAGGTTAACTACGCTCACGTGGTATACAACACGAAATGGGATTTTTGGTATTGTAATTTTAGTTTCCCGATGACCTCAGTCGACAACAGTTTGCGATAAAAATTGATTCTCATCATGCGACCTGGAGGGATGAGAATTACAGTCAGAAATTTATTCCATTACTTACTGTGTAAGGTATAAGGAAATTTCATACCGGAAATCTTGGATGCCTTTGACTATTTAATGGGTAAAGAATAATTGAATACCGTACCCAAATAAATACAAAGAAAACAACTTACTTTCATCTCGGATACAATTCAAGTAACCAAGGGGAAACAAAACATAAACACTATTCTCGAATTCTATATTTCACATTGAGGAAGATATAACAAACAACATTTTTAACATTTTTTTTAAAGCGTTTTCAGAGGAAAAGATGAAGAGAAGGATAAGGGATAGATCAAGGCATCTGGAGACGTCGATTGACATTACATTTGAATAGTTAGCGATTATAGATATCAGGGAAATAGGAAAAGAGTAGGGCGTTCCACAGGCGAGAGGTGCGAGACATGAAGCTATTGGAGTAGAAGAGATGGCTACATTTAACAGTTTCGACAGTGAAAGGGTGAGAGCGAGATGCCACCCTAGTTGAACGCTTAAATTCATGAAGTCTGGGAACCAGCGAAAGCAGCTCATCGGAGCAGTTACCACGAAAGTATTTGTAAAATAGACAGAGGGTGGCGACAGCATGTATGTGAAAGAGCGACTGCAGGTGAGATGCCAGATCAGGGCCAATTACATTGCATATCCGTCTCTGGATTTTATCAAGAACCTTGAGACAAACAGAAGGGTTCCAGACCATATATGGCAGCAATACTTCATGCAAGGGCGAATGTTTGATTTGTCGATGTGAAGGATCGACTCCGGCGAGAAAAATTTCCTGGCGACGCATCTGGGAGCCAACTTTCCTTGCGGTGGACGAAGCTATTCTACAGCAACTTCCTGAAACACAAACTGACATCCAACATCAATTAACTGCTCTTTTATTAATTGTACGTCTATCACTCCATACTTTCCCCATATTTTGTATTTTGTTATATAAAATTTATTTACAAATATTAATCTTGTGTTCGTCGGTACCTGTTCGTGTGTTACTATCTGAGCGAACCCACCTTTTTTCTTTCTTTTTTTTTTTGAGTCTGGGGTTCATACCTTTACGTTGCGAATTTGTATATATATATATATATATATATATATATATATATATACGGTTGAAGGCAACAGATATTCGTAGCCATACAATTTTTTAATTTAATGTATTTGCAACTAATGAATAAACATAATTTTCATATACGGGTGCGGCTGTTATTTGAGGACAGATTTTATGGATTAGTAAAAAAACTTGCCGAACAAATGAATATAATTATATTTGATTACAAACAAGTAAACATGAAATTTAGCTAACTATTATTTAATTATATTCAATAAGACCACTACTAGCATTAATAACTACACAAGGTCAAAATCAGCTGCAAGCCCTGATTAATTGGTCCTTATTTATGTCAGACATTACTCAAAGTATTGCAGCTTTAAAAGAGTCTTTGGTGTTATGAGGCTGTTTATTAACCTCCTTCTCAATAACGCTTCACACATAATAGTCTAGTGGATTGAGATCACGAGAGTTAGGAGGCCAAATGTTGGTCAGCCATCCATTCTTGTGTTCGTAGAGCCTTGAGGGATGGAGCTGAGTCTTGCTGGGATATGTAAGGCCCGCTGTTGCATATCTTGTCATTCCAGGGCATGACAACTGTTTCTAGAACCTCGATGTAAGCAGCAGCATTTACTCTAAGACCTTGTGGAAAAAAGTGTGGTAACATAACATGTCCTTCATTGCTAACAATCGAAAGCAAATCATCCTGCAACTCTTGATGCGTAACCATTGGATTTTCTTTAATTTGACGCATTAATTTCCTCGAATATCTTTGGTTTTCAACAGTTTTGAGATTTTTAATACCATGCTGTGAATGAAATAATGGTAATAAATGGAACATTCAGTTTGTCTCAGATTTGCCTGTAACTTTTACCTTCTGTCCAGTGGTTAACAATCAGCTCTTTTTGCGAATTTGTCAATTCTTTACCACTTAACATAATGATAACCTTCTTGCAGAATATCATTTAAAGTATGTTCTATTTGTATATTTAGGCTAAAATAACTACAGGTGCCAATATTTAAACATACTAGAATATTCCACTTGAATAATCTAGAGTATTAAAGCAATTTAAATGGTTTAAAATCTGAAATTTGCATTGTACGAATACATGTTTCAAGCATTAAAATTGATAAATAGGATTTATTTTTATTAAAACAATTTTTTGTGTTTTCTACGGATATTTAGTTATTATGCATCTGTCTACAGTTAATTATGTGAAAAGTATGTTTATTCATTGATTGGAAATACAATAAATTAAACATTTCTCTGTGTACGACTATTTGTTTCACCCCACCATATATATATATATATATATATATATATATATATATATATATATATATATATATATATATATATATATATAGATAGATAGATAGAAAAAAAGATAATTTTATATATATACATATATATATAGGAAGATAGATATGAATAGATTGTGATAGAAAGAAGGTGAAAATGTTAGATTTTTAAATATATAAAGCGAAATTGATTTAGAAACATGAAATGCAGAAAAGAAAAACATTAAGTTTATACATATATTCCTATATATATATATATATATATATATATATATTCATATATACATATATATATATATATATATATATATATATATTGATATGAATGAATTCATTAAGAAAGGAAATATATTCATATATATATATATATATATATATATATATATATATATATAGAGAGAGAGAGAGAGAGAGATAGATATGAATTGACAAAGAAAGAAACGTTAATATGATATATATATATATATATATATATATATATATATATATATATATATATATATATAGAGAGAGAGAGAGAGATAGTTATATATATATATATATATATATATATATATATATATATATATATATATATATATTCATGGAGTGTGAAAGAAAGATACAAAATAGTGTATAGAATTATATATATATGTATATATGGACGGATAAATAGATAGATGTGAATACATTGTGAAAGAAAGGAAGGAAGGAAGGAAGAAAGAAAGAAAGGATATATATATATATATATGTTCATAGATAGATACATAAGAATGGATTGAGAAATAAAGAAAAGAAAGGAAAAAAGGTTAGAATTATATATATACATTATATGTATATATATATATATATATATATATATATATATATAGAGAGAGAGAGAGAGAGAGAGAGAGAGTTAGATAGATAGATAGATAGATAGATTTTAATTTTGCGATGTTGTCTGTCAGTGCTCACCGGATCATACAATAAGTCAGTTCTTGCCCGAATTTGTTTGCTGCCGCCTCTCTCCTTGTCTTCATTTCCCTCCCTGTCTTTCTTTTCTCTTTCCATCAATTTTATAAACAGACTCGAAGTGATTGACAATAAAAGAACAAGTGCCGAGACGCAGCTTATTAGAAAAGCCGACTGATTTTAATCACTGACACGGGATTAGGATGCACTCGAGTGGTAACATGTAATCGACTTCACGCGCAACTGAAATGATTGGCCGACGAGCTTTTCTTGAAATTATTTGACTTTTTGGCGTCTTTTATTAAAATGTCAGCGAGTGCAAAATTGAAAATCTCGCCGAACTGTTTGCCTCCGCATTCATCTAATATTTTACTGAAGCAATTTTTTTCTTTTTTCTTTCTCTTAATAGAAAATTATTTCCAGCGTTCTCGCTTGATACACAGAATGCCGCTCCACCAATCACGGCATCGAAATTGGTATCCGATGATCTTCGTTATCCGTGGTTTATAGTTTTCTACAATTCCAGTTAATGGCGATGACACCCAGCCAAAAATTCAGATATTTTTCTTAATAATTATCCCAAAACGGATAAGTCTCGCGTTGTCAATTAACCAGCAACTCGCCCACTTCCATATATTCAACGCAGTTTTCATTGCTTGTATAGGTGTCGCGGAGATAAGCTCTCATGTCACTATATATGATTAATAGTTACACAGAGCGGAACAGGTGTAAATATAATAAGAGAGATTTTAATTTATTGGTATTTTGGTAAACCTGTTAGCAAGTCAGATGTGTGGAGTTCTCTATGAGTATTGGACTTGCTACCAACACGCTGACTGCAGAATTAATATGAAATTTCTGAGAGTGTTAACTGACAAATCGTTCTGTGGCTAAATTTAATCGGTATCGAGTGAGATCATGTGGAAGGTTGGTATATAGTAACATTCAGAAGGGGAAGAAAAAGAGGCAAAGGTGATAAAAAAGAGTAATAATAATAATAATAATAATAATAATAATAATAATAATAACCAATAACTTCACAGATTTTCTGTTTGAAATGTGTTTCATTCCTTTCTTCTTTTCGCGCTGAAATCAAACAGTCTCTTTGATATGTCTTGTACATTTTTCCTCGCGTTGAAAACGTAACTCTTCATTATTTATGAGGTATTGGCAGGACCTTTCTTTCTTTCTTTCTTTCTCACTGAAATCAAACAGCGGTTCTGTTATGTCACTTCCGTCTTTCCACGCGCTCCAAATGGAATAGTCCATTATTTGTAGGATATCGGAAGGGCGTAACGTACGTACTAAATACGTAAGGGAGGTACAAGCAGAATTATAACAACACTTTGAGTACATTTGAAAATTTCACAGCTTTACTGTTTGAATTTTGTTTTCTTTCTTTTTTTTCTCGTTGAAATCAGAGTTTCTGAATTGTCTTTGCTCGCGATCAAAATGGAACAGTCCATTGTTTATGAGGTGTTGGCAGGGCCTTTCTTTCTTTGTTTTTCTCACTGAAAACAAGCAGCGTCTCTTATATGTCTTTTCCATCTTTCTACATGATCAATACTGAAAATTACATTATTTATGAAGGCATTGGCAGGGCGTAACATTTGTAAGTTCCAAGGAACTAAGGGAGGAATAAAAATAATAATAATAATAATAATAATAATAATAATAATAATAATAATAATAATAATGAAATCGAAATCTCATAATGAAATCGAAATCTCAAAAATGTGGCACATGGGAACATCAACAATCTCTGTTTTAGTTGGAGCCCTCGGATTGGTTGGAAAATATTCCAGTAGACTCATTGAAGGGATTCCTGGAAGCCCATGCCTTAAAGAAATAAAAAGAAAATTGTTCTCACGAGTACAGCCCACATCTTACGAAGGGATTTATGTATGTAAAATGTGTGTGTGTGTGTGTGTGTGTGTGTGTGTGTGTGCTCGTGTGTCTGTGTGTGTGCGTGCGTGTTTTAATTGGTCAAAGGAAAATGTCATGATGCCATTTCTGACCTTAGGTCTCTGGGCGTGACCCAGAAAGGAATGTGTACCCACCAGAAATCAAAGGAAATGAAATAAAAGTAATAATAATAACTGCCGTAATTGACTCTGCATTTTAAATTCTCTGTTTCTTTAAACTTTTGAAGTACATAATGAGGAAGGAAGGCTTGAAGAATTTAACACACATAATATATACTGAAGGCAAGAGAAATAGAAGGAAACTGTATGTAACCTACTCACGTGTATGAGTAAATTAGTAGTATATGCAGTAAATATATATAGGTATATATATAATAGTATACTATATAATATAATATATAATATAAAAATATAATATAATATAATATAATATATAATATAATATACAATATAATATAATATATAATATAATATATAATATAATAATACAATATATAATATAATATATAATATAATATATAATATAATATATAATATAATAATATAATATATAATATAATAATATAATATAATATATAATATAATATATATAATATATAATATAATAATATAATATATAATATAATATATAATATATAATATAATAATATAATATATAATATAATAATATAATATAATATATAATATATAATATATAATATAATATATAATATAATATATAATATATAACATAATAATATAATATAATATATATGATATATAATATATAATATAATAATATAATATATAATATAATAATATAATATATAATATAATATAATAATATAATATAATATATAATATAATAATATAATATATATGATATATAATATAATAATATAATATATAATATAATATATAATATATAATATAATATATATATAATATAATATATATATATATATATATATATATATATATATAGAGAGAGAGAGAGAGAGAGAGAGAGAATAAATATATATAGGTATATATAGTAAATATTAGTATATAGAAGGAAACTGCATGTAACCTACTCACGTGTATGAGTAAATGATTGGCTGTACTAGGACTAGAAATCTTACAAGGTTCATGAAGGAAGAATTCTTTCATGGAAAGCCATGATTAGCGACATGTTGAAAGGATGTGGTGCATAAAAAGATTTTAAACTTATCCCTATAGAGGATGAAGCTGCTTGTAGAATAGAGAAAGTTGGTGAAGATGAAACAATACCTGACCCTAGTGTCCAAAATGTTGCTCAAGAATATTATAGTGCAGAAGACATCTTGCTGTTTCTTGTTGAATAACGTGCACATCATGTCTGAAAATCTTTCATCCTTACTCTTGACTCGAAATTGGTTTCATACTTGTCTGCTATGTTTTTTAAGAAATTACACCACAGATGATATGTACCCCTTGCTAATGGCAGAAATTGGGTCGTTACCTAAATGCCGAAATTGGAGGTACCCTCTTTTGTTACAAAAATAAGATTTTAAGGCTTATAAACAAAGTTAAAAACAAAACAAATGCACAATTTTGTGTTAGGATTTTAAAAGTGGTACGTTTTCCTTTGAGATATGCCTAGAAAGGGGTTACCTTTTTATAATGAATAAAACTGCAGATTGTAATATTCATACGATGAGAATTTTTTTCAAATTATAAAACAAGCGTGAAGTTTTCGAGAAACGTTTCACAGGTAAAATTTACATGTTTACTAGGAGTATCGAATTAAATAATCAAGCTGTAGAGAAATTTATTTGAAAAGAATAAAGCATGCCGTACAAAAGAAATACTGTCAAGTAGCGAGGATTTGAAGGAAATAATTTAAACTCGCTCACGCTTGAATTTGGCACGAGAGAAGCCAACCTTCAGCACGTGAAAACATTCAGGACATCTTCGGCTATCAAAAGTTAACATATGTACGTAAGCTATCTATATATTTATCTATCTGTGCCTTTTCACATCTATCTATCTATCTATCTATCTATCTATCTCACAGTTTTATCTAAACAATTTCATTATTAAGGAACGTTTATCTTAACAAGAAAGTCGCTGGAAACTGTTTAGACAAACTTGAGAAACGTTTAAATCAACGCTTTCTTTTCTCCCTGTAAAACATTCGAATTCGTTTTACATTTCACATTGTTTATAAGTCGGACAATCTTATTTTTCTAACAAAAGAGGCGACGCCCCAATTCCTCGTTTTGGTAACGACGCAATTTCGCGCCATTAACAAGGGATACATGTCAGCTGTGATGGAATTTATTAAAAGACTCTCATAGTAGACAAGCATGAAACTAGTTCCGAGTTAAGTGTTGGGGAGACGAAAGATTTCTTGATCTGAGGTTCACATTATTCAACCAAAATTCGCAAGATGTCATCTGCAAAACAACAGCAAAACTTTTTCGGCAAACAAAAGCATCAAGAGTTTATCGGCTAAAAGACAAAAAAAAAACTCAAAAAAATTCTTAAACAATATTTTTGAAAAAAAGCCCCAAAACTATTCGGAAATTTTTTCCAGTAAGACATCTACAACAGAGTTAAGCAGACATGACTTTTCTTGAAGCCCTGAATGACTTCCAACAAGATATCCTGTCTGAAGTCATGCAAAGATCATAAACTTTAATAACTCGAATTTGTTTTGAAAACTTTTTGCTAGATTTTAAATGATTAATTTACACATCAAATCAAAGCTTGAGTTAATTTTTTTAGGTTATTTGATTTATTATAAAAAACTGCAGTCAGCAGATATTATCCACAACCAGAAAATCTCTTAACTGAATGAATGTTTTTGGACTAAAAAAGAATATTAAATCCAAACTTTCCCATTTCTAATGAAAACCATATAAGTTTAGATCTAGAAATCCTGTTCTGCAATGAAGAGTCAGAATTCTCGTAAACAGCTTAAATTCTGCATTTAACCTGTTTAGACATTATCTGAATTCAAAACCCCAAATTGTAGGAATACAATTATGGATCACGATTTTCTGATAAGTACAAGGAAAGATATATTGAAAATTGATTTTTATTATCAGTGCCAAAAGTGGGTAATGTTTAAAGTACGAAAAGAAAGGAATACAATTTAAATATCTTCTCGAGAATCATTTTATTAATTAAAAAAAAAAATAATTTAAGCATATGGGAACTAACCGTCAGAAGGAGAAAAATTGTTTCAGGAAATTTCTAGCATTATTCGAAGTTGAACAAAAAGCAGGCAAAATACGTCAACAAATGGTGTAAATTTGACCTCAAAATCCACTTAATTTAGTTCGTACTTGAAAACGTCGTGCTTTGACCACTCGGCTACGAAGAACCTCTTATTTCAAAAAAGAGTGTCAAATTGAAATGTTATTTCTAACATTCTTTTCAACAAGACTGGGATAAATAATATTTATATTACCGAGTAGTTAGTTCTTTGCTAATCGACAATGGGGCGATTTGAATCCTAACTCATCTCTGCCACAGTTGGAAAGCCCCTGAAAATCAAGTCACGAATGGGCCCAAGACTTGTGACTGAAACTGGGTAGACTAAACTGTTCAGAAGCTGTCGATTGTTTTGCTAGCACGAAGTCACAAGTCTTCATGACCGAGGGTTTATTGATTATGCTCGACTATACGCTGTCTCCAAAAACTGTAACTAAAGACTGTTCTGTTTAGAGGTAGTATAAACTACACATTGGCTATGTGGGTGTCGAATAAACACAAAATGTGCATGAACAGGCGTCTGTAACAGAGATTAGCTACCCACCCTATGAGACAAAAATACTCGGATATGGAAGATCATCTATACTTATCCAATATATAATGCACACGTAAGGTTTAAGGTTTAGATCTGGAAAATAAGTATGTATTATACACTAATAATTACAGTATTTTCTGTAAAATAGAAAACTCATTAAAATATTTCCGGAAAAAAAGAAAAAAAATACAATAAAAATTGTTTTACAAAATTTAATTTAAGAACATTAATTTGAGAATAAAACGTTCTTAAGGGGGGAAAAATATCAAAATTTCTTGGGGAAAAATTAAGCGGTGCATAAAGAAAAATTGGCAAATTTTTAAAAAACTATCCTCAAAAAAAAAAAAACCGCCAAAGAAAAAGTCATGTTAAAATGCCGGTTTTTCCTTGACACCGCTATTATTTATACTCACTCGGCAATTGTTATTGTCTTAAAAAACTACTTTTAGAACTTTAATAAAACCCAAAAAATTGAATCCATACATTTTTTGTTCAAGAAGTGACAACAAAAATGTTAAACATATTATATCACGAGGGAGAGTTAGGGAAGAATGATTCATTCTCCCGTTTTAATTCCCACCGTTATGGGCATTATTATATCGGTGATATAATAACATCGCAACTTACGGAGGGAAAGGAATGGCTGAAAGGACAAGGAGTGACAAACATGCTTTCTGGTCAAAGGGACATTTATATCACTAAGACAGGCACAAAACTAAATATATATATTGTCCTCATCTTTGTCGCCATATATCCTCAAGGACACATGGCACAGTGGATAAAGGCGGTGGTTAGATCCAGGACCCAAAGAGTATGAGTTCAATACCCGGTTAAGGCAGTGGAGAACCTTCAGAGGGAAATTAACAGGAGATAACTGACAACTGACATCCATTAAACATGGCACGTGGAACTAGAACAGTCTACCCCAGTGAGCGAAATAAAGGGTTCTGTTCGACATTTCAACCACCTGAAGAAGGTCGGAGCGTACAACGGCCGAAATGTAATAAATATGGCAAGAAAGATGAGGACAATAATCCGAATAATGTAAATAGTGTTTATGAAGCATTTTGATCGAGGGATTTTTCTTTAATGAAAACCAGATTCAAGTGTCCATTGAAATATTTTTTTCATATTCCTTAGTTCTGCCAGTTCTAACGTTCACGGATACGACCTGCCATGCTACGCGCATCGTAGCGAAACGCCCTCATTCCCTCAGTATTCCATGGGTGAGAAGTAAGGTCCACTCGAGCAGCTTCTTGCCACGAACCTCTACGCAGTGGAACCTGGCTTCCAAGAGGATGTTTCCCTGATCATTATAACTTTTACCTGTTCAGGTCTATGGTTAACCGTTATCTCCCCCTTCTGCCACATAAACTCTGGCTCTCGCTCTGCAATCCTCTAGCTTGAGTGGCTCCCGGGTCTTGTACGGAGAGAACTCACTGTAAACAAAATAAAAAGAAAAATCAACAAAACCTGCCGATCTGTCTTATAAGGGGTTACAGGGTATCACAAATGATGAAGACTATATAATTGTATAAAATGTGATTGTAATTTGTTTTTTGAAGATTAAAAATTCATTACGAAAAAACGGTATGTTATTCTGCGACTCTGATGTGTTTTCCATGAAGAAAATCAACAGCATTTTTAATTTACCGACTCAGAAACCAATAATAAACATAATATAAATCCGTGGCATTTTGATGCCAGAAATGGTAAAATTTGGCGTCTTAGAATCTTTGGTTTCACATTAATTCTTCAAAGTTGCCATCTATCATACTATTTATAACTTGTTCACTGGGCAAAAAATATTCGCTCTTGTCTACTCTGGATCCAGACCGCCTGGTGAGGATAAAAAAAAATATATCTGCAGAAAAGCTGCAAATTTTCTTCGTTAAAAAAATATAAATTTCCCGGTAGAGATCAAGAAAATTTCTTGTAGCAAAAATAAGCAAAAATCCTTTTATACAACGACTGTCATCAAATAATCGCTTAGCAGCCATACCGTTATTCGTTTCCTAAAGACGTCGCTGACATCTTTCCAGTATTAGCAACGCCTTTGCTGTATACTTGGACAGCAGTCGGACTATAATCGAGGCGAATGAACATATTAGATATCAAGTCAAGCGTTAACGGAATAAATTAGTATACTCCAGGCCGGGTCACTGAGGCGTACGATGACGTGGGCGAGGTGTTTGGGGTTCAGCCTGGGGAAGGAGGTCGTGGTTAAAGAGGCCTCATTCCTTCAGCAAAAATACAACATTTTATTTAATTTCGGAAGGAGAAAAGAGTGGGCAAGCGAAATTTCGAGTTTGCAAAACCTGATTGAGAACGACCGAGTACAGCAAAGGATCAACTTTGATCTATTGTTTTTCGTTTCAGACTGAACGTTGATCCGTGAGAAGTTGAATCGGAGGTGGCATTACTAAGCTCAATTATTGGCTTCGGCGCGTTTTTCCTGTTATGTAAATAGCGTCCGTGTTTTTATAGTGTCAAGACGTAGCGGTCAAATAGAAAGCGATTCAACCATTTCAAACATTACACTGGTCAGTGAAAACGCGTGATATAAAACCGATTATTTGATCGAAATTATTTAACTAAGAAAACCACTGTATCATATTTAAATCTATCTATCTATCTATCTATCTATCTATCTATCTATCTATCTATCTATGTCTCCCCTACTTCACCCTTTCCCTCTTTGGTATCCCTCTAGCGCATCTAGAGACAGAGATAGATAAATTGATAGATATATAGATAGATAGATGTAGAAAGAGAGGGGACGAGATTATTATTATTATTATTATTATTATTATTATTATTATTATTATTATTATTATTATTATTATATATATATATATATATATATATATATATATATATATATATATTTCTCATAATAGATTACAATAAAAAAATTTTACATCGCTACACATTCGGACGATGTAGAAAAACATAATAAAAATTATTTATTTTGGAAATTTGAAAACAAATCGTTACCAATTTTGAAAGTTAAAAGGATGGGTGTCAGAATTAATATATATATATATATATATATATATATATATATATATATATATATATATATATATATATATATATATATATATATATATATATATTAGACTCTTCGGTAAATCGAATCGAGTTCTGTCAGTTACTGTGTGTTTATCTAAAAATAAATACGCTTAAATTCACTTTCATCCCTGCTGTGCGCCAGCGGCTTAGTGATAGAATCCCGACTGACGCCAATTCAGTCGGGTTTCCATCCTAGCTAGATACCTCAGATCCCATATGTACAATTTTGTCTGGGGGGATACGAAAACAACTTTTACAAATTTATAAGCCCTACTGACTATTTATAATGCTAAACAAAATGTATTTAGAAGAAACTATACAAAACTGTATTAGTAATAACCCCCACCACCACCAATCACTAAATGTGGCAAAGACATTAGTTAACCATACAAATATAATGTGGGAATTAAATACTGAAATAAAAATCATTCAGTCGACCTAACACTCATAGAAACATACCCCCATCCAAACACCCCACCACCCAAATATAACAACAAATACGAAAAATCACCCTCGAAAAGCGAAAGGCATCCCGCATCTACCAGATAACTGACATCTCTGGTCACCTAATGGGGGAAGAGAGGGGGAATTAAACAAAGAAAGTGGGGGCAAAATGGGGCCAATGAGCATGCATACCATAGCTAAGTTAACTTGGATGAATGAAAAACTAAGGAAAATACAAACCTAAACTGACCTATTTCAGGCGAGGTTGCAAATGGTCAGTCCAGCAATCCCAAATTCCTTAATGCCTAACCGGCATCAAAATACCATTCCAAGTCAGCACCTTTAACTCGGCACAAACGTGCAAGACTCACCCACCTTTTGCCAAATTCCATTTGTTGGAGTCACTTCCTTTCCGTCCTGATCTTGACTTTAAACTGCTGCTTAAAGAACAGGATCAGTTAGGAAGAAGTAATCTTGTCGTCACCATGGAATTCCTTCTGTCGCGTCGTCCATATCAGAGTAAGCAAAAGAACACAAAGAACTCGGCGGTGGTACGATATTGCTACAAACGGAACTGGCCTCCCGGACAAAGAACTTTCCGCGAAGCATACGAACCATGGTGTCTTCAACAAACTTGCACAACGGACCTACGACTCTGCAATGAAAAAAGGCGTGACCTAGGGTCTCCAGCTCAGCACTGCAGGGAACGCAGTTTAGTGACTTTACCAAATCTGCCGATCAAATTTTTTTGCCGACCCAGAGGGTTTCTCGAATTATTAATGAGGCATTTCAACCAGGATGCCCAAGGCCATATGAGCGAGTCTTCGTCTTCGTCAGACCGAGATCGCCTATCAAATCATCGTCAACGTCCCAGCCCCTAACTAACACTTGATATAATACCTTACGGGGCAACGGCTGGACGTCAGAGAGGCTATGCGTCGCCCGCAAGTAAAACGTTTATTTTATTGTAATAGACGATTATAAGCGAGAGGAGAGATAAGCTTGTTTTTTATGACTATGACTAAAGCAAAAATAACATTGGATCTGATATTATAAGATTAAATCTTTAGGGCTGGAATCCCCATAATGATCAAATAGGTTTCAAACGCTTACAGACTGGAAGTACCCTAATTTTTTTAAAAGATATAGTGTCAACACCCTTCACATGATCAACTAGAAGATTTACAAAACCATATCACTTAACCAATAAGGCCCCAAAAGTTAAATTAGGTATCATTTGAAAGAGACGTCATCGGTATGACATTAAACTACATCCGCGTCCTGGGTAAGACGATAAACTACATCCGACAGCAAGGTCTTTGATCAGAAGGTTTTGAGGAGCATGGAACCACCTCTTAATTGCTGGTGTTCCCAGGTCCACCCTGACCCGAGGTGGCAGTACCTGTCAGGATCCCATCTATGGGCATATAGTTAACCTCCCACAAAAGGGGTCAAAACACCATGAAAATATAAAAATAGGTTTTAATACCAGCAATACATTTTTGAACACAAATATTACCAGTAATACATTTAAAAAAATATTACCAGAAATAGATATTTGAAGGAAATAATATTACCAGCAATATATTTTTGAAAAAATATTTCCAAAAATAATAATCTTGTTGGCTTTAAATAACCCATTGAGGTTGATATGCCGCAAACCAAGCCAAACCAAACAATTTGAAAGAGAAGTTAATCAATACAAAAAATAGGATAACGCGATAGCGAAAGGTTAAAATGTTTCTTTGTTTTATTTTAGTTTTCATTTCAAGTGAACAGATTAAATTTAATAATTCCAATATGAAAAATATTTTGATGCATTTCAAAATTAATTAAAAATTATTGGATGGAGTTTTTGTTTTGAACTTGCTAAAAATCGCTGATTTTAAGCCTATTTTTGGTTATCTGTCAGCACAATTCAATTCTCTGTATTAAAATTTCTATCAAAATTAAAATATACTTTTCCGAAAATTTATTTGAGGAATATTAGCTGATTTAAAGATTAATCAATTTTTTGAAATTTTATAAAATTATATAAATGGGGTGTATAACAGATGCAAAAAAGATTTTCTAAAAAAGAAGCATTTCTGAAATAATTCCATTAATTTAGAAATACGTCCTGAAAGTTTCATTAAAATCCGACAATTATCTGATTTTTGCAAGAATTTACAAATTAATGACTTTTTCACCGCAAAAAGGCACCAGAATGTTTTAAACTAATCTTTAGTCTCGTCACTGACGCAAGAAAAATTAAGCCAATATTTAGGATATTCTGAAAAGGATCAAAAAATATAATTTAATAATAAAAATTCTTTCGTCTTTCCTCTTAATTAATAAAGATTTTGGGAAAAAAAACTTTGATTTTGTTATATTGGGTGCATTTTTTCATCATGGTATATTTATCTGTTAGCGAATCTCTGGATGCATCTAGATATAATCAACTTGTAATACTTGTTTTTCCACAGTTTTTAGATAAATTTTATAATTGCACTAACGCATTTTTCACATTTTTCATCAATTCCGTCAGTACTCCAAGGACTTAATAATTTTATTTTTTTAAAAGTTGATAGCGGTAAGATTTGATTAATAATATCTAAACTCAGTTTAACAACAGATTATAAGCTCCGCTTAGGTTGTAATGTTCACCTTCATTGACGGATACTGAGAGACGTACACTTCATAACAATTGTAAGGAATAATTCTAATGAGGTTTTCGCAATCTCTTTTTTGAATAGCCGTTCCTTTTAGGGTCTAGGTGAACACGACTCTCCACAGCTTCTTTTTCTTCATTAGCGCTGAATTAACATGAATTCTTAGAACAAAAAATGGAGAGGATTTTCGTTGCCATAACCTCTGTTTCGAAATCTAAGTTGCCCTCTTCTTAGACAAAGCTGCCACTACGAAATCTCTTGTCCTACGACCCAGGAAAAGACGGAAAAGACATAACAGAGACGCCGTTTTAGTGAGAAAATGAAAGGAAGGAAACAAAATTCAAACATGAAAGGCATGAAATTTTCACAGGTAATTATAGTCATATTATCATTCTGTTACTCTCTCCCTTAGTACCTTAGTTGGCAGGTACATAGGTTACAACATGCCAATACCTCATAAATAATAAACTATTCCGTTTTGATCGCACGGAAAGACGGAAAAGACATAACAGCGACGCTGTTTGGTTTCAGTAAGAAAAAGAAAGACAGAAAGATGGACAAAGAATGAAATGCTCTGCCAATACATTATAAATAATGAGATGTTCCGTTTTGATCCCAAGAAAAAAACGTAAAAGACATATCAAAGACGCTGTTTGATTTCATCAACAAAAAGAAAGAAAAAGAAAAGAAGAAAATAATTAAAAAAGAAAAGCCATGAAATTTTAACGGGTACAACTAATTATCATTATTCTTAACGTTCAACGTTGTTTTCTCTTTCCTGAATATTACTATATGCCAACCTCCCAATATATAGATAGAAGAGGCGATAACACTCTCATGTTTTTAACACCAGCTTCAGTGAAAACTTTGTCAAGATTACATCTTTTCAATTTTACCCTGTTAATTCTTCAAATAACGACCTGCGTTCAGACTTAGGATTATTACAATATTTTGTTAAAATCATTAAGCTCACATATTTACCGATAAACAGGAATATTTCCACGGGTATTCTGCAATCGTGGAGCAAGCAAGGAAGATATTTATTAATCAAATATTACGATACATCAGAAAAGTAAAATTGGAAAGAACGAAATCTTCACATATAATGCTTGTTCACATAATTTTGCTTAGCGAAAGGGCCACACGAATTCTAATTTTAATGTTAGAAAAATCTTCACAGATCACGCTTGTTCA
>OZ038503.1:18679950-18792450 GCA_964036315.1 Acanthosepion esculentum | reverse complement strand
AATGTATAGCCGAAAGCGCTCGCATAAAAAAAACATTCGGACAGTTTTTATATAATTTACCATCCGAAAAAAAATTATTAGATCGCACGAGAAATTGTATAAGAAACTAAATAAAAGCACCTTGTTAGTCGTATTCTATGAAATAAATAATATATATATATATATATATATATATATATATATATATATATATATATATATATATATATATATATATATATATGAAGAAATATAGTCTTAAGATGTGCTATATTTAGGGGATAAAGTGCTCAATATCAAAGATAGAGCGTGCGTAAATATAAAAGTGAACATAGAAGTCAACACTTAGAGGCGACAGTCTGTTTCATGCTAGATGTAATCGTCAGGCTATATATATATATATATATATATATATATATATATATATATATATATATATATATATATATATACAATCCTAGTGCGCCAGAACCTACTTACCAAAGTATCACCTAATGGGTGTTACTGAGCCAGTAGTACCCTGAAGATCCGTTAGGTGAAACCTTAGTAGTAAGCTTTCGATCACCACGGATGTCTTTACTCTGTTCTTTTTCTACAGAAACTTTTTCCCTGATATCGGTTTGTTCAAATATATATATTTTATTTACAAATTGTATTATACGTTTTTTTTTTACACTAATATATCTACTCAGCAAAACAGAGTATAAGAAGAAACAAAAAGGAAGGGTCTTACATATAATATTGAGATACTTATGTACTTGAAAAAACTATTTTAGGGCTCCAGATTCAAACGGGCCGGATTCATCTATGTCCCAAGCGAGGGCATATTCCACGAACTGGAAAGAGCGAGTCTGAGGTTTGCCAAAATTGAGGTCTACGTGCTGGAGTTTCATTCTATATCTTGGAAAGATATATTCCCAAAGGGAAACGGCATCATGTGCTTGGGAGGCAGATTTAGCCTTGGCCCGGGCAGGTGGGGAGTCGTGTTAAAGAAAGCAACCTTTACGTTTGGCTGCTGAAAACAAATTGAAAAATGACTGGCGCTTTCGCAGCTGTAAGGAGTGACGTCATTAATCGGCTGTCATGTGATAACCGACATAAGCATCTTTACATACAGTTTAATAAATAAACGGTGAGTCTACTGAAATATGGGTACCCGCTAAAACTAACATACTTACCTGTCACACTTCTGATCTTATTTCTATTAAAAAAAACATTTCTTAGAAAAACATAGTCATGTACATAATATTAGACAGATATTAGATGATAGCACAAAAATACTCAAATATATATACAGTAAAAAGAACCTTCACATATTGGAGGCAATTTAGATTAAAACAAAGCCACCCACAGTCAAGAAAATTACATTTCAAACTAGTCACAACATATTATATTTCATCTAGGCATATGGTTCTGTTGTTAATATTTCGTTCTCTCGCGTGTTACGACCTCATAGAACCGCATCATGAATTTACGACCTACGTCTTTTATTCCGCGACCGCTATCGTCGTGTAGCAATCTTCTACGTCAACATAACAGGATATCATCTTTGATGGTGAATATCTTTGTTTAAATATCCGCATAACCATTCTGAAGATGGCTCGTGCAAGCCGAAGGCTTAGATCAAGGAACAACATAAGAAAAACATCCAAATATTGGACATTTTTTTTGTGTTTATTTCCTCCCGAAATTGAAGCAAATATACGGAGTTTAGAACGGCTCATGATCAAACACAATACGCATTCGTTGCCTGTTATATTTAACAATGTGTTACCTACTGTACCTATGAACAATAATGGGCATGTCCCAATCGTCATAAATACGTTGGACACTATTGTAAATGGGGGTAATATGGTGTCTAAGTAGTCCACTACTAGCAGTGGTTTACCTACTTCACGCCGTTGGCGAGTATTGTATTTTCTTGATGTTGTCAAGATTACCATTTCCATTTCAAACCTCCATTTAGGTTATTCCTCATTCAGTAAACTTTTCTAGGTTACAATACAATATATGTTTAAATAATGCTCTAATGCCCCAATGCACTATATATATATATATATATATATATATATATATATATATATATATGAGCTGTCTGCGTGACATCTGTGGAGTTAGACAGGACATCCAATATAGACCTGTTTAACAGGTATAATATTGGTGGAATCGAGATTTTCCTTGTACAATCTCAGTTGCAGTGGACTTGTGATGTGTTGAGAATTTTTGATGGCAGGATACCCAAGATTCCAATGTACAGCTAGTTACATCAAGACTACAGGAAAGTAGGACGCCCATGGCTTAGATACAACGAGAAGCTGTCAGCTGTAAATATACCTCATAGCACTCTCGAGTGCTTAACCTTGGAGCGTGTAGAGTGGAGATCAACGTGATTTAGTGGACTCAGTGGTTTTCAATATGCTAGTCTCAATCGTCCACAAGAAGCGAGAGCAAGATCTCCAAGGTCAGCCAATCTAACAACGTCCTCATCCCACAATCCTCACTCTTGCTCCATATGCGGCCTCCTTTGCAAATCACTTGCGGATCCCAAGAGTCACTTAAGATTATCGCAAAAAATTCATAACTGAATCAATTGGTTAAGTTGTCAGATCCTCATACATCGTAACCGACGGGAAAGTCCATTATATATATAAATAATTTTGTGCAATATATATATATATATATATATATATATGTTTATATATATATATATATATATATATATATATATATATATATATATATATATATATATATATAATGGACTCTCCCTTTGGTTTCGACGTATGAGGATCTGACAAGTTAACCAATTGCAGAACGATTTCTCTCAAGATTTAGATAAGACTGGTGAAGCTTGGGCTGTTGCTTTGAACATCTCGAAGGAATTTGACAGAATTTGGTATACTGGTATTCTTCACAACTTTAAAAGTTATGGTATTTCTGGGCAAATTTTTAAACTGATTGAGTGAAATGAAATTTATCGCAAACGGCCACACTTCTAGATCATTTTGTACTAATGTCCCCCAGGGCCGTGTCATTAGTCGTACTTTGTTTTTAATTTTCATTAATGACCCCCCCCCCGATGCATCAGCTCTCAATTTGGTATTTATGCTGATGCGAAACCCATTTATTGCTGTCTCGATTGTAAGTCTGTTCAGTTCGATAAGGTTAAATTGGAGGCGGATCTAATAAACGACCTACAAACTCTTGTTTACTGGAACAAAGAATGCCTTGCTAATTTTAAGGCCTCCAAAACAAAACTGGTCTAAATTAATCATCTAAGAGATCCTTTTTTATCTTCCATCAGCATGGCTGATGCTAACCTCCAGAACCTGAGCTCCTCTCGCATAAATGTTGATAATTGTTGCATTAATTCTTTTCAATATGGGACTGGATTACACAAAGTATTTAAAACAGATTTGGTACTACTTTTGATTACACTATTTACATTGCTCAGACTATCATCCTCAACTTTGTTGCCATATTTATCACAAAATTTCCGCTGCTGTACTCTCCGGCCTTTAGCAGGTGGTTGGAATGTCGAACTGAACCCTTTATTTCCTTCGCTGGGGTAGACTGTTCTATTTCCACGTGCCATGTCCTCAAGGACACATAGCATAGTGGCTAAAGGCGTTAGTTAGATCCAGTGACAGGAGCCAAAGAGTGTGAGTTCAATAGCTGGTTAAAGCGGTGGAGAAATTGGAGAGGGGAATTAACAGGAGATAATTGACATTAGTTAGACATGGCACGTGGAATTAGAACAGTCTACTACAGCGAGTGAAATAAACGGCTCCGTTTGACATTCCAACCACCTGAAGAAGGCCGGAGCTCACAACGTCCGAAACGTTGTAATAAATATGACAACAAAGATGAGGACAATAGTCCGAATAATGTAAATAGTGTACATATAACCTCATCTCAGAAATATAGAAAGATACTGAAGGGCCGAAACGTTGTAATAAATATGTCGACAAAGATGAGGACAATAGTCCGAATAATGTAAATAGTGTACATAATACCTCATCTCAGAAATATAGACAGATACTGAAGGGCCGAAACGTTGTAATAAATATGGCGACAAAGATGAGGACAATAGTCCGAATAATGTAAATAGTGTACATAATACCTCATCTCAGAAATATAGACAGATACTGAAAGGCCGAAACGTAATAAATATGGCGACAAAGATGAGGACAATAGTCCGAATAATGTAAATAGTGTACATAATACCTCATCTCAGAAATATAGACAGATACTGAAGGGCCGAAACGTTGTAATAAATATGGCGACAAAGATGAGGACAATATTCCGAATAATGTAAATAGTGTACATAATACCTCATCTCAGAAATATAGACAGATACTGAAGGGCCGAAACGTTGTAATAAATATGGCGACAAAGATGAGGACAATAGTCCGAATAATGTAAATAGTGTACATAATACCTCATCTCAGAAATATAGACAGATACTGAAGGGCCGAAACGTTGTAATAAATATGGCGACAAAGAAGAGGACAATATATTACCTTTATTTCCTATACTTTATGAATTTAAGCGCAATACTAGATTGACAACAAGGTATCATCAATTTATATTTGAATTAGTTACATGTAACTGTAAGTTTTATGCTACCAGTTTCTTTTCTCGTACTTCTCGCTTGTGGATGTCATTTTCAGTTCTATGCTTTCCCGTTATCTTTGATCTTCCAAAATTTAAATACGATTTCAATATACTGTCTCCCTGGTTACTCTTATATTGTTCTCAATCCTTAATAATGTTTCTGTTTTCAAATTCTTCCACTCCCTGTGACCCCTTGTGTCGTAGTGGCTTTACTGCCTTGCTAGGGCTAAATTCGATTAAAAAATAAATGAATGCACGGAGACTCTCTCTCTCACACACACACACGCACACACACGCACGCACATATACGAGGGTCATTCAATAAATAAGTTGAACATTTCGGTATAAGGACTTCTAATACAGATAGAAGCTTACTCTTTTTTCTTTTTTCTTTTTTTACTTCTTTTTCACATGGATTTAATTTCTTTTGCAGATTAAAAAAAAAACTTTGAGAGTTTTGGCGATTAACAAAGATAGCCGACCAAGAAGCATGCTCCAGGATTGAACAGCGGTCAGTTATCAAGTTTTTGGTTGCTGAAGGGTGCAAACCAGTTGAAATTCATAGGAGAATGTCAACTGTGTATGGTGCGACATGTTCAGCCAAAAAAATGTCTACAAGTGGGCTAAATTGTTTAAAGAAGGAAGGAGCATTGTTGAGGAGCAAAACAGGCCTGGGAGGCCTACAGAAGTGAGGTGATCGAATCAGTCAATGACCTCATTCAGTCTGACAGAAGTGTGACAGCGAATGACATTGCCAGGACTTTGAGCTTATCTGGTGGGACAAACGCAGGGGTCATCAGTCAGAATGAGTCATCTTGCATCATGACAACGCAAGGCCTCACACAGCAGCCCAAACGGTGCAGACCATCAACGAGCTGGGCTGGGAACTGCTCCCTCATCCCCCTCACAGCCCAGACCTTGCCCCTTCAGACTTTCACCGGTTTGGTCCCTTGAAAGCGTTCACGAGAGGCACGAAGTTTAAAAGTGACGATGAAGTCAAAAGTGTTGTGAGCGACTGGCTGAGACATCAGTCCAAAGATTTTTACGCTGATGGAATACGGAAGCTCGTGCATATATGGGAAAAGTGTATGACAATGATGGGAGACTACGTTGAAAAAAAAGTAAGCTTCTATCTGTATTAGAAGTCCTTATACCGAAATATTTCACCTTATTTATTGAATGATCCTCGTATATGAATGTTTGTGTAAATATACTTACGAGAGGCGGTGATAGGTGTACTTTATAATGTAGTTTTGTTGAACTCATATTTTGGCAGACAGTTTGATTTCTTTAAGATATTCTAGGATATTATACGGATTAATGTCATGAAACACTTATTTCATGTTGCTTGATTAATCTTGTTTAGTGGTATATCAAAACCGCTATGGGTTATTTAATGCTAAAATCGAAATATTCTGGACAAAATTTTATGACTTCAACTGAGTATTTATTTATTGAATGACCCTCGTATATTATTTATTTTAGGATATTAAATCAAAAACATGTTAAAAATCGTCACACAATTGTGATCTTGTTTCGACGCATATCAATGTGTCTCCTTAGGTGATTTGTAAATTTCTGGCGAGTGAAGGATTAATGTAATTTCAAAAGCAAAATACTGCCGTTTTTTTTTCGAGAAAAAAAGGGCTTACCTAGATCAACAAATGGAAAATGACCGACGTTAAATTCAAATTAAGCGAAAAAATATTTTATTTAGAAATGGGTCATGACAGGAAGTTATCTGCAGACAGATCGCTGACATTAGACTAAAACTGATACAGATGGTTACTTAATTCTTAAAGTGTATACAAATCAGACAATCTACTTTTCCAAGAAATAAAAGCAGAAGGGATAGGGAGGTAATTTAACATGATGCTAACTAGTTATATGCCTCGTGAGTTTCCTACATAAAATTTTAGTAGTTGATGAAAAAGAGGCCCTTGTAAGAAACTAGTAAATAATTTAAACGTATAGAATTATGTGGCAAATAATTATGCAACCGTTAAGTAAAGAGACCCATATATTTAAAATCTTGCATTGATTGGGAAAGTAAATTAATCGCACACTCGCCAGTTATTTACAATCGCCTGAGTAGACGCATTGATATGCGTCGAAACACGATCACAACTGTGTAGCATGTTTTTGATTTAATTTTTAATGTTTTTGATTTAAATAATATTTTGCTCTACTCTGGTTTGAGCGGTCTTTTAAATTAAATGTTACAAATGCTGGACTCTATTCGTTCTCATCTTACCTGGATATATATATATATATATATATATATATATATATATATGTGTTATTCACAGATAGTACTGTTTTGTAGCTCCTCAGTGCTACTAGACATCCGAATGCCGCAAGCCACGATTGAAACCCAACCGATTTGGCATCAGTCAGATTTTCTACCACTGAGCTATATTTATTCGACAAAATGCACCGCCTAAATCTAGTGCATTGTTTTTTACATATGTAAACAAGTGCCAATCAACCATATGGCTCGATTCATTTTACTGAAGAGCTTTGCATAAATGCAAGTGGGTGTTGTTTATAGAATTAGTTTGTCATGCAACAGTGCTCAAATGAAATATACTTTCAAGAGCTAAATTATGTAATTCGCCGACATTACTTTCGCTATATATATATATATATATATATATATATATATATATATATATATATATATATATATATATGCATGTATGTATAATATCGATACCAAATATAATAAAGCAAATTGTAAATTTAATTATAAAAATGAAACTTAAAATCCAGAGTTTCGTTCAATTGTCAAGCGATACAAGGCATTTACAATTTTACAATAAAATATACAATTTTACAATTTTACTTTCATGTTTGAAACATAGAAATTTCTGTGTCGCTATGGAATCATATTTTAAAAAAAGAAATACTCCCTCTGTTCCGAAATAGTTGTTCCATAGCCGGAAATCTCTTCTTAGTCGAATTGTTTGCCGTTTACATTAGCAGGTTAGCATTGATGTTCCTCAAGTAGTTATTTTAGCTTATTCAGGTCGAATAATTTGAAGCGCAAATTATATCACTTTTTCACCACATAAAAATTGTATTTTTTTTCAGACTACCTGCTGGCAAGAGATTATGATGGGAGAAAGAAGCTAATTGGCAGAAATGCTAAACTAAATTGCAAGAAGCACGAATTGACAAATAATGTACGTAGTACTGTGTTGCAAGCACTGCTGGAAAGATCCACAGATCGTGTCCTGAAGCGTGGTGCAATAAAACAGGTTGCAGATGAATTAAACGTAGCTGCAGAACGTCTGGGTTTGCAAATTGAATTAGTTTGCCAGCCTCCAAATAGTCCTGATCTCAATGTTCTTGATCTGGGTTATTTTAATGCAATTCAATCAATTCAGCACCAGCAAGCTCCAAATAATGTTGACCAGCTCATTGAAGCAGTGGAAGAAAGCTTCAATAAACTTCAGAAGTCGAAGCTTAACAATACTTTTCTAAGTTTGCAGTTAGCAATGGAAGAAGTTATTTTAGTTGATGGCGATAACAACTATAAACTCCGGCACATGTCTAAAGAGAAGCTTGAAAGAGAAGGAAAACTTGAAGTATCCATTTCTATTTCTGACGAGTTGCAACAAAAACTGCTTTTGTTAAAGTAAACCTTCCCCAGTTATTTTTGTTATTAATTTAACTGTTTATGTATATCAGTTTCGATATATTTCACACTAATTTATATGACAATTCAATATTACTCATTTACTGTTGAGTATGGGAATAAATGATATTTTTTTGTTATTTTTGGTGTTTATTTTATCTACTGGAACAATTATTTTGGGACAACATGAACATTTATTTGGAACAACTATTTTGGAACGGAGGGACTAATTTCATAATATATATATATATATATATATATATATATATATATATATATATATATATATATATATATATATATATATATATATATATATATGGTATATTCTCAACCGTGTATTTAATAACATATTCGATTCGAAATTCTGTTTACAGTGTATGATGACCAGATTTGAACTCGGCGCGCAGATAGGTGCTACTCTGCATGCACGTCCAGAAAACTCTCACCTGCCACGAAAATCAATGGTCACATTCTTGGCTCTGCCCATGAACTAGAACCCCGGCAACGGCAATATTATCTCAGTAATCACGCAGATTCATATATAGATAAACAATTAAACTCGATGATAGACTTTATCGTTATGGTTTTATCTACCGGGCTTGAAGCCAGATTTCCTTTTATAGCTGTGTCGATTTCTCTCCAGGGTGATTGATTAATTACTTTGTGCCTCTGTTTGTCATGGGGGAAGCGTAGCCACCACCTACAATCGCCTTTCCCTCCAACTCGATAAAATTTAATTTGATATGTAAATTGAAGCCTCAGCCTTTAGCGATTCCGTCGAGGCACTGTGTACTTTTCACGGGAAAAAGTTTAGAATGTATGTTTACAGACCCCACATTACTTATATGTTGAGTTGATATTTGTAAATACAATCCATCGATTCATTTTAATCCGTGAGTAGGCACTTGTGTAAATGCTGTTGGGGTTGTGACTTCGGGCAGTATTTTCTATGTTGATGTATGACCATCGTTCTGCGAATCTCCGGTCCCAGTCTTAATCGGGATTTTAGAAGAACATTATAACAGATCTTTTACACTATTTACATTGTTCGGACTGTTGTACTCAACTTTATTGTCATACAATATAAAGCGTGTAAATAGTTACAATACCTCATCTCAGAAATATAGACAGATTATAAAAGCTCTGTTGATCGATTTTCTTATTGATTGATTCGTCTTTTATGGGTTATCAACCTTACACTGTCATCTAAATGCAGAAAATATTTTTAGATAGTATTTTTTGTTTTGCGAGTATAATGATTTGATGGTAAAAGTAATACTAATTAACCCATAGCGGGGGATTCATAATTGAATGTAACAAAATTGACTGGAATTGGAACTCTGCCCTCCGACTTCCAATTCGGTTATCCATTACACCACGCGCACATCCGGGCTTCCAGCACTTGGCATTCCCAAGTTGTCACCCATCTAGGTACTGACCAAATTCTATGATATTTAACTTCGGTGTCTTCAAATTAAAACAGCTCTCTTGCTGATGATGCATAACTTATTTCTAAGGAATCAATGAATTTATTATCAGACATTATTTCATACTATTCCAAACGTTATTTTGTGTATAACCAGGCTTGAGTAGATGCCTTGTTTTACTTTTTTAAGGCTTTCACTGACCACCAGAATGAAAATCTAACGCTACGATTTTGAACCTAAACTTAATTTTTAAACTCTTTTCCTCAAAAGTAAGAGAATTCGATAATTCTGGAGAATTCCCTTCTTTCACTCTCTCATATTATTACCTCTTACTTATATCTCCTCAGTGATCGTTGGTGGCTTATCCACCCCCTCTTGTTATTCCGACTCAAATTTCGACCAGGGGAATCTATTCCAAATTCTTTATTTACGAATAATGTAATTTTCGCTTTACAGCTTGCATTTTCAGCTGCATAGAACCGAAGTCAATCATCATTGTTACCTAAGTATGGGTCACTTTTCCATTGTTCAAACTTCTCGACATACAATTCCAGTCGTTTATATGTGAATTAAATCCTCAATTCTTCACACGGGTTTTCAGTATTAACCCTTCTCGTTTCAATGTCTCTCAGTACATAACACTTTCATATGGTTTAACAAAATTTTCTTTTGCTTTATCGCGGCAACGACAAATAGTATCACATACTAAGTTTAACCAATAGCATACTAAGCAATACTAAGCAATAAACATTTAGCTCTAATCTTGCAGCCTCATTCATTTAGCCAATTTATTATTTTGACTGTAAGTATGTTTACTTCTTGTTTCCATAAAACCTCCTTGTTACTCACATATTCAGTCCGTCGTATGGCCAGCACCCTTCTGGAGAACCACATTTCCGTTGCCTCAAGTCTCTTCATCCTCTGTATGGAAACATTCCAACATTTACTCTCACAGATGAGAACAGATATTCCATAACAATTTAGTACTCATTCTTTGTTTCGAACGAAATTTTCCTGTTTCCTATTTCTTTGCTTAGCTTTCTGAAGGCATCTTTCGCTATTCCAATGCGCTTTCCGAATTCGCTGTCACATTTTCGTTAAAATATTTCCCTCATATTTATCGTAAAGTAAATGTTTTAAGTATTAGGTCTTTCGAAAAAATAATATCCGATTTAGGAATCAATTTTTTCCCTGAATTCATGTATTTAAACAATATTAAATATGGATTTAAACATGTTAAATAGGGATTCTGAACATTTATACATCTCGAGTTACAAAGTTATTTATGTTTTTGCCATAACGTCCTGAAGGTTTTAACGCCAAGAAGTCTTTGAATACAATTTCTGCATCTTCTTTGCAATGGTATGTCTTCTGAATTAAAAATTGCCAAAATGCTTGAAAAAGTGACAGTAGGTGTGAGATCAGTGGAATATGGTGGACCTAGCAACGTTTCGTAGCCCAAAAGTGTGAGCTGCTGCAGGGTTATCATGGCAAACTGTAGCCGAGCATTCCCATGATACAGATTTAGACTTCGTCGATTAACCAGTACAGTTCGCAATTTGCATAAGTGGGTGTTCAATTTATCTGGTTGCTGACAGTGATGTTGTGGTTAAATTCTCCATAATATTCTCCTGGTGAAATTTCAGTGCAACTACGCCAAGATGATATCAAGGAAGTCGATACGTTTGTCTACCTGGAAAGCGTTGTCAGTAAAGATTTTTTTGGGGGTGGGGGTCATATGTACACATTAAGTGCCGAATCAACAAAGCCGGTCACGCTTTCAACATTCTACGGCCAATCTGGAAATCACCAGCCCACTAACTTTACAACAAGATCCGGATCTTCAACACCAACGACAAGTCGGTCCTACTTTACGGCTAAGAAACGTGGCGGGTAACAAGATAGATATTCTACCGATGTTTATTATTTTCCGAATAACCTAATAGATATTCTAACAAGAAGTATTATTTTCTGAACAACCTAATAGATATTCTACGGATGTTTATTATTTTCCAAACAACCTAACAGATATTCTACCGAGGTTTATTATTTTCCGAATAACCTAATAGATATTCTACCGAGAAGTATTATTTTCTGAACAACCTAATAGATATTCTACGGATGTTTATTATTTTCCAAACAACCTAACAGATATTCTACCGAGGTTTATTATTTTCCGAATAACCTAATAGATATTCTACCGAGAAGTATTATTTTCTGAACAACCTAATAGATATTCTACGGGTGTTTATTATTTTCCAAACAACCTAACAGATATTCTACCGAGGTTTATTATTTTCCGAATAACCTAATAGATATTCTACCGAGAAGTATTATTTTCTGAACAACCTAATAGATATTCTACGGATGTTTATTATTTTCCAAACAACCTAACAGATATTCTACCGAGGTTTATTATTTTCCGAATAACCTAATAGATATTCTACTGAGAAGTATTATTTTCTGAACAACCTAATAGATATTCTACGGATGTTTATTATTTTCCAAACAACCTAACAGATATTCTACCGAGGTTTATTATTTTCCGAATAACCTAATAGATATTCTACTGAGAAGTATTATTTTCCGAACAACCTAATAGATATTCTATGGATGTTTATTATTTTCCAAACAACCTAATAGATATTCTACCGAGGTTTATTATTTTCCGGACAACCTAATAGATATTCTACCGATGTTTATTTTTTTCCGGGCAGCCTAATAGATTTTCTACCGAGGTTTATTATTTTCCGGACAACCTAATAGATATTCTACCGTTGTTTATTATTTTCAGAACAACCTAATAGCTATTTTACCGATGTTTATTATTTTCTGAACAACCTAATAGATATTTTACCGAGGTGTATTATTTTCCGGACAACCTAATAGATATTCTACCGGCATTTATTCTTTTATGAACAATCTAATAGAATAAAATAAAATAAATAGAGAATATTAAGAGAAATATAAAATCAACAGATCTAACACGAAAACATTTAAAATGAATGATTGATTGCAGTTATACTTTTATCTTATATTCTAATATCCCGAAGTCAAACGCATTATTCGTTTTCATGCACATAATCAATACTAGTTAAGGCTGTAGGAGGATGACATCAACAAATGTAGTAGTCGTAATATAGTGAATAAACTATTCAAACACTTGTTAAGTCATTATTTTATAAAAATTATCTTTATAATTTGTTCGAAAACTTTTTTTTAATTTCTTTTTTAATTATTTATTCTTAATACAAAAAAATGAAAAAAATCACAAAAAAAACCTCGGACGTTCCTGAAATCAACCAAAGATCCTTAGTAGCTGAAATTCACAGAATTTCATCTATATGATAAATAGTTGAAAGAAAAACCGGAAGTAACATAATAAATAAAAATCAAGTTGCAAAATTCTGCTGGGGATTCAAAAACGAATGGGAATAGGGATTCAGAAATAGAATTTCGGCGAATAAAAAAAAAAGTCTAGCAGCAAATAATTAATAAATAAAAAATACCTTAAAAAATGTCTGTATTTGTCGATAAACGCGAACATCTGAAAGAAGAAAGACCTAATACACGTTTGAAAATAATCATTACCATTCAAAGAACTTTCGAAACTTACCTGAGCGACGATTCTTCTACATACTGGGTGTGATCAAAATGTATAGGAATATCTTATTTTATGCGCCGTGTCCCTTCAAGACGTAAGCGATCATGGCTCTCCACTTCCTCCTGTACCTTGTAGCTCTCAATAAGTTTTGTTTTTTTGTTATTTCTCCCAGACCCTGTTCTGACATCCACTTGCTTAAGCCTTCTAAGTATGTCACGCGTTGCTTTCCCTTGACCCTCTTTCCGTCTATCCGTCCAGTGAGTATAAGATTTTCCAAGCCCTCTTTTCTCATTACGTGTCCCAGAAATTTCATCTGTCACTTCCTGATGTTAAGTATAACTTTCCCCTTCGTATGTATTCTCTTCAAAACCTCATCGTTGCTCACATGTTCTGTCCACGGTATCCTTAGCATCCTTCTGTAGAACCATACCTCTGTTGTCTCAAGTCTATTCTTCATCTTTGAGAAGACAGTCCATCATTCGCTGTCGTAAAGGATGACAGATATCACGTAGCAGTTCAATATTCTTTTCTTTATTATCAACGAAATCCCCTTGTCTCGTAAAAATTTGCCTAGCTTTTGGAATGTGTCTTGGGCCATCTCTCTTCAGATTTCAGCGTCGCACTTACTGTCGTCTGTCAGAACACTTCCCAGATATTTAAATTTCGGCATCTGCTTCATTTTAGTTTTCCTGTCATGTAAATTGCATTTCGGGCTCATCTTTTCACTGCTGGCCATGCATTCTGTAGTTTATGCTTAGTCCATTCTTCTCGATCTCATTCGCTGCCTTCTGTCGGCAGTCTTGTACTTTCCTTTTGGGGTGAGCCGACCACACTCTACACACTTTCCTTCCAAGCACTGCTATAAACAAGGGAATTTATCGATAACGTTATAAATTACTGTGTATGCGCGACAGAGTTCAAGGTCAATCTATTACAAGCGGCTACCTTTAGCGTACATCAGCTCCGTTACCAAAGCAAAAATTCAGATACTTTTAGAACATACTTTTTGCATATAAGTAAAATTTTGTCCGTTGATTTCTATGTAAGGTTTATTGTTAATTAAAAACATTCTAAATGTTCTTCAGACTAATAATAGTTTTAACGATGGAGTTATTCGTAAACATAGAAGACGAGGGAGAACAGACATACATAATCGTATAGTAATTGTAATTTAAGCCGTTTCCTTATAAAGAAACATTTAGAGTTATTGACCGAGCAGCCAGTATTCTAGGTCCATAACACTGTACACTGGATATTTTTGTCATTATGCCATATATATATATATATATATATATATATATATATATATATATATATATATATATATATATATATATATACTAGCAGCATGGCCCGGTGTTGCTCGTGCTTGATTCAAAAATCGTACGACTCATACAGCAATTGCTATCACTTGACTTAAAATATTTTTGCCCTTCCTTGCCTTTAAAGGAGTGCCCTTTGCCGTGCTGATGTTGCTACATGCCACATTCACACATCTCACACTGCGAATTTTTTCTAAGCTCTATACTAAACATTAAATCTGTTACGAAAAAAGTAATAAACAAAATGAACACAAAACGATCAGCTTTAAAAAAAAACTCGCAACTGGAAAAATCGAATGAAAAAAGAATCTTAACAACAAATACATTTTCACACCCAACCCAGTTCTGCGGAATCAGAATCAACGTTGTGTTTAAGCAATCGAATGAGCCAATTGGAGTAAAGTGCCATGCAGATTTAAGTTTTTCCCACTTGTGACGAATGCAGCTATCGATTTTTTTTGCATGCTAGCATGCTAGTTAACATTCGTGTCAGTCAGCTGTTGGCTCTCACGCTGGCCAATAGAATCTTCCTGCCTATTCATGGCAGCCAGCTATAGGCTCTCACTCTGGCCAGTAGAAAATGGCCGCAAACTAAATGAAAACTGCCGTAGAAGCATGAAAAAATCGATTATATACAGATTTTGTTTTTCCTGTTTTGAGCTAGAAATGATTTTGTTTTTGCTGGGGTTTAATTTCTAGCGTGTTACAAGCCATCATTTTGGGGTTTTTTTTTCAGGGTTCCGGCAGTAGTGCTTATTTATGTTCCAAGATATTATCCTCTATATATTAGCTTACTTAATCAAATATCACTTAAATAAACATAAATATTTGCTTCGTTTTTCTCATATTCTTCTTCTTCTTCTATGTCAGGACGTGGGTCATCATACTTTTCCACTTTTTTAACCCCTAGTCAGTTTCTTCTTTTCCTCTCCCAGTCCCTGTTCAGCAATCAATTTACACGGCTTTCTCCTGTCCCTCCTCAATTCAGTAACTCTTGTGTGTGTCGGATTCTCCAAACTGTTCCTCCTCATTATTTGTCCTAGAAATTTTTGTTGCTCCTGTGGCGTTCGTTAGTGATTGATACTGAGTACTGTGTTTTTTTTTTACTAAATTTAATTTCAAAACCAGCAGCAGAAAAAGCAATCATTTGGTCGTTGCAGCCGATAAAGTTTTTTTTTATTGCTACTTTCCTGTTCTTTTTTCCTACAGGAACCACCATTTCATTCCAGTCAGATGACGTTTACTGTTAGGAATGGAGGTGCGTAGCTCAAAAAGCTTTGCCAATTTGCAAGGCGTTTCTCGCTCAACTGCGCCCCATACATAATAATCAAGTGGGTTACAGTCTGAGAGTTAGGTTGTCAGATGTAAGGTGTGATGTGGTCGCAGAAATTGTCTGACAGCCATGACTGGGTTCTCCTGCTTGTGTGGAATGGTGCAGTGTCCTGTTGCCAGACATGGGGGCTTCCAGCAGGCACCTTCTTGACCCAGGAGAGCAATACATCATCAAGATACTAGGCCTCTGTGTTGAGTCTGTGGTCCTGCGGCAAGATGAAGGGAGGCATAACATCTTCATCGATAGTAATTATTCCAAACAACTTCGTAATCACCGTTAGACTTATTCAACTTGCACCCCAGAACAACACACAGTTTTGTATTACTGTGTACACCCCTGAAGATGATCTCGAAAGAATATCGAAAGTACTTAGGAAATTGGAAATAAAAACGATTTTCATAGTTATAGCACATTTCACACATCATTTAATTGCAACACACGGAAGGTTATTCGTGAGTATGAACAGATTTTATTAAAAATAAGCAAACATAGTGTTTGTAATTTATTTAATCACATACACACACACACACATACACACACATACACACACATAGACATATATATATATATATATATATGTGTGTGTGTGTGTGTGTGTGTGTGTGTGTGTGTGTGTGTTTCCCTCCCTCACCTGTATCACGACTCTGAGTGTCATGTACAATGCAATGATCGGATGCTGTGTCGAGACTGACCGTTACATAATTTTAACTTTAATAAAAAATATTAAAGCCCAAATATTATACGGGGGTTGACTAGTTTTAAATAATTTCTATTTAAAATAAACTGGATTTATAATTTATATTCAAAATAAACGCTGATTAATTTTTTAAATTTGTATTAAAATAAACGGATATAAATCTGTAACCAGTAATTATATATGCTCAACGTAAGATAAGTAAACAGAAGAAAATAAAAAAGGAAAGGTTATAATTTACAGTAGAAATTAATCTGGATCAAGGTATTTAATTTTTATGCCTGCATGTGACGATCAGTTCATTTCTCTTGTTTAATAATTTAGGATTTTTTAAGTGTTAGTGGTTCGGATTGAGAAATCCGAGAACCGAATTCGAATTACAGTGGATTCTTTACATACCCTTGGGAAAGTTATAAATTCTCTTCTTCTCCCTCCGCCTACCTATGGGTAAATAGCAAGACAGACTGGGTTCTATAACCTTGTGTGCAACCGGTCTAGGAGAAGGAAAAACTCGGCTTGGAAGGGGTTGGGCTCCGTCAGGCTACCTTACCCAAGAAACACCATTTCTACTGTGGTTGCAGTACACATGGTGACCCTACGTTTCACGGGATGAAAAAAGAATACTTTTTAAGTTAATTTTTCTACAAGGCATTAATTGCATCTATAGCCTTTCCCATTCTAAGATTTGGGTTTACCTAATGTATATATATACCTAATATATATATATACCTAATATATATATATATATATATATATATATATATATATATATATATATATATATATATATTAGGTATATATATATAGTGAGAGAGAGGGTGACATAGAGAGAGAGAGAGAGAGAGGAGAGATCATTTCGTATGAACAGAAAAAAACAGATAATTTTAAAAGTATTGTGTAAATGAGATTTGCTTTTGGCTACATCATTTTCAAATGCTTCTATCACCTTTAGGCACACCTAACCACGAAGCTTCCCACAATCCTCCTCTTCGATACTTTATCCCTTTAATTATATATATATATTTTTTTATTTCTTCCTTTTCAAATTCTTGTTCCTTTCACTTCTTTTAGGGGTAATTCTCTTCGTCGCTGAATGCAATTTCTTGAAATGTCAGTGTCTTCGGACTATAAATATTCAGCAAGATGGGATTCCGATTCCGTCTAGCTTTAATATCTTTTGCAATAGGATTTCTAAATAGCGCTGAAAGACAGTGAATAAACATGGCGCTCAGAAACAAATGACTGGACTTTTTTTTATTTGTCTGTGTCGAGTAAAAAAAAAACAAATAAAAACTAATTTAATGTGGTATCCGAGAAAGAAAGCAGTTGGCAATTTAAAAACGATCCTTTTTATTCTGCTTTTGTTCCCATATTCTGTATCAGATAAGACCAAAATTGGAATTCTGCTGCAATATCTACGCTGGAGTTACTTTCCAATCTTGATAGAATTCAAAACACTTTACGCTGTCTTGTAGATGATATTTTCTACTCTAAAACCGCCTTTTTTTCCACAGTTGAATCGACAAAAGCCAATCGCTACTCTATCTCTATTTTAATGTAAATTCTTCTAACTACACCCTTGTGCAAATTAATTGAAACAAAACTAATAATTCCATTATTATTTACTTCTTTTTCGTATTTTTCCAATGAAGCATGACCCAGTGCACATGTCAATTCTTCGTATGTCCATTCCACGAAGTCTTTTCTTGCAGAGTGACCACAGATTCTTGATTGGATTGAAATCAGGAGAGTTTCCGGTCCAGTCTATCATACTTTGATTTGCTTACTGGTAAGGCTTACCAGTGTGTTCGTGCAGCGTTACAATTTTCATACGCTTCCTTCGAGTAACGTACATCGTAGGACAACTAATCGATAGTCGAAACAATAGTATCTGGGCGTGATGAAAAACTGATGCAATCACGGATGACACATTATGCTTCATGGCCAAACAAATTTTATCACACACCACGAAATTAGCTTCATATTACTGCACACCACTGCAAATGACCTAATCTGAAAAAATAGAAATTGATTGCACGCTGTCACTCCAGTGGGTCTAAAACTGGCCGCAGGGTGAAGAAAGGAAACTGGAGCGGCTGTTTTTGCGCAAGGGGGTAGGTGCTGTGGTAATAAAACAAGCTCATCTTATCTCCCCTCTCGCTTGTAGCCATATGTCACGATAAAATAAACGTTCTTAAGGACACATAACCCAGTGAATAAAAAGGTTGTTTAGATCCTGTGACTAGACTCAAAGAGTTGTGAATTCAATATCAGGCCACAGAAGTGGTGAACCAAAAATACTTCAAGAGCTGAGTTAAAGGGTAATAACTGAGACACCCGGAAGAAGCATGGCACGTGGAACTAGAACAATCTACTCCGATGGATAAAATGAAGGGTTGGGTTTGAAAGTTCAATCACCTGAAGAAGATCGGGGCGTACAACTGCCGAAACGTTGTGAATATGGCAATGAAGATGAGGATAACAGTCCGAATAATATAAATAATACAAGTAATCATAATACCTAATTTCAGAGATATAGATAGATATTGAAGAAAAATTCCAATCACCTGAAGAAGTCCGGAGCCTACAACGGCCGAAACGCTGTGAATATGGCAATGAAGATGAGGTTCTGAATAATGCAAATAATGCATGTTAAATAAACGTTATTCCGCATCAAAGCAGAATGAGCCAAATAAAGTTTCATAAGTTTCTACTGCGAGTTGTTAGTCTATTACGGGTACATTCGTTAGATCTAGCACTTCAGGCCTGCCGCGTAACACTTCATCCGGGTACACTGCGACCATTAGTAAGAAAGAACTTCAATTCGAGCAGCTTTTTTTCAAGTACCGACCGCTACAGTCTTAACCTCCCAAATCTTGGGTAAACGTGTATCTGTTTGGACCTTGAATTGGAAGAAAAATTAGTGTATAAAAAGAACAAGTCTTACTTATAAAGAGTGTTTCATTAATACGGACCAAAGTCAGCAGTAAATAAATGTTATTGGTGAAAATTTATTTATTTCTTTTTCGTATCATATTATTTAATTCATGGCAATTATGTGTGAAAAATAATATCGCCCAAATGTCAGCCAAGGCTTCGGCGGCACACCTCCACTCGATGGTCCAAATTTTGGATGACGTCTCTGTATAGCTGCTTCTTGATCTTAGCAATATGGCTTATTATCTCATCTTTCAGCTGTTGAATTGTTGTTGGCTTGTTGGCATAGACCTTACTTTTGAGATGACCATAAAGGAAGATATCTAAAGGCGTCAAGTCGCACGACCGTGGTGGCCAATTGACTTCGTTGTTTCGAGAGTTGATGCGACCTGGGAACTTCTCATTCAATAAAGCCATTGTTGCATTGATTGTGTGGCATGTAACGCAGTCCTGTTGGAACCATAAATCTTCAACATGCATAGCATTCAATTTAAATTCAAATTGCCAAAGACTCAAGTTGTTAAATCTGAAGGAAAAAGAAAAAGGCATCATTAGACGCTTAAACTTAATTCACATTTAAAATCGGTCCAAATTATTGTAACACCCTTCATGTATTACCATATAAAGACATTTCATGGCCACTATCCGATTTCAATAGTTTTATCGTTAAAAACCTATAATTAATTTTTCATTTATGGTTTGTGTGCCTTCAAGAAGTGGGCGATCATGGCTCACCACAACTTACTATCCTCAAATTTTCAGCTGAGACAAAGAGAATATATTTTCACTATTTACATTATTCGGACTATTGTCCTCATCTTTGTCGGCATGTTTATCACAACCAGTAATAATGGTTAATAAGAAATAATTCAACAGTAATCGGACATAAAGGTTTGAAACAAAAAACAACTAAGCTTGTTTAGATGATACAACAGTTGGGTAATCTTAAGTGCTCTAGAGTAGACAAATTTGTTCGTAATAAATTAAATAATGGCCTGTAGACTGTCCAGACAAAGCAAGAGTTCAATTACAAATTGACCCCTCTTCAATCATTTCGACCAGAATCAATAGGCATCCACAACTGAGGCCCACTCTTGTGAAAACCAAGAAAATTGGTATGAAGTAGAGGGCAGTAAAATGCATACCAGAAATCCAAACGGACGTCTGACAATACATGATACATAATAACATCAGTAGCGACAATAATTTACATATTATTTGCGAAAAAAAAGTGAGTATATTCCGGCCCAGACGGTTATATTTTAGCCTAGTCCAATTTACACAAGGATGTTTAAATGAAAAAAAAAACCCTTGACATTTTCCATTAGGAATATAAAACCAATTAGTTTGTGAGGAAAAGAGTTAAAGTTTTGTGGGACACCAGGAGAATCTTCTCGCCACTGTCAAACCGAGAAAAATGGCGTGGTTTGGACACATTACAAAGCACGACAGACCGTGCAAGACCATCTTGCAAAGCACCGTTGAAGGTGGACGTAGCGGAGGACGCCAACGGAGAAACTGGTTGGACAATGGCAGAAAATGGACGGGTATGGACATAATTGCTGATGGCTGCCTTTCATAGACCGTTGTAGCAAAGAGTTAGTGTGGCTTCTGCATTCGGATCTGCCCTACGATTACAAAAATCAAGGGGATGATGATGATGATGATGATGATGATGATGATGATGATGTATAAAGTAGCCTAATCCAATATAATCCAACATAGCCAAATTTTAAAACTGTCTACCAAGAATATCCACCGATATAACCAGAACTGAGGATAAGCTTTAGGCTGTTACATCCGGAATGACCATATACCAAATTTATTCATTTTGGTTTAGACCAAATCTTTCTGAGCGAGTGTTTCTCCTTATATGGCAAAAGGATCGTTTTGTTCTTACTAAATTTATGAGAAATATCGATTTTGACTGCTTTAAAAAAAAATATCAGTTGTCTTGGTTTTGTTTATTAATTTTTAACATTGTTGTCGGATTATTATGCTTTTTTTAAAAATATTATTACTAGCAATACTTTATTACAAGCTATACAGTTTTGAAACAAAATTACCAGCTATACATTTGTTACCAGATATACATATTTTTGAAAAAATATTATGAGTAAAAAAATTTTGAAGGAAAAAATATTACCAACAATACATTTCTAAAAAAAAGAATATTGCCAGCAATAAAAATTTTGTCGGCATTAAATAACTCATTGAGGTTAATATGGCGTAAAACAAACCAAACCAAACCAAACCAGTATCATTGTTATCCCAAATATGAATACATATATCCCGATATACCCTCACCTCATCATGAGTACATCGACCTCCAAGACTCCATTTTTTCTGAGTCTTTAGGAAATGCATATCGCTTATATTTTTTTTATTCCATGTTAAAATTCGCATTAGTGAAACTTGTACTTAGTTATGTGATTATCTATTGCGTAATTAGTCACAAAACAATTTCGTTTTCATTAAGTAACATATTACTGAGTAGGAGAAAAGACTTTTGATACCGCCAGCCTTTGATTGAGTCACATTACTGAATATTTTACATGAAATAAGAGATTTTCCAAGCATTCGCTTACAAAAGTAAGATAATTTGCGTGCAATATGCATTTATATAATATCCAAAGAAACGTGTTCACGTAAAAATATCTCTTAAACAATTCACATATATAATTTAATCTGCTGCTATGCATTTTGTAGGAATACGTCTGCATAGTGAAATAATGATATTAGGCACCATCGATTTTAATGGTTCTCAAAGTGCAATAGACCTGAAGATCAAAGAATGAACTTAGTTGATACTTTTGGTAGCAGAGACAAGATATATATTTACGGAACCTCTCCTGAAATGCAGAGCATGCATCTGAATGCAACTACGCTTCTCATGGACTATTTGGAACATATTTCATATCGGTTGCATTCTGAATCTCTTTCTCTTTATAGTTTCACAGATGCTAAGTTATACACACAATTTGTGAATTAAACTGCCTCTCACTCATTTTATACTTTAAAGATACCGGCCTATATACACTATTGTTCAAATTTTGAAACCACACCCAGAATTAAAATGGGATGTACAAAATGAACAAGAGCTCTTAGAGACATTGAAAAAATAATGGAAACAATTATCGAACTTATATTTTGAGAAATTTTGGGAAACTTTTGCGACGAATGCCAACATTTGTGCTGCAGTAGTCAAGGCTAAAGGAGGATGTTTTGATGAGAGCAAAATTTAATCATAAAATGCTTTTTTTTCTTTTTGTCATCATAACATTTCTAATAAAAAGTTTATGTTTCACTTTTTTAACCATGTATAATATTTTTCTCCAATTTAAAGTAAAAACGATCCTCCAAGTCGACCATTCGCCCTTGCATGGAGTATTGCTGCCATATATGGTCTGGGGCCCCTGTTGGTTGCCTCAGGGTTCTTGATAAGATCCAGAGACGGATAGGCAATGTGATTGGCCCTGATCTGTCATCTCGTCTGCAGTCGCTCTCTCACAGACGCGATGTTGCATCGCTCTGCCTTTTCTACAAGTACTTTCACGGTAATTGCTCCGAGGAGTTGCTTTCGCTTGTCCCTAGGCCTCGTGAATTTAAACGTCCTACGAGGCTGGCATCCCGTTCCCACCCCTTCACCGTTGAAACTGTTAGATGTAGACGTCTCTTCTACTCCAATAGCTTCATGTCTCGCACATCTCGCCTATGGAACTCCCTTCCCTATTACTGTTTCCCTGACAAATACAATCTCCAACGGTTTAAGTGTAGCGTCAATCGTCATCTCCAGTTGCCTTGGTCTATCCACTTCCCTTCTCCACATCCTTTCATCTTTCATTCCTATCTGCTCTCGCTCCAAATCTTCTGTAACCCCCTTGCCTTGATCGACCCTCCGTCTTTCTCTTTCTCCACATCCTCTCCTTTACCACTCCTATCTGCTCTTCCTCCATCCCTTCTGTAACCCCATGCGTGATAGTGGCCTCCAGCCTTGCTTGGGGTGATACGCTTAAAAAAAAATAAAAATAAAAAAAAACTAATTTTTGGACCCATTTAAAAGAAATACTAGGTTCCTCAAACTTGGGAACTTAGTGTACATCGCTGGGTCACAAAGCAGGTACAATTTTACGGAGTGAAGTTGCGAGCACCATGCCCAGTCGGTTTTGAATTCAGTTTCCCTAGTCACTAAACTTATTGTTAACAAGCTTGGGGAACCACGATTAACATGTGGTTTGAAAAAAAGCTGGGAAGAGAAGAGACGGAAACATAACTTCCACAAAGTTATTTGAAGAAAAATGCGTCTCGGCTGGAATTCCATCAATTTCTCATGCCAAGCCATTTACACTTAAACCACCAGCGCATCCCCTGTAGAGGTAAGACCTCTCCAAAAGGGGCTAACTTTCAGGTTGATGAGTGTAGATACGAATATCAACCCTAATAATGCTTACCAATATAGACTCAAGTATAAACATGACCAGTGTTTACAATAGACAATACCGATGATCAACTATATAGACGCAAGTATATTTTTATCTATAGAATCAAGTGTGAACCTGATCTATGTTTGTCAACCCCAATAATGTTTACCAATATAGACTAAAGTATAAATATAAACAACGTTATACCTTTTTTACCTCATTGTTATTCTTATTATTTATTTACCTTATTGTTATTCTTATTCCTTTTACACTTTATTGTTATTTTTATTGTTATTTTTATTGTTTTCTTTAACTAATTGATATTCTTATTCCTTTTTTAATTTATTGTTATTCTTATTCTTTATATTACCTCATTCTTATTTTTATTCCTTTTTTGCCTCATTCTTATTCATATTCCTATTTTGCCTCATTCATATTCTTATTCCTTTTTTGCCTCATTCTTATTTGTATTCCTTTTTTGTCTCATTCTTATTCTTATTCCTTTTTTCCCTCATTCTTATACTTATTCCTTTTTGCCTCATTCTTATTCTTATTCCTTTTTTGCCTCATTCTTATTGTTATTCCTTTTTATTCATTCTGATTCTTATTCTTTTTTACTTTATGGTTATATTCATTCTTTTCTTTACCTCATTGTTATTATTATTCATTATATACCTCATAGTTATTCTTATTTTTGTTTACTTTATAGTTATTCTTATTTTTAACTAATTGTTATTCTTATCCCTTTTTTACCTCATTTTATTCTTATTCCTTTTATACCTTATTGTTATTTTTACTCTTTATTTACCCCATTGTTATTCTAATTCCTTTTTTCCTCATTATTTTCTCATTTTTTTTACCTTATTGCAATTCTTTTTTTTTTACATCATTGTTATTCTTATTCGTCTTTTACTTCATTGTTTTTCTTTATGCTTTTTTACCTTATTGTTATTTGTATTCCTCTTTTCCTTTTTGTTTTTCTTATTCCTTTTTTACCTCATTATTTTTCATATTCCTTTTTTACTTTATTGTTTTTTATTTCTTTTTTACCTCATTGTTATTCCTATTCCTTTTTTACCTCATTATCATTCTTCTTCCTTTTTTACCTCATTGTTATTCCTATTCCTTTTTTACCTCATTATCATTCTTCTTCCTTTTTTACCTCATTGTTATTCCTATTCCTTTTTTACCTCATTATTATTCCTATGCCTTTTTACCTCATTTTTTTTCTTGTACCATTTTTTCTTCTTATTATTCTTATTCCTTTTTAACGTCATTGTTGTTCTCATCCCTTTGATGATCACGTGCTCTTTCTAGGAATTAACGGAAATATATCCCTATTCTTCTCAGGATACTCTTTTATTTTTCATGTTCGTGCATATTGCTGGATAGGAATATAACTCATCACTTCAAAACAATGGGATGAACATTCCGGGAGCGTTTATAGACTAAGCCCCGTTCGACATGCAGTTAGAGATGTCTGTTGTTTTCTAATTACTGGTATCATTGTGATGGTGATAGCTATGGTTTTTGCTACAATTCCGCTAATTCATGAATTGTCTTCTTGTTTTATAGACATTTGTTAGAAACATGAGAAACGACTGGCGTGGTACGATAGCTTTAAACAAAAAACAAACGGAGAAAAAGACTTATTCGCCTAATCCATTTTTCTCATCCATCGTCATTCAAAAGAATTCGGCAATCTGCCTCAACTCAACGCTACAACTAATTCTCAATTCCATGTTCCCCGAACAATAAATGTACTTGTTGTCTCTTACTATCATTTCTTTAAATAGTAGAATCCAAAATAGAGATAAGATGCAGAAACTGGTGTAGGAAAATTTCCGTTCTCTAAAAAAAAAAATGAAACACGTCTTATTAAACAGCTATAGCTAAGGCAATCATGCAAGTGTAGTGATGAAGGCGGACTCAAACTGGGACGGCAACGGAAGAGCTGGTCAGACATGAGGGGACGGACATGACAATGCCGGGACTCCTGTGAGTCACCTCCAACATATGATCCCGGAGGAGGTGTTTCTTCTGCCCCTAGGTACCTCCCGACGACGGAAGCAGTCGCGGCATGATGGTGATGAGGATGATATTTAAGTTGCAATGAGACCGAGTAAAATGTCTTTCAAAAGCTAAAGAACATTTTAAGAAGGAGGAAATTTTCGTAACAAAGAAAAAGGCGCTGAAATATGCAATATCAGTATTCTATAGTGGCCGCGAATACTGGACAACTTACTCACAAATGAAGTGAAGACTTCAGTCAACAGATATATGATCTACAGAAGGATGATGAGAATACCATAGACAAAATATGTAAACAAGAAAGTTTTTAAAAAAATTACAAACAAAGAGTCTAATTATACAAAGAATCAGAGACAGATAGTTAAAATCTCCGCGGTGTATAAATGAGGAAAGATGGCTTGGAGAATTAGACGCTAACAGGACATAATGAAAGCAGGAGAACCCTGACTAACCTAATTAATGAGCTGTAAATTGGAAGTCGGTGTATAGTAAAAAGTCACACATCGCTAAGAATTAGAAAGTTTAGGCAGTTGTGGAGGGCCATGGTCACCAACGTCCTGAAGGGATATGGCACATAAAAAGTTTTAATTAAGTAACTAATTATTAATTTGTTTAGTACAGCTCCAGACTAAACGGAGAAACGAGAAACACAGTGTTGCGCCAAATTAGAAAAATCAACGTTCGAAGCCGTGGTTTTGTGTGGACATCTGCACTGCCTTCTGGGAACGCTAAAATATACATAATTATTTCATTCAATGAGCATGCGCAACACACGAATTGAAGAAATTAATTTCGGTCTGCTGAAATGGTCCAATTGGATGAAGCATAATTCTTATCTTTTCTGCTGCGCGGAAAATCTCTGAAAAGCACGGATTAAGAAACCTTATCTACGCGCCTTATTACGCCGCCTCAGAGAAATTACGAAGACAGATTTAAAGATGGCGATTAGAAACAACGTGAAAAGAATTAACACACGCGAAATGCTAATTAACTATGAATCCTAACAAGAAGGAAATATTGAAATCTTTCATTTCAATATAATGAAACCTATAAACTCCCTAAATGCCAATCACGGTGGAGTAGTGGATAGCAGACTTAGGAATCGGAGAGCCGAATTCGAATTCCAGTCGAATCCATTACATTCACTTACGTGCTAATATCATTGGGAAAGTTATTAATCGTCTTCTCCCTCCAGCTATGCGTAAATAGCAGGACAGACTGGGTTCTATAGCCTTAGATGGCAACTGGTCTAGGAGAAGGACAACTCTGAATTCAAAACCTGCGGAGGGTCGTTTTGGGACATTGTAGCACGTAATACACGAGGTCTGTATTCGGCCCTTCAAAAAATGTGGTTGGTTCTGCACAAAACCTTCACCACTATAATCAAATCCTATGTGCTGGCCGTCCTGGGTATGACGTTAAACTGCATCCTAGTCCTGGGTAAGACGATAAACTACATCCAACAGCAAGGCCTCTGATCGGGAGGTTTTGAGGAGCGTGGAACCACCTCTTAATTGCTGATGTTCCCAGGTCCACCCTGACCCGGGGTGGTAGCACCTGTTAGGGTCCCAGCTATGGGAAAATAGTGAAATCCCAATGTGTGTCCACGTCCTGGGTATGACGATAAACTACATCCGCGTCCCGGGTACGACGATAAACTACGTCCAACCAAAAGGCCGTCGATCCGATCAATCGGCTGTTCATGTCATGCCCCATCACATCTAACCCATCCCAAAACAACTACAACTTACAATTAACTTTCCCTCCCAAACCCTACACTAAATATACTAACACCTTACCCCTAAAATGTGATGGGAAACGATGATGTTGCAAGCTATACGTTTTTGAAATGAAGATGTTGCCAGCTATACGTTTTTGAAACGATAATGTTGCCAGCTATACGTTTTTGAAACGATGATGTTGCCAGCTATACGTTTTTGAAATGATGATGTTGCCAGCTATACGTTTTTGAAACGATGATGTTGCCAGCTATACGTTTTTGAAACGATAATGTTGCCAGCTATACGTTTTTGAAACGATGATGTTGCCAGCTATACGTTTTTGAAACAATGATGTTGCCAGGGATACATTTTTTTGAAACAATGATGTTGCCAGCTATACGTTTTTGAAACAGTTGCCAGCTATACGTTTTTGAAACAATGATGTTGCCAGGTATACATTTTTTTGAAACAATGATGTTGCAAGGGATACATTTTTTTTGAAACAATGATGTTGCCAGCTATACGTTTTTGATATATCTAGTAAATACTGGATCTGTCATTAAATAACCCATAGTGGTTGATATGCCATAAAACCCCAAACAAACAAACAAACAAACATATGTGCTGGGGTCTGGCTGTCGGTTCCTAGGAACTGACCTGCTTGAACCTCATACGTCGAATACGACAGCAGAGTCCGCCATATATATATATATATATATATATATATATATATATATATATATTGGCTCCTGAAAAATTAATTTCGGTTGAGCTCTTTGGTTTGAGGTGTGAGTTTGTAAACGGTGACTATTTAAGCTAATATAGCATGACTCTTCGCCAGAATTCAGTCACTGTCAGTCACTGTGTGTTTATCTAAATCTAAAAATAAACACGCTAAAATTCACCTTCATCCCTGTCGTGAGCCGACGGCTTAGTGGTAGAAGTTCCGACTGACGCCAACTAGAGGCAACCGGACGTCTAGCCACACTGATGAGCTGCGAAACAGTCTGTCTGTGGATGACAAATATATATATATATATATATATATATATATATATATATGCATATATATATATATATATATATATATATATATATCAGTATAATATTATATATATTATAGCAGTATTATTATTCATTACTGGGAATTTATCCGATTAAGTTGGAGTCAGTCCACCCGAAAATCAGTATTAGTAACAATTGCGTGCAACTGAGGCACATATCAAAATGGGGGGTTAACAATTAGAATGGGAGCATGGCCCTAAAAAGGGCCCTTTCTGCGTTCTCAATCTTGTTTCAGCCTCATGCACAGCAGTAGTTGAAGAGACTTTTCTCCTCAGCCGCTGAGTTCTTTGATCATCATTTTCAGCTTTGCGCGCAGAAATGTACAGGTATGCTCTTCTGGAAAGCCGATAGTGACATTGATCTCCGGACTCAGTGGCTCTGATTGAAGCATTCCGTGGGGCATTTTGAGACGGGCTAACTGAACGTTCTAAAGACGATTCGTTATCTCTTATTCGCATGGCGGACCTGGCTGCAGAGGTTTTGCAACCTAGGCAAATTCTTTGGTGGCATGTCTTAGGCAAGTATGAATTGTCAAATGGAATACACTGGAAAATACCAGAAGGGAACGCTGTGGAGCTACATGGATCACTAAGCTCGAATAACTTGAGGAAAGGTTGGAAAAATAAATGTTGAGTAATAAAAAAGCAAGCTTACTTATTACTACGGTGAATGCAATGCAAAAACTAGCAGGAAAATAAAAAAAAATTAAATTAGGAGCGGCTATAAACAACAATGAAAGGAAGGCCTTAAAACTGTAGTAGCGGGCTTCGCGCAACGGAAAAGGTAAGCTCATTTGAGAGAGATTGAACGCTTGCCCAAGAGAAGGGGAATGTGTAATTTTGACTCAAAACGGGCACTGAAGAATTATCTATCAAATAAAATAAATTAATCAAAACTGGATGAAAATTGTGGAATCGCATTTGATCACACACACACACACACATTTTGAGAACTATAGATATAGATAATATTGTAATTATTTGAAATATTTATTTTTATTAAAGTTTTTATGAAAGATATATATCCAAGAACAGATAGTAAATAGTAAAATGTTGCTGAGAGTTTATAATGGACAGGGAGTAGTGGAGAGCCATTGTCGCCAACAATTTGGATTCAAAACCGGCACTGAAGAATTATCTATCAAACAAACAAAAAATTCATCGAAATCTGATGAAAACTGTGGAAATGCATAAACAACAAGCGATCACATACGCACACACCTTTAGCATCTCGACTCGTAAACGGAGCTTTCGGAAATCACTTTGTCCACTCGTCAGGAATTATCATCAGTTCACTGCTTATACTTTTCGATTTTTCCTTTTTATATACATGTGTGCGTGTGCGTATGGCCAAGCGCCTGTCTGTATATCTGTGTATACGTGTTATTTCTCCTTTTTCGACGTTTTTTTTCCACTTTCCACTCACTCCATAACCATTTCTCTCTTTTTCTCTTTTTATGTGTGTGTGTGTGTGTGTGTGTGCGTGTGTATGTGTATGCGTGTATCATCAGCCTAATGATAAAAAGCATTTATTTACACATTATTAATTTTCAACATAATCTTCCTTTTCAATGCACTTAATTTCGTCATAAAATTAATCACTTGGATGCAACATTATAGAGTGACCAATCAGGGTTTTAGTGGGGGGGCGTCACATACACTGCAGCTGTAGTAGAAGTGTTATTTCTTGGGCAAGATAACCTGACGGCGCTTAACCCTCTCCAGGCCGGTATTGAATTCAGAGTTTTCTTCTTTTAGAGGAAATGCCACCCAAGGCTATAGAACTCAGTCTGACCTTATATTTTACCCATAGCTGGCGGGGAGAAGAAGAGGTTTCATAACTTTCCCAAGGTTGTTAACACGTAAGTGAATGTAATAGATCCGACTGAAATTCGAACTCGGCTCTCCGATTTCTCAATCCGAGCCGCTATCCATTACTCCACCGTGCCTCAAAGAAGTCCTAGAATATATTCTAAATCAAAATTTGAACGCTTAACCTTCCCCACATTAATTCTGGTAATAGATACGGGTAGCTGAATAAAATTTCTACAGTTCCTTCATGACTCAGCATCAGATATAACATTGTATTACGTGCTGTATCAAATGTGTAATGAGATTCCGATACTGAAAAACTAGCCACAAGTTGATTTTCATGGTGTTGTGTGGGAAAGTTGTTTTCTAAGCGCTAAGTCATTAATAGTTTTCTATAGATATGCCATGATGAGAAATCTATATCCCAATATCAGGTGTTGGGCTAACAGCAGATTATGTTGCATCCGTCGGTCTCGAAAAACCATGGATTTGCGCCCGAAGAGTTATGGTCTCTCCAAGGCGCATGCCTGGACAGGGTTTTCTTTTTATGAGAGATTGACAGTTGCCTATGCCACCGATGTTGCCCAAGGGAAAAAGCAGAGGGTAATACATCTTGGCAAGTGTCACCAGTACGAAATTAAACATGACATCGGAGTGTCCTAGGGATTCCGGCTCCGGATTTGAATTCAGAGTTGTCCTTCTCCTAGTCTGGTTGCCAACCACGGCGAAGACTGGAGTTTTTTTAATTCAAAATTTTTCCTTCTTTTAGGCCAGTTGCGAACCAAGGCTATCCTCTTATAGCTGAGGGAAAATAGATGGATTTAATACCTTCCACAAGGGTAATCGTATTTAAGTGAATGTAACTAGACTAGAATTCGAAATTAGCTCTTTGATTCCCCAGTCCGAGCCGCAAACAATTACTCTACCGTATCTTCACAGTAGAGTATATAGTATAGAGTATATGGTTCCAAAATGAAACCATCGTATAGTCCTAGAAACACATGGCATCGCGGCTTAAATTATTGGACCAAGCATATCTAGATTCTTGATAGTCACGTACCAACGTCTTGATTAAGTCTGTCGGAAAAGCCGTAAACTCTCATTCTGAAAGTTTTGCAAAAACGAACAGGAGTGAGAAAATGACATGTTTCGCAATACTCTATAATCATGAAAATATGTGTCTTGGAAAATCAAGGAATGTGTGCTGGTACTTGTAGAATATTGGTTAGCTTGCCAGTGGTCTGACACGCAAGTGGGCAAGTGTGGCCAGAAGCTAAACTGACTTGAGTCATTTACTGGAGGGATATATGGGTGAATAGAGACCACTCATGCCAATGTATTGGGCAGGTCCATTCTAGCAAAATAGAACAACCTGACTGGTGTATTGGGCACTCTCCTATAAAATGAGGTAAAATTAACTGGCCTGCTTTTCAAGAAGACACAAGAAGGCAGCCATGTTAGTAGGTAAGTCACTTGACTTCGACAGTAATTTGATTCTTTTTTAAACATTACACCGCAAGCAAAACGAGAGTGCCATTAGCATGTAAGGGATTACAGAAACTGAAAGTAACAGTAAAAAGGGGTGTTTGGGGAAAGGACATAGAGAAAGACGGGGATCAAGATCAAGGCATCAGAAGATGTCGATTGACATTACATTTGAATATTTGAAGATTATAGCTATCAGGGAAACAAGTAAGAGGAAGGGAGTTCCACTGACGCGAAGTGCAAGGGAAGAAGCTGTTTAGTAGAATAGACAGCTACATTTAACCGTTTCGACAGTGAAAGGGTGGGACCGAGATGCCAACCTAGTATCACGTTTAAATTCATGCAGTTGGGGTGCCAGTGAAAGTAGCTTATCAGAGAAGTTGCCATGAAAATATCTGTAGAAAAGACAGAGGGAAGCCACAGCACGTCTGTGAGAAAGTGACTTTAGACGAGATGCCAGATCAGGACCTATCATATAGATTACCCTATGTGTCTTAATAAAAGATCTCTAAATGGTGCTCATAACGACGAAGGGTCTACCGTGATTGTTATCAGAGTTTAAACCTGTGGATCTAATAATTCGGTTCAAAATTGCAAAAACGGTAACAAATATGGCAGATACCCGAGGAAGACGAAATTTAAAAGCCGAAACGTTATGAAAATAAGAACCAAGAAGAACATGCAGTTCTGAAAAAGAAATGCATATAATACTTATAGATTCTTTGTCTGAAAGCCAAAAAAATTGAATTTATATATCTATGAGAAGAGATCGTTTCCTCTTGAAGCAAAAAGTGCCAATCACTTCAATGAGTTTGAACCTAACTGAGTGCAGTCTAACGTTAAATTAAACCAATATTAGAAAATCATTACATAAAATAGAAATGACAGAATATAGTACCTCGGTAGATGTCAATATTTTGTATCTGACATATATGGTCTGGTGGCCCTTATGTTTGTCTCAAGGTTCTGGATAAGATCCAGAGACGGATATGCAACGTAATTTACCCTGATCTGGCATCTCGTCTGCAGTCGCTCTCTCACAGACGTGTCGTCGCCTCCCTCTGTCTTTTTTACAAATACTTTCACGGTAACTGCTCCGAGGAGCTGCTTTCGCTGGTTCCCAAACTTCATGAATTTAAGCGTTCTACTAGGCTGTCATCTCGCTCACACCCTTTCACTGTCGAAACTGTTAAATGTACCCGTCTCTTCTACTCCAATAGCTTCATGTCTCGCACCTCTCGCCTGTGGAAATCCCTCCCCTTTTCCTGTTTCCCTGATAGCTATAATCTCCAACTATTCAAATGTAATGTCAATCGACGTCTCCAGATGCCCTGATCTATCCCCTATCCTTCTCTTCATCCTTTCCTCCATCACTCCTCTTTGCTCTAGCTCCAACTCCCTGTAACACCTTGCGTGCTAGTGGCTTCCCGACTTGCTTGGGGTGAAATGCTTTTAAAAAAAATTGTAGGATTCTGTTTCCCTGATAGCTATAATCTCCAACTATTCAAATGTAATGTCAATCGATGTCTCCAGATGCCCCGATCTATCCCCTATCCTTCTCTTCATCCTTTCCTCCATCACTCCTCTTTGCTCTCACTCCGACCCTCTGTAACACCTTGCGTGCTAGTGGCTTCACGCCTTGGTGGGGTGAAACGCTTAAAAAAAATTTTAGACTGTCGAGTAAAACTTCCTTTATAAAGATTATTCCTGTTTCTTGTCACTCTCATACGATTGGCTGGCACAAATTCCATCACTTCTACGTTTTCCCATCGACCTAGACTTACTTCCATTTATAAGTAAACTCCGTGCGTACCTTTCTGTATATTTAGAATACGGAATTACCCTCCGGCAATTTATTTACCTCCCAGAACAACATAACTGTGCTGTCTTAAGAAAGTGAATTACGCTGTAAACATGTCCGCATGTAAGTGCCGGATATTACATATGGCTGCCTTTAGCCATCGTGTGTACGCATATTTACCTACAAGCAGTTCAGTCTAAAATCGACATTCACTTTGTTTATTAGCAGCAGCCATGATTTTTACTTGGAAGTTAATTAAGCCCTTTCATAATAAAGACTAAATGTTTATAGTTTAGCGAAAAGAAGTCCGTGGCGTTTATGTTTAAATGACGTTCGATTTGAAATATTCAAATAAAGTTGCCAGGGAAAGTTATAGTGCTGAGCAAAATGTTTCTTTTGCGTTTATATTTAGATGGCATTTAGAAAATTCAGCTTTATTGTGATTTCCTAAGCGTAGATTAGATGTGGCACAAAACCGACAGTATGGGGCACACAGTGAGGACCGAACTCACTATTCAGTCGTAATTGATCTAGCGAGACGAACTTGCTAACAATAACACCACATCGAGGTCCACAATGTTCAGCTCTATGTTGTGATTTTCTAAGCGTAGATTAGATGAGGCACAAGGACGAAAGTATGAGTCACCCAGTGAGACTCGAACTCACTATTCAGTCGTAATTGATGTAGCGAGACAAGCTTGCTAAAAGTAATATCATGCCGAGGTCCACAATGTTCAGTTCTGTATGGTGATTTTCTAAGCGTAGGTTAGATGTGGAACAAGGCCGAAAGTATAGTGCACCCAGTGAGGATCGAACTCACTATTCAGTCGTAACTGATCTAGCGAGATACCGCTTGCTAACGATTACAGCAGATGCCCAAAGTTCAACCTTATAAGGACTTCATTCAAAAATATCGCTTTCGATTGAATCTAGGTCATGTCAACCTTTGTTTTGTGATGCCAACAAACACTCGATGCCACTTATGTAATATCAACGAATATTCGTTGTCACTTTCACAATGCTCGCTGTAGTAGAGACTTTGTAATCGCAGATACAACTATAGTAACGCCGTTGAACAATACTGGTGTCAGCCGCCTTCGAATGTCACTCGCACTAACAGTACTTGCTCGATAATACTCGCTCGAATAGTAACCACCGTATCGTTACCCGAATAGAGAAATAATATAGGGAATAGCGAAGAGAATGGCGTATATTAATAGAGGATAGAATAGAAATGCAGATCCGAATAGTAGAAGAGGATAGACTAGAAATAGAGATCGTTTAGACGATACTTTCTACTTATGCGTTTTTTCTATGGTCACGTGATCCACTTAATTCAATACTGGGATCGCCCCTGTTTGCTCACTGGCGATCTATGTTCAAACTAGAGTGTCGGCAGCGACGCTTTATTCTTATATAACACATTGTTGGAAGATTCAATAGCGAAATCTGTTTTTATTGTATTATAGTCCATAAATAAAAAAAATACATGTATTCCCACTAGCCCCTCGTGTCTATCGGTAATGGTGGTGGGGGAGAAGTTTTATTTACAAATGTAGCAATGCCGAAGTTGTAGAGAAAATGCAAGCAAAAAGGGACACTTATATTTAATATCAGAGTCAGTTGAAGGTTTTAGGGAACATAATGAGGAAAGAGGGCTTGGAAAATCTGATACACACAGGACAATAGCAAGAGGGACAAAGGAAAACAACGCATAACATACTTAGTGAGTAAATAAATGGCTGAGGTTAAGGAGAAATAACAAAAAGAGAATATATAGGGTGTCCATAAACTTCGTGTGCACTTTTAAAAAATTTATAACTTTATTTGTATTTGCGATAGAAATAATCTGTAAAAAATGTTATAAAGTTTAATGTACCTAGTTTTAAGTATAGCTAAAATAACTAATGTGATTTCAGGCATTACTGTAAATCAGTTGGCAAATGTTTTCCGTGAACTGCAAAATCGTATTACCTTTTGTATTGCTAAAAATGTTATAAAGTTTAATGTACCTAGTTTTAAGTATAGCTAAAATAACTAATGTGATTTCAGGCATTACTGTAAATCAGTTGGCAATGGTTTTCCGTGAACTGCAAAAACGTATTACCCTTTGTATTGCTAATGATGGAGGACGTGGAAACTTAAATAAAATTCCAATAGAACCTTAAAAAATATAGATTTACTTCTTTCTAATCCTTTTTACAGATTATTTCTATCGCAAATACAAATAAAGTTATCAAGTTTTTTAAGTGCACACGAACTTTATGGACACCCTGTATATTAAGAAATACAGACAAAAGATTGCATAGCACCATTAGCGCCTTAGTCCTGAAGTGACAACCTATACAGAAGAACTTTGTAGATAAACATTGTTCATGTTTATATTTGAATCTTCAAATATTTTTGTTGCTCTCTTAAAAATGTCGATAATAAAGTGCAGAATTTAAAATAGTTAATCAACTAATAGCCATGTTTATAGCCGCGTCTATATGGAAACATCAAAGTGTTTTTATATTTACCGTTACATAAAAAATATATTTTTATTGCTTGCCTATAAAATATGTGTCTGTTAAGAATTTATTTGGGGTACACTAACCAGACATAGTTTTTGCACAGCTATGGCAGAGAACACATCGGATTAAAAGAATAAATGTCTAAATCCCCAAAATGGCAGCATTGTCGGTGTGTTTACGTCGCATGATGACATTGGTGTTCAAGCAAGAAAATGGCTCTATGAAAATATCTAGAAAAAGATGCAGTGGCTATGGTTAAGAGTCATAACTGGTCCGCATGTACGAAATTGGCATTCTTGGTTTCGTTCTGCAGGAACGTTATTTGACAATCGGGGCGTTCATCGGACTTTAATGGTGAGGCTCGAATCTCATTAGCAAAGATGTTAAACACATCACAATCTACCAGATGCCGACATTTCGAAAAGACAGAGGAACACAGCAAGCCGGGTGTTTGGGTTCCAAACGTAATTAGAGAAAAGATCAAAACCTATCGTTCATAGGCAAAATCAGCAATGGTTCATGACTCAACCTAATATAATAATTAACATTGTCGGACTAACGTTTTACCGCTGATATGAATTTTTTAAAAATCGATATCACCCCATGCAAGGTAGCAAAGCGACTAAAACACAACAGTTTACAGGGTGTGGAAGAATTAGGAACAGCAACATTAATAATGATCTGGAAGAGAAAAGAATAATCAGGATGACAGTAGATAGCGATTGGGATTGCATTTAAATCATTGGTTCTAATCTGGCATCTAGGTTTCAGTTACATTCCTAGTGCCGTAACGAAACTTCTCTGTGTCTTTTCTATACATACATTCATGGTAATTGTTCTGATGAGCTTTCTTTTTTAATACCTCAACTTTATGCGCATTACTAGATAGACGGCAAGGACCCATCATTTTACAGTTTATTCTATCGCACTACTCGCTTGTGGAACTCTCTTTCGACTTCTTGTTTCCGAGTCAACTTTTGATTCTTGATAAAATCCAAAGAATCTGCAATGTTATTGATCCTGGCTTCGCATCTCGGCTTCAGTCCATTTCCCACCGCCGTAATGTTGCTTCCTTGTGTCTTTTCTATAAATACTTCCATGGGAATTGTTCTGATGAACGTCCCTATATGGTCAGCCAAGTTTAAAACAGATTGAAGACCAACCTTCCCCCATCCGCCCATTTGGCTTTGTGTTGCATTTTTGTATTTTCAAAATGAACATTACTTTTCTCTATAGTCCATAGACTTTATGAATTTGAGCGCAGTACGAGACTCGGGGCAAGGTCTCATCATTTTACAGTTGAAATGGTTAGATATAACCGTAAGTTCTATGCTAACAGTTCCTTCTATCTTACTTCTCGCTTATGGAACTCACTTTCGGCTTCTTGCTTCCCATTCAACTTTGACCTCCAAAAATTTAAATGCAATGTCAATCGTTATTTTCTCTCTTCTTTATTCTTGTTTTTTTTTTTGTCGTCCTGTCTCATTTATAGTAGTCTTTCTCATATTCTCTAACACACAGTAACCTCTTGCATCTTAGTGGCTTTTTTGTCTTGCTTGGTGTGAAATGATAAAAAAAACGAAAAAACAACTGAGCTTTTCCACTGTATCTTTCTTTGTTTGCCTTTAGGTAACTTCAGTCTCACGTAAAGCAAACAGCTATAGTTAAGCCCGAAGTTATTCATAATTATTCAAAATGTAATTTAAAAGAATTATTTCCATTAAAAAAATAATTTCTTCTGTCTTAAATTGACATAGATTATAAACTAGGGGTCGTCAACCTTTTGGAGAGAGCGGCCCAGAAAACTCGGAGGAATGGCCATGATAGCAAATGTACTGTAATAAAGTGTTTCGATCTCAGACCGCTTCGACCACAAAGCTACTGTTGAATGGAGGTTTAAAGAATAAACAACGAAGTTACTGTTATATAGGGTTGGTGCATAATTATCAGGCGTTTTTGTAGGCGAGTTATTTGTTAATAAAAATGGTGTTTTGTTTATTTTTTTATTAAAAATATTATTTTGTTTACAGATTATAGAAATGTGTGTCGATAATCGTAAATTTAAAGATGTTATTGTTGAATTGTTATGTTTCTTTTTTCATAATAAATATTGTCTAAAAACGCCCGATAATTATTCACCAACCCGATAGTATTTAAACAAGGTTCCTTATTTTACTGCAGGAATAACTAGATAACAACTAACACGATCAATAAAGAAAGCAAATTCCTTGCTACAAACAAACTAGAGTGAGAAATAGCAAATTATTTAATGAGACACATGTTTCTACTTATTGTTTGATAACTTCTCCACATCAGATGAAATATTTGTCGATAACAGGAGAGAAACATCATCTAGCTGGTCATCACCTAACGTTGTTCTTAAATGATTTGTAGTACTTTCCATTTTCGCAAACACGTTTTTCCCAAGTAGATATACTTCCAAATATTGATACCATCATTTTCGCATTATTCAACGGGCTTTTCTATATTCGGTTTGGCAAAACATTTCTTGAAGAATTCAGCGCTGGGTACGGAATATAAATTTGATTTTAAAAAATGCGTTGCGTTGTAATTCGATTAACTGTAACTGATCTTTTTCTACCACCTGCTTCGCAAATTAATTAGTTAATTAGTGTCCAGGTGTTAACTTGGCGGGCCGGAGAAAAATCCTTACCGGGCCAGATGTGGCCCGGGGGCCGGGGTTTGCCGACCACTGCTATAGACCAAAACTTTGGGCGTACCATCTGATTTTCGAAGAATCGCTTAAAAATAATAAGTTGCATGCATTTATCTAAATCAATATACAATCTCCCGGGTGAGATGGACTTTTTCTCCGGGGATTTTATCACATACTAGACCACCCATAAATCCGCTGAGTTCCTTTTAAAATCAGTTACCTGTAAAAAAGATTATCAGTTTTATTATTAATTACACATATTTTAATATATATTTGCTATACAAGTTAATGTGATAATTATTACTCACATTATACAATATTTCTTTGATCAAACTCAATAAAAAATTAGTAATAATTGTATTTTTTATTATGCAGAGTTTGTTTTTTTTCTTCACATTTATTTAAATAATAGACCACCCTCGACCCGTTGTGTCAACCTTGTTGTGTTTGATGTTTACATTTCGTTTCGTGAAAAGCTTGTGACAGTAGGGATATTTTAAAAATACATTTATTTTCAGTTATTGCAGTTGCTTTTAACATTAAAAAAATTCTCTGTTTGAAGAAAGTTGAACAATAAAAGCTTGCAATATCAAAATTTAATTTCTTAAACTTAAACTCTTTTTGCCTAATCTAACTTTCTGAGTAATGTTAGCGCTGGTGAATTTTAAATTTTGGGTAACACCTTCTCTAAAAAAATTGGTCACCATGGACGTGTTAAATAGTTTGAGTATCTTAGCTTAGTAAGAGTTAATGAGACCAGCGAAGGCATGAAACTGACTAATAATTAAATCCAGAGGGTGGCCCCCAAAACATTTGGGCTTTACTGCATAGAAGATAATTGTGAAAGAATATAACATGATGATGGCGCCGAAAAACTAAATTATTACGTATTATTTGCAGTTTGATCATGAAAGGCGGTTCTATCATTTCAAATCATTATCACGAAATTTAAGATTGTCTAAGCCATAAACAGTCGTAAAGGACAACGCAGGAAACCAGTGTCATCTCTCATGACAAGAGAAGATTTCAAAATCGTTAAGAACAATTTACGGATGATCATTATGGATATTTTTACAGGTTTATATGACTCTGGTATATCAGCAAATTAGCCACACAAATTTACATTAGGCTGACCTCTACAGAAGACGACAAGAAAACTCAAACGCCCTCGCCAAAAAGGCACGCAAAAACTCGTTTAAATTTCGGTAAGCATCGTCTTGACAAAGACTCAAGCTTTTTGCTCTCAATTCGTCATAGTAAACAGTTAAGAAAGTCGTGAGCACTTCATTGTGATATACCATAATTAAAGACAAGCCTGCAAATACATATTGAAACACTTTGAAATGTAAATTCCAACAGTTCAGAGAATTATTAAAAATCTACACATAGTCAGTTAAGTGCCGTACGTGATACACGCTTGAGCGATCACGTCTCTTTCGATTCATGACTGATTAGGCAGAAGACGCCCCTGCAGAAGGTTGCTGTTTCTTCTGGCAGTAGACCGGTTACCAACCAAGTCTATAGGATCCAACATCCAGTATGTTCAGTTATTCAACCCATAGCTGGATGGAAAAGAGATGGATTAAATCTTTCCTAGGTGTATTTTCTCGTAAGTGAATGTAACGAACTGTACTGAGATTAGAACTCGGCTCTCCGATTTTTAAAAAATTCCTAGCCGTTAACCATTATACCACACAGCACATCAACGACCTCAAAACGTGAGAAAAACAAACTCACCAGGCGTGGCCTGAAATATCCTCAAAGTTATCAAGATCAACCCATGGTTCACCGCCAAGGGGTTTCTGGTCGGTTTGAATGAATTTGATATCAAGATATTTCGGTAGATACGCCTTTGTGCAAATTAATTGAAACAGCGGCTTTAGTTTCCTCTCTTTCACCATACGGTCAGTTTTAGACCCACTGGAGTGACAGGGTGTAACCGATTTCTATTTTCCCTTACATTAGGTCATTTGCAGTAGTGTGCAGTAAAATAAATAAATCTATTTTCGGGGTGTTTGGCCTTGAAAAATATTGCGTCATCCGTGGTTGCATCAGATTAACATCACGCCCAGACACTATTGTCTCGACTGTTGATTAGTTGTCGTACGACAATTGTCTGCGATGGACGTTACTCCAAGAAAGAGTACGAAAATTGTAACGCTGCACGAACACAATGGCAAGTCTTACCATTGAGCAAATCAAAGTACTATTGAATGGCCTGGAAACTCTCCTGATTTTAATCTAATCGAGAATCTGTGGTTAATCTACAAGGAAAAACTTCGTGGAAAGGAAATACGAAATACAAACATGTGCACTGGGTCATGAAAAATAGTAAATAATAACAGAATTATTCGTTTTGTTTCAATTAATTTGCACACGGTTGTACTTCGGGGAATTTTGAATCAAGCTTGCTGCCTTGTAAAACGTTCAAGGAAGGCGCCAATGTTACATATCAGGCACGTAAAACCTTGTCTAGCTTTTGTAAAGCGTCATCTTGAAAAGCGATCAAGCTTTTTTTCTGATCTGTTTTTTGGTCAGATGTAATAAAATACAAGGTTATTGGGCACAGGAATGTTGCTTCTGTTGACGAAAAAAGATTGAAGCTTTCAACTCATAATTAAGTTGTCTCAACAGTCAATGACGTTGATAGCTACATTATTCTATGGAGAAGTATTTCAGTCGTTTTTTAAGGGTTATTTAAAGAGGAAGAATGTATAAAGAACGAAGCGAACATTCAAATTATGAACGAAATATATTAGTTTACTGAAAGACCAGTGAACATTCTTGCAAGACAATTGAATGTAAATGCGTTGGAAACTTTTCTACTGTCAGTAGCAAACAAGTTCGTTGAGAACACCAAAGGAAAGAATTCACGAAAAATTCGGAACAATTCACGTTAGCGACAACAGTTCAAAACATTCACGAGATATCCAAAAATTTGGTTTTGCGTTATATAGAGTTTACTGCGTATAGTGATTTTCCAAGCGTAGCTTAGATGTGGCACAAGGCCGAAAACATGGGGTATCCAGTGAGGATCGAACTCACTTCTCAGTCGAAATTATTCTAGCGAGACAAACTTGCTAACTATTACACTGCCACGAGGTGCTACAAATCGTGATTTTCCAAGCGTACCTTAGATGTGGGACACTTTTTTAATTTTGAGTGTGTTTTTCAGATTTGTTGTCTTAGTGAGTGTGTAGTTGTCCGTGTGGTTGGTCGAATGATTGGTTTTAATTTATCCAAGTCCTGCATTAATTTCATCCAGATAACTGATATTTCTGCCACAATTAAATATATATATATATATATATATATATATATATATATATATATATATATATATATATATATACAGTGATTTTCCAAGCATAGCGTAGATGTGGCACAAGGCCGGTAAGTAGGGGCAGCCAGTGAGGATCGAACTCACTACTCAGTCATAATTGTTCTATCGAGACAAGCTTGCTAAGCATTACACCGCTTCGAGGATCCCAAGTCTTCTTCGTATATTTCGTAAAGAATTGCGTGGCTTTATTTTCTTTAAATATTTTGACTCAGCCGCCCAATTTTTTGGGAGGATATTTTACGATTTAAATTTATTTTTAATAATGTCCCCGCACACCAATACAAGGCTCAAGAGCCGCTCAAGGTAGAGGGTTATTGTGTAAGACATGTCAAGAAGTGAAATTCTTGGGGTTATGCAGGAAGGATAACAGATAATGCTAGACTTGAAGATGGCAAGATTTAATTAGTGAATGAAAGCATAGTTAGAAGTATAAAATTAAAATAGAGTTTCAAAAGATCCGGGAACATAATCCTAAACAGGAAACAAAGGATAAACCTCTAATCCTGTTTGAAATACCGAGGAGGGGGCAAGGCAAGTCATTTTGTCTTTTAATCTTTTTTCAGTGTTGGGGGCAGGGAGGTCTTTAGTTTCCACTACAACAATAACCCAAAATTTGACTAAAAATGCTTTATGGACAATAATCCCGGTATTTCTGGGTGGTCAAGTGAGAAGGCAAGGTTTTGACCAAAGTTCTCAGATAACAATTCCTGCAGAGGGCGGAAACGATGGAAATGAAATCTTCACACTTTAAGAACCTATTGATTTGCTTATTTAAGTCGTAGATTTCGTGGTAAATCTCGGGCCTTTGCTAATGGCATTAAAACGAAGCGATAAAAACCTCGTTAAACCGGTAATTGGAAAACGGCCTCTATTTCCGGCGCTTTAACCATGAGGCCACCCCCACTTCTCCGTAACATGTGTTAGCAAGGAATAATTAACTATCTAAATATCTTCAAAGTTTCAGTGAAAGTTTATTTTATTCAATGCTACTAGCAGTAAAACACGTGAGGGCTTCAGTTTTTTCGTTGAACATTTTTTAAAATATTGTATTAATACGTTTAGTTCAGGAAATAAGTTTTCGCTTGAATAATATCGTCAGTTTATCGATTTCACCATATATATATATATATATATATATATATATATATATATAATAAAGAAACAATGCATACAACGAATTAAATAGCAATGTGAATGTAATAAATGGCGAAATCACTTCGCTAATAGGAATTAATGAAACATTAACTCACTATCGATTACTTGAAAGAAGATCCTTATATTCAAGTTGTTGTTAGATGGAAGACACTTGTAATTTCGACAATTTCAAATTGTCACCTTCAGAGCGTAATTTTCCCATGCATAGGCAAACACTAAGACGAAATAAGTGTAGACCAAAAGATATTTTTTTAATTCTGCTATTTATTGACAGTCGAATATATATTTTGAAGCGTACGATGGCGTGACGCTAGAGTTCTTGTTCAAATCGATCAAGTGAGAATTATGTTTGAGTTTTGAAAAGTTATAAAGCGACAAAATTTTCTTGTTATATTTATTTGGTGAAATGTGATTAACACTGTTATTTAATTCTTTGCTTAAATTGTTTCTTTATGATATAAAATTTCAGCGGCACACTCAGATATATTTAGGACATCAGATCCGCAGCAAAGTAATAATCAGAATCTTAAATTTTGTAGAAAAACTACGAAGACATTTTTATTCTAGTAATTGGATTTCACTTTAACATAATATAGTAACAAAATTTCATGGATTTATAACATTTCAAAATGCAAAGAAAATTCATTCATTCTTTCTTTCTTTCTTTCTTTCTCAGTTTGTTCAGATCTATCTATCTCAGCCTATTCTTATCTATCTATCTATCTAGTTATCTATCTAGCTATCTATCTATCTCAGCCTATTCTCACCTATCTATCTATCTATCTATCTATCTCAACCTATTCTCACCTATCTATCTATCTATCTATCTATCTATCTATCTATCTATCTATCTATCTATCTCAGCCAATTCTCACCTATCTATCTATCTATCTATCTATCTATCTATCTATCTATCTATCTATCTATCTAAGCCTATTCTCACCTATCTATCTATCTCTCTATCTATCTATCTCAGACTCTTCTCACCTATCTATCTATCTATCTATCTATCTATCTATCTATCTATCTATCTATCTATCTATCTATCTAAGCCTATTCTCACCTATCTATCTATCTATCTATCTATCTATCTATCTATCTATCTATCTATCTATCTATCTCAGACTCTTCTCACCTATCTATCTATCTATCTATCTATCTATCTATCTATCTATCTAAGCCTATTCTCAACTATCTATCTATCTATCTATCTATCTATCTATCTATCTATCTATCTATCTATCTCAGACTCTTCTCACCTATCTATCTATCTATCTATCTATCTATCTATCTATCTATCTATCTATCTATCTATCTCAGCCTATTCTCACATATCTATCTATCTATCTATCTATCTATCTATCTATCTATCTCAGCCTATTCTCACATATCTATCTATCTATCTATCTATCTATCTATCTATCTATCTATCTATCTATCTATCTATCTATCTATCTGTAATGAAGATACGAAGCTGGATGTGGAGGCGTTTGAGAAAAATATTTCCTCATACGGCCTCCACGTCCGGCTTTTACAGCTGAAATGACTTCTTCTCTCCTTAAATAAAGAAGAGAAAAAGGACAAGAATTAAGAAGAAGGAAGATAACGATTGACATTGCATTTAAAGTTTGAAAGATCAACGTTGACAGGAGGGACGCAGTAAGCCGGAATAGACTTCCACAGGTGAGAAGTGCGAGAGTTAACCGTTAGCATAGTACTTACGGTTAGGTTCTCGTCATTTCAGCTGTAAAATCTTGAGATCTCCTTACCAATCAAATACTGCAGTAATGTTTATCAGAACGTTTACCATAGCAATATTCATAGAAAAGGCACAAGGAAGTGGACACTGAAAGCAACATGCAAAGGCGACAATCTGTCTCCAGCTACTGCTTCTTTCATTTTTTCTCTTTCCTTTGGTTTATTTTGTTTTACGGTATATCGACCTCAATGGGTTAATTAATGCCGACAATATTTTTTATTGCTGGTAATATTTTGTTTTGTCAAAAATCTGTTTCTAGTAATATATTTCCTTCAAAATTGATTTGCTGGTAATAATTTTTTTCAAAAAAGTATTGCTGTCAGGGTGAACCTGGGAACACCAGCAATTAAGAGGTGGTTCCACGCTCCTCAAAACCCTCCTGATCAGAGGCCTTGCTGCTGGACGTAGTTTAACGTCTTACCCAGGACGGTCCAACTATTGCGTTTAGCATGAAAAAAAAACTGTCACCTATAGGTGTTGACTTCAATGTCCACTTTTATATTTACATACTCTCCATTTCTGATATTGAGCGCTTCAACCCATAAATATAGCATACACACACACACACACACACACACACACACACACACACACACACACACACACACACACACACCTCAGATGTAAAGTTGTCAGACATAAATTTAAAAAAAAAATAATAAATTCAGGAATATTAATCATTTTATCTATAGACCCCTATAAGTAGCTTCCTGAATATATAAAATTATTGTTTTTAAATTTGTTTTTGATAAGTTTACGTCTGATTAACCTCCTACACGACTTCAACAAATAGAATGTCATATTTGACTACATTCATGGTACATTTGTCGTTGCTATATTTTTTCCACAATCAAGGATGCTATGTCTAAGCGCCGGTTAATCGTGACATGAAAAAATCACTCACCCACATCCATCCTATAACCTTATTTTTCTATTTAGTATAAATCTGGCTTTTAATTGGTTAAGTGAGACATACCCACAACTATATTTTAATTCTGACTTTATACACCCCCTTTAACTTTCGGAAAATCGCTAATGATTTGTTTATAAATTTCCCTAAAAAATCATTTTAGTACCAGTTATCAAACATTCCTTGAGAAAGCACAACCATAGTATTGAAACCTGAAAGCTTTTGAGTAGCGATTTAATACGTTTTCTTTTATTATAATCTATATAATAAAATATTACAATAATATTTTTTCTACTTTTTATTGAGCACTTTTTTTAAAAAAAAAATGCTACGAACTGTGAATTTTTTTTCTTTAATATATATATATATATATATATATATATATATATATATATAAGGTCTTTCTTAAATACGCAAGGATCGTAATATTCATCGAGTGATTGGTAGGTTAATGCATTTTAAAAAATTTTGTTAGCGAAGGGATTTCGCCATTTTATATAATTAACTTTACTAATTTACTTTTGGTATGAATGATTCATTGTAATATTAACTGAACTGCACCACAGATTTGATATATATATATACATATATATATATATATATATATATATATATATATATATATATATATATATATATGTATAGATATTTACACATATCGGCAAGTTCTGTTGTTCCAACCTGTATGAACCTTTTCGCATATTCGAATTCGGCGTTTTATCGGTAAATTAAGCAAAGATAATTTTTCTTTTCTATTTTTTTTCCTGAGGATATTCAAATGTTGTTACATTCGTAGCCAAATATTTCGTTATTATGTACATTTTTTGTCTAATTCCGAATTTCCCTCGTTTGCTGGAAACTATTTAAATACCTTTTATTTAATATGCACTTCAATATACGATCCTCCTATGAAGAAATATATCTTATTTAATATTGGCGGCTTATCTTGTATTACAGCCGCTTCCTGAATATTTGGAAGCCGTTGTATTGCAAGTCATAACTTATAATTCAACAAAGTATTATTGAAAGAATTCTTACTGCCTAAATATATATATATATATATATATATATATATATATATATATATATATAATAAATCCTAATGAACCAGGTACAACCTACCTAGGTTTCACCACATCAGATGATCAGAGCACTCTTCGTTTTAACTTATTACTCGCTGTTTTTTTGTTGGGGGTATCTTTGTACCAGGGATTTAAGGAACTGGACGATTTCTTTCGCTCTGTCTGGGCGTTTCCGTTGCTTTCTTTATTTTTTTCCTCGGATGCCAATTTATTTGAAATATATATATATATGTATATATATATATATATATATATATATATATACATATATATATATATATATGTGTGTGTGTGTGTGTGTGTGAGATAAACTGCAGAGAAGAGAAGAAAAGCCTCTCCGCTAACCAGAAGTTCCTACCGGTTGCCAAACCTTCGCAGACTTTTTCTTTTTTTCTTTGTGTGTGTGTGTGTATGTGTGTGTATGCGCGCGTGTGTGTGTGTGTGTGTGTGTGTGTATGTGTGTGTGTCTACCAAACCTTCCCAGTCTATTCGTAAATCTTGATTCTCCTTTGTGTTCTCATTAGCCATCTGGGGATCTGACAGAATCATAGAAAACACTGCTCAATATTATTTTACGAAACAAAGCCACGATATTTACCTTGCCGGCTCGCTGAGAATACGCTGCATCCCCAGTAGGAAGACAAGACCTCTGCGAAGGGGCCCACCTTCCAAGTGGAAGAGGGGAAACGCCTGGTCATCAGTAACTCTTTTCTACTCCTAGTTAGTTCCCTTCTCGATCATTGATTCAAAAATTAACACACGAACCATAAGAAGAACTAATTCTTCACCATCCGGTTCGAACATTAAATCAAAATTCTGCATTTTTACAGGCGATCTGATAATACATCCATGATATTTTTGTACAATGATCCATTATTACAAAAATATATAAACATTTGTAATGTGTGGTAGAATATTTACAAGGATATGAAAGGAGAGAACCATTATATGACACTCTTTATATGAAAAATAGCTGTTGATATAGATAGAATAAAATGTTCCCATGCCTAGTGGAGTATAGTTTAGGTTAGGCTACTTTCTATTCCGAGGTATAAAATAAGCTACCCCAATCATACCAGGAACATTTTCTTGACTAGGGTAAAAATTATGTCAGAGGACATTCTCAGATAATAAGTTGCAACAGCGAGCTAATATCACTGAAAGTTAGCTAAAAAAAAAAAATGCTTTATGAACGACGTGTGTTAGGTTCGCTGTCTTCAGGCTGACATGAAAAACAAAGGAAAATGTGTGAGAAAATGTATTGAGATTTTTGAGTATGAGAGAGGCAATAAATTAAATATTTTCTTATTAAGTATAGTTTTCTCTTTGCATTTTTCCTGTTAGTAGGATGTAGGAAAATATCCGAAAGAAAAGATAATGGCACAAAAATATTAAATCTTTTTAAACGACGCGTTTTACAGACGTGTGTTAGGTTCGGCTTCTTCTGTTTGGACTGAAAAACTGTGTGTAAGGAAAATGTCTTGTGATTTTTTTCCGTCGTGTCTAAACAATTAGCCGGGATGGTTGGTACCAATCCAAGTATAAATGTCTGTAAAACATCTTTCTCGCGAAATCAAGAGACAAAACATACTGATGCATGCTGGGATTGCTTCGTAGCTAATAAGCTAGGCCACTTCTCTGTCTTATTCGACTTAGTTTCGCCATTAAATTTAACCACGGCCAATTACTCTACAAGAAAACGTTCTAAATATGACGATAAACTAAATTCGGCGGCAAGGTCTCTGAACAAGAGGTTCTGAGCAGGGTGGAATCACCTCTTAATTGCTTTTGTTCCTAAGTCCACACTGGCTAGAGGTGGTAGCATCTGTTAGGGTCCCAGCTATGGGCAAATAGTTAACCCCAAACAAAAACAAAATATTATGAAAGTATAAAAATTTGCCTTGATAAAGTCCTTCAGATGACGAAACGGCTAAGAATTCTTTTGCCGTTTTATTATATATATATATATATATATATATATATATATATATATATATATATATATATATACATATATATATATATATATATATATATATACATATACATATATATATATACATATATATATATATACATATATATATATATACATATATATATATATACATATATATATATATATACATATATATATATATATACATATATATATATATACATATATATACATATATATATATATACATATATATATATATACATATATATATATACATATATATATATATATATATACATATATATATATATATACATATATATATATATATATATACATATATATACATATATATATATATACATATATATATATACATATATATATATATACATATATATATACATATATATATACATATATATATATATATACATATATATATATACATATATATATATATACATATATATATATATACATATATATATATATACATATATATATATATACATATATATATACATATATATATATATATATACATATATATATATATACATATATATATATACATATATATATATATACATATATATATATATACATATATATATATATACATATATATATACATATATATATATATATACATATATAGATATATACATATATATATATATATACATATATATATATATATACATATATATATATATATACATATATATATATATATATATATATATATATATATATATATATATATATATATATATATATATATAATGGTTTAACATATTGAAATCCAAGAGAAATGCTTTACTCTATCGACTACAGGAGAAAGTTAAAGAGCCGGTGTATGCTCCGAAGTTACGGGCATTCAATTTTCAGCGTTGATACACCAGGGCTGTTTGTCTTCACCTTACCCTGTTGGCTCCTTTGTTTTGATCTGATGCCAGTTGAATCAACAGGAGACAAGCAACTTGTTCACCGAATCAATTCTTTCAATGAAATCTCGTTTTTCTTCGGCTAAAAACAATTTTTATAGTGTCAATTATTTTTTTTTTATTCCGACATAATATTATTACATAAAAAGGTACATTTTAGTGGATACCCGTATTTGACTTATCCTGCGTGTGACGATAAACTACATCCGGCAGCAAGGTCTCTAATTGAGAGGTTTTGAGCATCGTGGAACCACCTCTTAATTGATTTTGTTCCCAGGTCCACCCTGATCCGGGGTGGTAGTATTTGTTACGGTCTCAGTTATGGTCAAACATTTACCCGATAAACTGGGGTCAAAACACTCTGAAAGTATAACTTTTTTTATAGTAAAAATACCCGCAATAGATTTTCATAGTAAAAAATATTGCCAGCAATTAATTTGTGTAAACAAGAAATTACCAGCAACACATCTATCAAAAAATATTACTGCTCGCAAGAAAATTTGATTTCGGCATTAAAAGACCCATAAGGAATTGATGTGCCGCTAAACAAATAAACAAGTCCACAAAATAATGTCTATCTTAATTTTATTCTTATGCGTTAAATTTTAGCCGGACCAATATTTACATTTAAACAGAAAAATGAACCAAACCAATTTTTAATTTAGACTCAGCTATAAACAGGTCAATGTTTACTTTTAGACTCAATTATAACCTGGACCAATCCTTGCGTTTAGACTCGAGTAGAATGCAAACAGATACGTCGTCAAAATAATCAATATAACCTAAAAAGGTATATAACTATTGACTCACCTGTGTTTCAGCATCCAACATAATTAATTATTATTGTAACATTATGTTTCCTGCAACATAATCCTGTAAAGTGTGTGAGGGTATAGTAGCATATTTTAATGACTTTCTATTTTTTACTAATCTATTTATTTTTTAGCTGTTGTTAAAAGATTTATGCGAGAAAATCACGTACAAAGCGCCGAAAAATACAACGTAAGCGGAATTTTAGAACTGTCAATATGCCTTACAGTTATCGTCTGTTTTATTGAATTGTGTTCATTTACCGCGGGAGAAAGGTTGTCATAAAAGCATTCGCACGAAGTTTATGAGAATCGTGCCTTCGCAAACGGGACACAAAATTATTGGAGCTATAATTACAACAGCTAATTTACGGGAGACGATTTGCTTTTTAGAATCGTTTTTGTATCACATTTAGGATGTACAATTTAATTTCGTCTTACATTTGAAATTGGCAGAAAACGAAAAATAATGGTTATAAATACATATATTTATATAAAAAATATCGACGAAACAAAGTGATGTTAAAATAATTATCTCGTTGTAAAAAAAATATAAACACTCTTTTAAAAGTGCTTCATGTTTGAAAAACAACTTGATCCAACATTGTGTTAGAAAACAGTAGGAAAAATTATAAATATGTCGTGAAATATTGTCACGGCATACAAAACAGTTGTTAGAGCAAAATTGTAGAAATCCCGTAACAGCTTGGGATAATTGTCCATCCCACAAAAAGTTTGATATCTGAAAAAAACACTAAAACTAATTAAGTGTCTTTTTGCCAGGTTTTCAGATTAGAGGCTTAGCCATCTTGAAACCATTTGTTGTAAGAATCACTGAAAAACGCTTTAAATCATTTTGTGTCAGCCCCACTATGTCTTCTCAACTGAGCAATGTTGAGAGGAAAATATCATTAACGCCTTCAGTAATGGTACCAACATTCATACACTGGCTTCCATCTTCAAAATCCATTCAAGAACCACCAAGAGAACGGTGAATAAGTTTAAAAAACGGGAACAGTAGAGAGGAAAACTGGATCAGGAGGTTACAACAGCAAGAGAGATCATCATTCAACTTCGAGCTAAACACATTCTTATCGTTCAAAGTAAGGTCTAATAGTGTGATCAAAACCTCTGAGAATTCCAGTAAGATATCTTTAATCATTTCTAAGTTACTACGCTTCATAGCTCAATCTAACAATTGGACAGTTTTGATTTTACACGATTTGGACAATATTACGGTTACACCCGGTATATGTGGATGCGGAAGTATTAACAGTACAACGTTATTATTTGAATAAATGTATAAGTATTTTTTTTGCAAATAATTATTTTCACTATGTCCTTTCTAATATTTGACTTCAGTTATGCGAAGAAAAAGAATTGGCCACCATTTCTAAGGGTCGAGGGCTCAAAATTAAACATTCAACGATATCCATTGATTCATTTTGGGTTTCAATACAAAATGAATCTCCCATGTTAGCTAAAAGGGCTATATCAGTTTTATTGTAATTTTCTATTCTTGTGAATTAAGCTTCTTTAAATGTAACTTATCGTACATAGAAAAGTTGTCATAAGAGATTTTGTTCTTTGAGTAGACGAAGAAAATTGAAAATGGTCAAATATAAAGAATTCTCAAGAGAACTGTCCAGGTTTGGAATTGTGAATTCGTGGTTGTAGTTAACATACCTAAGTTAGCTAGAATCGTTCTGGATGCCTTTGAAAATGTCTCTATGAATGTGTTGTTTTCTTGGTACCATTTGGTAATCAGAAGATCCATGATTTGACGAGCTAAACTTGACATTTTGAATTGGTTGCAATAAATAGACCAAACAAGAGATTAAACAAAATGTTTTAGATATCCTTATTCTATCGGGAACTTTTGATATAGAAGAATGTTCCACGATAGTTCCCGAAAGAAAGTAAATTTAGGAAATATTTTTATAATAGTACCCAACAAAAAAGAGGGGAACGAAAATTTACCAGAAGAAATTGTGAGAATCTATACCATTTATCTTTATGTGAATTGGGTCCCTCAACCCTAAATAAGCTCAAAAATAAGAAGCAAGAAAGACTGCACTCAATTGAAGAAACATGAGGCTCTGCTTATCGTACATTCGACCAAACATTAACGAAATTGCGAAAAAAACAAAAGGGAGACTTCTCAAACTAAATATTCTTCAAAAATGGTCAAAAAGAAACATTCCTATAAAGTAAGTTCATATTTAGGTGTGTGTTTTTAATCTATGGTTTTATTTAATAAGATTACAATGTATATAATTTACAAATTTTGTTAAGTGTTCCGTGATATTTTCATTTGCTCGTAGGTGTGTCGTTACTTAAAACAATTGTGAATTGAGGCTTAATATCTTTGTTTATATATACCATGCATGATTGCTGGGAGCGGATCCATTCGCCTTAGGGCTAGCATCTAGAACAGTGATTCACAACCGCCGTGCCCCAGCACACTAATGATTCTAGTAATTGTGCTACGGAAGTGTTATTGGATTCAACATCCCTGCATAAATGCCTCATCCAATATCTGACTCAGTTTTGTAAGAAAGAAGAATTGGCCACCATTTTTAGTGATCGAGGGCTCAAAATAAAACATTCGACGGTAGCCATTGATACATTTTGGATTTCAAAAAAAGAATATCCCACATTAGCTAAAAAAGGTTTATCAATTGTATTGTAATTCTCCACTTCTTATTTATGGGAATTAGGCTTCTCAACCCTAAGTAAGACCAGAAATAAGAAATGAGAAAGACGACGCTCAACTGAAGAAGAAATTAGGGTCTGCTTATCGCATATACGACCAAATATTGAAGAAATCGTGAAAAAACACCAGACACATATTTCACACTAAATAAGCTGCACAAATAGTCGAAACAAAGTTCATATTTGAGTGTATATTTTTTAAAATCTATGTTTTTATTTCATAACATTTAAGTTGATACCCTTTAATAATTTTGCTAAGTGTGTCGTGATATTTTCATTTGCTTCTAGGTGTGCCGTTGCTTAAAAAGCTTGAGAAACATTGCCATAGATCAATGGCTATCAATCGACTCTGGATCATTGCTTTTCTAGGAATTTTGATTTTTCACTTCACGGTGTGATCTGTTTGCTGAATAACTGATTAAATATCCTTCCGTTGAACAATGAATAGACTAATATATACCCGGGAGGAAATAAAACACTTCTTCATTTTTATGAGCCGGGTATTTTCAGGATGTGTACGATAATGGTTCTCCACATCATCTTCTCTTTTGTTTGTAACTCTGTAGACCTACGAAGAGCTTCACGATCAAGCATGGTCCACATTTTGACTAACTACTTAAATCCATTACAAATAACGTTTTAAGTATGTCGGATTAAAAATAAAATCCATTAACTCTTTAGAAAATGCTTTGTTTACATGTTTCACACTAAATAAGCTGCATAAATAGTTGAATAGAAAACATTCAAATAAAGTTAATTTTTCTGTGCATTTTTTAAAATCTATGATCTTATTTCAAAACATTTGAATGTATACCCTTTAAAAAATTTGCTAAGTGTGCCGTGATAATTTCATTGGCTCTTAGGTGTGCCGTTGCTTAAAAAGGTTGAGAAACACCGGCCTATAACATAGAACAGACTGTGAAAACATCACTGTTTAATTAGTGTCAACTGCGCCAGAAAATGATTCTTCGAGCATCAACACTGAGCAAACACGACCGATCTGTCATTTCGCATATGCAAAAACCTGTAATCTGACGACCAGAAAGGTGAAAACGAGTTGCCACACAGTTTCTCAATGAGATCTCATAGGATATGGATCAGGGCTACAGAAATATGGGACACCCATGGCTAAGATACAAAGACAAGCTGAAGAGCAACTTTTCAGCTGTCAATATACCACATAACATCCTCTAGCGCTTAGCCTTGGAGCGGGTAGAATGGAGATCAACATGTTTCAGTGGACTCAGCAGTTTTCCATCAGGTTGTCTGAATCATCTTCAAGAAGCGAGAGCAAGATCTAAAAGGTCAGCCAATATAACACTGATCAGATCCCACAATCCTTACTCGTGCTCCAAATGCGGCCTTCTTTGTAAATCACTAGCGGGTCTTAAGTGCCAATTAAGATTACGCACAAAATTTCATAACTGAATCAATTAAGTTGTCAGATCCTCATACGTCGAAACCGACGGGAGAGTCCATCATATATATATATATATATATATATATATATATATATATATATATATATTCACTCCGTCACCTTTTTGCTTTATGTATATTTTTTCTCGAGCAAATCGAAGAAAGAAAGTGACGTTTCATATATGGCTTACCTACAAGCAGAATTGTTCATAACCATTTTCAGTTCTCACCCGTCGAGTTGCAGTTGAAATGCACCGAAACGAAGTTGCATCTTTATAGTGAGTTAACTGTTTTTGTCTATATGATGAAATCATAATATATATATATATATATATATATTAAATTATTGATACTAAAAGATAGCGCATATGAGCATAGAAATCAATGCTGTATGGCGATTTTTAGTTTCACTTTTCAGTGTGACCCTCAAACCAAGTGGCATAAACCATTTTGCGTATTTATAGGCGTCTTGTATATAGGGGAATAGGGAACCGCCCTTTCCAAGTCTATTTTGATTATGGCTGAAGGTTACTTACTATCATGATTTCCCAAATGCTTACTTATACTAGGTGAGTCGTTCGAGGAATTGTATATTTAAATATGCAAGAATTATTTGTGGTCGTTGTATCATCTAGATTGCTAATATATATATGTGGGTTGGATGAACAGTCTAATGCTAACCACTAATCCCTTCACCTTCTCTTTACCCATCCCTTCCTTTTCACCTTCCCTCCCCACTACCAATCTAATGTGTCCGTCCGGTGTATTTTCTCCATTTACGGAGGAGATTTTGGTCTGAAGTGTTGAACACTTCGGTGTTCACGAAATAAATTATAATCGAAATGGATAATTAATGTCACTGTCTTCTTAATATCATTGAGTGTATATATATATATATATATATATATATATATATATATATATATATATATATATATATTATGGATGGTGTTATAATTCATTAAATAAGGTGCCTTTCTCTATAGGGGGTCGCATAATTAAGTGTGTATAGAAAAATAGTAAAATACACGTAAAAAGTCCGTTTGATTCTTACGAATGACGTCACTTTGAGTAGCTTGAAATTGATTCCAGCAAACGAAGCAACACCGAAATTAGCAAAAAATAATTATATAAACGCACAAAAAACGAAATGCTTGAAAAATAATGTATCAACATTCGAAAGTACTCAGGAAAAAAAAACATAGATATGAACTTTGTTAAATTTACCGACTATATAAAATAACTAAACTGGAAATTGAAAAAGTTTATTAAAAAAAAATAGACATAACTTTTGTATATTACTAAAGTCTACGAAGAAAAATCCATTTGGAGATTCCATGCGACGCTTAACACAACTGACGCAGAACTGAGACCAATTACTCTTAAGCTGAAATAAAAACGATTACAGTTTGCTAGCTCCTGCCATCGAGCAGACAGGGAAGTCACCTCATCCCTACTTGTATGGCGGTGTCTTCTCAAGAAAGTTGACTTTCCCAGACACCCTGGCCCGGGACCCTGGGTTGGACATTGCGGATCTGGGAACTGCAATGCAAGACCAAGCAGGGTGGAAAGGGATTGTTAATAGAGTTCCAAGGAACCACAGGGAGGTCGAATGATGGTGATGATGATGATGAAGTGTAGCTTAGGTATGGCACAAGGCCAAAATTATGGGGTACCCAGTGGGGAACAAACTCTCTATTCAGTTATAAATGATAAAGTTTGTGGCTTCAGGAGGAGACTGTTTTGAATACCGAATTGATATGGTGATTGTTTTGGCATCCTTCTGGAGGTGTCTTCTCACAAAAGTTGACTTTCTCAGACACCATGGCTCGGGACCCTGGGTTGGACATTGGGGATCTGGGAACTGCAATGTAAGACCAAGCAGTGTGGAAAAGGATTCTAATGGAGTTCCGACTAACAATAGGGAGTTAAAGGGTTGATTAAGATATTACACAACAAATCATGTTTGAAAGAATTCTTCTTCCTTAAACACACACACAAACATATATATATATATATATATATCATTAAAAACGACAGACAAGGTACTACGGTTAAGCTTTATTATTTAATTTTTCTTGTGAGCTTTCTTTTCTAGACAAAGAGTGTGTAAAAACTGTCCAAATGTTTTATATTTCCGAGCGCTATCGGCTATACCTTCAGCCATTATCACGGTGGAGTAATGGATAACGGCTCGGATTGAGGAATCGTAGAGCCGAGTTCGAATTACAGTCGAATCCGTTACATTCACTTACGTGCTAACACCCTTGGGAAAGGTGTGAATCCTCTTCTTCTCCCTCCAGCTATGGGTAAATAGCAGGACAGACTGGGTTCTATAGCCTTGGATGGCAACTGGTCTAGGAGAAGGTCAACTCTGAATTCAAAACCATTCGGCGTCTGCACCGGCATCTGGCGGCCTCTTGGTTACTCCTGGAAATTAGCAAGTAAGAGCATATTCCCCCCTCCACTGGGATAACACGCGAGGTGTGGAGACCGCGTGTGAAGTTCAAACTCCCTTGTTACTCCGTTTCAAGAATTCACCGCCGTTGGAATCGGGAATGGCTCGTTTCAGCATTGGCGACGGATCGCCGTGCTTGGTCGGCCTTCGTTCCGGACGCGGTGAATTCCTTGGAAGGAGCCGGCTTAACCGATCCAGGGTGAATGCCGCAACATACATATACATTATCAAGGATGGTTCTATTTTTCAGCTTAATTGAGTATGTGCATTATGTGTATGTCTTAGTTTGTAGTAAGGATGTTTTAATTTCCGAATACGATTAACACAGGAAGATTGGAGATAATTAAGTAATTCATCGGGTGGAGAAGAAAGCTCAACAGATTGCAGAAAGCCGTTTCGTCCTATATTTCAAATTTATCTCAAATCATCCTAATTTCTATCATTTGTATATCCTTGCTTCAACCGGTTTCTAATGCTCTGGGTGGAGCGGCTGGGGGATAGTAGTCGTGTCTTGCGGGGGGCACAGTCCTTTGGGTAAAGAGAGACTTTCACCACGGAATATGTGATCGAGCGGCGCTATATCAAGTCTGATTCGCTACCTTTTCGTCACCGAGTCCAGTTGGCACAGTTAATAAGACATTTGCCTGATAACGTCACTGTCCAGGTTTCAAATCTTGGTAGTGGATGCGCAAATATTGGACGAAACGTCCGTACAGTGCTTTCTGCTTTTTCTAAGGTTTATTTTAAAACCTTTTATTCTACATTCAATACCATCACTTGATAAGACACCATAAGTGTTGAAACAAAATGGCTATTTTTGGAGTGGTTTTATAACATATTTATGTTATAATTTTCGAAAAAATAATTATATATATATATATATATATGTATATATATATAATTTCGAATAAATAATTATATATATATTTATATATATATAAATATATATATATAATTATTTATTCGAAAATTATAACATAAATGTTATAAAATCACTACAAAAATGTTATATATATATATATATATATATATATATATATATATATATATATATATATATATATATATATGTTAGATTACAAGAAAAGTTCCATTAAGTGCGTATGAACACGGGATTTCATTTGATACGCGAAAGAAACAGAGTTTGAAAGCTGATATTTCACTGTCTTGTTCTATAATATTTCATGGGTCGACTGTTAAGTTAAAATTGAGAATGGCGAATAATGTGATACATTTCCGTTATTTAAAAGGGGAACATAAATATGCGACATTTATGAAGATGGTGCGATATTAATGCCGATTAAAAATGAACCCAGGTCAGCCGACTCGGGACATCGCTGAGATACTCCTATCTGAGATATCTTATATGAGTTTTTAAAGCATCTGCAAACACTGAACCAAATGTCTTAACGAAAAATAAAAAAACACATTAACCGACATTTTTGTGAAACTTTACTCAAATGCAAATTAAAACAAGACACATTTTTTAAAAGACCTATCCCAGGCGATGAAGAATGGATTGATTACAACAACTTGAACGAAAAATGTCATTGAAAAAATGACATGCACACGAATAAGTTGGATTGGAAGAATATTGTTTTATTGCAAGCACCTTCCACATGTTTTTTCAAGCATTTCACCCCAAGCAAGGCGGGAAGCCACTTAGCACGCAAGGGGTTCCAGAGAGTTGGAGCGAGAGCAAATAGGAGTGATAGAGGAAAGGATGAAGAGAAGGATAGAGGATAGAGCAAGGCATCTGGAGACGTCGATTGACATTACATTTGAATAGTTGGAGATTATTGCTATCAGGAAAAGGGGAGGGAGTTCCACAGGCGAGAAGTGCGAGAGATGACGCTATTGGAGTAGAAGAGACGGCTACATTTAACAGTTTCGACAGCGAAAGGGTGAGAGCGATATTCCAGGCTAGTTGAACGCTTAAATTCATGAAGTCTGGGAACCAGCGAAAGCAGCTCATCGGAGCAGTTACCGTGAAAGTATTTGTAAAAATGACAGAGGGAGGCGACGGCACGTCTGTGAGAGAGCGACTGCAGACGAGATAAATTCAGTCCAGTATTGTCCCGAGCGCTCGATGGAAGGCGCCCGGAATTGGCTAGTTGGATGAGTCTCATTTACACTCCGGTCAGCGCAAGATCTCACGTCTATTTGCAGTGCTGGCATAATTGTTACAGCATTTTGAATGGTATGTCCTACTCGACACGCACTACACATCTGACTTTTCCCCTTAGAATTACCATTTATTTCAATCATTTGGAAGCATGTAAAAATAACTTTGATAGAATAGTTCATCACCGAGAAAAATTATAAGTTCATGGAGGATAGAATCATGAAGTTGTCTCAGATAATTGCGAAACGTAGTGAAACAAAATGGCACATTTGTGGTTGGATAAATTGGACAAATATCTACACATGGTCTTTTAGCATCACTTAAATAAACGCTTCTAACGTTGGTTCCGATGCGACAGATACGTTTAGGTTGAGATTGATGGAATGACAATACATAAGTTTTTTTTTCTGTAATTTAATGTTTTTTGTCTGCTTTTTTTTCCGTTTATACATGAATGCCAACAGATCGATAATTCGAGATTGGAAATACAATTCTGGCCAGAACAATAAAATGCATCATTATATTAATGAACACACAGGCACACACATACACTTTCACCCCATATATATATATATATATATATATATATATATATATATATATATATATATATATATATATATACTATAAATATATATCCTTATTTTAATGAAGACACAGGCACATATATACACTTTTACCCCATATATATATATATATATATATATATATATATATATATATATATATATAAAATATAATATAATATATATATATATATATAATATAAATATTTATATATATATATAATATAAATATATATATATTTATATGAATGAACACACAGGCACACATGTGCACTTTCACCCCATATATATATATATATATATATATATATATATATATATATATATATATATATATATATATATATATATACATATATGTATATGTATATATATATATATATATAATATAAATATATATATATATATATATATATACATATATGTATATGTATATATATATATATATAATATAAATATATATATATATATATATATACATATATGTATATGTATATATATATATATATATGTATATATATATAATATAAATATATATATATATATTATATAAATGTATATATTTATATTTATATGAATGAACACACAGGCACACACGTGCACTTTCACCCCATATATATATATATATATATATATATATATATATATATATATATATATGTATATGTGTATGTATATATATATATATATATAATATAAATATATATATATATAATATAAATGTATATATTTATATTTATAAGAATGAATATATATATATATATATATATATATATATATATATATATATATATGTATGTGTGTGTGTGTGTGCATGAATAATATAAATATATATACGTTTGTGCTCTTACGAGCGCGTAATGAGCATCGGGCTGCTCCATCCCCAGCCACGCGGACAACAACTAATTTCACCAACAAAATGTGTTAATTCATGCACTTGCCCGCTGCATCGACATTGATGCTCTATTATTACGATCAGAATCATTGGAATTCGGACAAACGTTGGCCTAATGACGATAAATGGTACATCGAATAATAAATAATAATAATAAAAAATTAATGGTAAGAGGAAAAAAACAGCCGAATCAGCAGAAAAAAAGCCTCTCTTAAAATTGGTATTCTCTTTTTTGTTCTCGTCTAATTTGATTTCTCGTTTTTTTTTTCTTTGTCTTTGTTGTATTTGTCGCGGACACCTCCTTTGTTCGTACACTGCAATCAATGTTCGCTCGCAAAATACTAACTGACAATACACGAACGATTGGAAACGTCACACTTGAATTCACTGTAGCATTTTTTCCCTGTCTTTTTATCCATTCCTTTCCATTTGAAAGCCACCATTTTTTAGTCACTTCATTAGCTTCCTATTGTCTCATCCTGGTCGCCTGCCCAGGGATTTTTTTTTTTTTTTGGCAAATATTTCTTTTTTTGTTTGGTTTTGGGCCTACAGAACGACGCCCATTACAAGGGCTTGTCCCGCATACCACGAAATATTGACAGATCCACTTACCATTGATCATATAGAGAGTAATTTCAGATATCAAATTTCCTGTTCTTTTCAAATAACATACTTACTTATGTATAATACTCACCCGTCTGTAACACGCACCCGTAACATTGGGTTTACGAAAGTCTCGAAAAAAGACTTTCGTGTATAACTCTCTCTAATTTTAGCATCCGTAGCGGCTAAACTTAAGCTAAATTTGACATTTAGTCAATTTTTTTATCAATCTGCAAAGGCACTTGACAAGGTATGGCACAAGGATGTATTTGAACTGCTAGGAAAACTCGATCTTTTTGGAAAGGTTGTTAGAATAATCCAGAATATGTACTGTGAGCAAATCTATATACAAACAGAATATTTATTAAGTACACACGCAAAAACAGAAAGAGGTGCAAACAAGTATGTGTCTTCTCGTATTTATTTAACTCCTACAGTGGGGATATCTTACGGCCATCCTTGGTAAGCTACATCCGCGTCCTGGGTTAGACGATATCCGACAGCAAGTGATGTGGAAGTTTCGAAGAGCGTGGAACCATCTCTTAATTGCTGGTGTTCCCAAGTTCACCCTAACCAGTGCTGGTAGCACCTGTTAGGGTCCCAGCTATTAGCAAATAGTTAACCCCCAAACTGGGGTCAAAACGTGTAAAAATAGGTTTTATTACCAGCAATACATTTTTGAAAAAAATATTACCATCAATACATTTTTGAAAAAACATTACCAATAATACATTTTTGAAGAAAATAAAGGATACCAGCAATATATTTTTGATAAAAAGTATATTAGCAGCAATACATTTTTGAAAAATGATTACCAGTAATAATAAAAAAAAAACAAAAAAAAACAAAAAAAAACTTGTCGGCATTAGGAGAGAGGGCAGTAAAAAATTAGAATTAAGAAGACAGAAGATGTCGATTGACATTGCATTTAAATCTATGAAGATCATTTAGGTTGATAAGCCGTACACCCAACTCCCATCACCCCCCCCCACCCCCACCCCAAAATCTGTCCTAAGGGAAATGGATTTATTATCGGTGGACTGAATCTTAGTGGCTATCTCGAAATGAAACTGCAGGTCATCTAGACAGGACGGGAAAAGAAAGCGAGAATAAAAGACTAACTATGAAGACAGAAAATATGGTCATCGGCAAGAAGGAAAGCTCAAGATGCGAGTTGCGAATTGGAGATGTTAATACCGTAATAAGTAGAGAAGATTAGATATCTGGGACATGGTTTAGCAGAGGATGGAAATTGTGACACCGAAATCCGAACACGCATTGGACTAGAGAAAGATGCCTTCCAAAAAAAAAACAATCAAAGTGCTGAGAAACAGAAAGTTCTCTTTAGAAACAAAGAAAAGAAAGGCTGGATTGTTATGTGATACCAGTCACCTTATATGGCAGTGAATGCTAAAAGATTTCACCACGGATGAGAAAACTGGAGCCAACAGAAATGCTGTTCTACAGAAGGATGATGATAATCTCATAGACGGAACGAGTAAGTGACGAGGAAGTCTTATGCTTAGAATCAGGAAGAGATTTGTGAAACCATAAAATTGTGTTCAAAATATTTTAGAAGTGCGTATTATTAAATAACCCATGGAGGTGTTGATATGCCGCTAAACAAAGTCAACCAACCAACAATACATATTTATCGTAAAATTATCCACAATATATATTTACAACAAAATGACCAAGAATAGATTTTATCTTTAGTTGAAAGCATACAATTGCGTTCAAAATATATTTAGTTGAAACCATAATATTGTGTCCAAAATATTTAGATTTCGGCATTAAATAACCCATAGAGATGTTGATATGCCGCTAAAGAAACTCAACCAACCAATAATACACATTTATATTAAAATGACCAACAATACATTTTATCTGTAGTTGAAGGCGTACACTTGGGTTCAAAATATATTTACTTGAAGGCATATAAATGTGTTCAAGATATTTAGATTTCGGCATTAAATAACCCATAGAGATGTTGATATGCCGCTAAACAAAATCAACCAACTAATTTATGCCTACAAACCCCGAGGATTGGCCTATTTGATCTGGTTGGCAAGTGGTGTATCCTGCCAAGTAAGATGTAAACGAATTTCGGACATTTAACATCGGACCACAAAATTAAATAAAATCATGCTTCTATGTATAAAACTGAATGTTAATGATACCCTTACTGTTTGTAAAGCATACTTGTTCCTTAAGAGTAAGTGATTTAGAGTTTGTCAAACAGGTTTAAAGAATTCTAAAAATGCTGTGCTGCTGCCACGTTCTACCTTAATTTTAACCAACGCCCATTGTATCTTTCTACCACCTAATTTATGTAGCAATGTTTTAGCTAAAAGGTGGTGTGACATAAAACCAGATATTCATTATCAACATCCTATACAAGGCCCAAGAGTCACTCGGGGTAGAGGGTTACTGAGTAAGAGGCAAAGTTCATGGGGACATGTGAGGAAGATAACGCGTGACCCTAGACATGAACATGCCAAGGTTGTAGTGGTCGGGGAAGCATCATTTTGGGAGCCGGTTTCACAAAGCAGTGCTTCGTGTGAAGAAGCTGTTCGAGTGGAACTTACATCTCACCAATGGAATGCAAAGGGGATGATGGAGGTTCGCTATAAAGTCACGTGGCATAGCGGGCCTTAACCGTGAAGGTTAGAGCTGGTGAAAATAAGGAATGTTCTTCAATCTGTCCTGTGAGTATCAAATTTTCCGTGGAAAAAGGACTTGGAAAATCTGATAGACCCAAGACAGATTGAAGGCAAGGGGAACAAAGGAAAACAAGGCATAACCTACCTAGCGGGCTTGTATAAACAGATGCCGGAACAAGATTTAAGAGAGATAACAAAAAGACACCATTTATTTAGAGTTACAAAACATAGGAAATTGTGGAGAACAATGACCGTCCTGAAGGGAGAGGGCACATAGAAATAATTTTGGTTTAGAATAATGTTCACTTTGTACAAGTGCCAAGAGCCACTCAAGGTAGAGGATTACAGAATAAGAGGCACAGTTGATGGGGATATGTGGGGAGATTAGCTGTTCATCTTAGACTTGGAGAGATTAAGATTGTAGTAATCTGGGAAGCATCCTTTTAGGAGTCGGTTGCAGGAAAGCAGTGGTTCGTGGAAAGAAGCTGCTCGAGTGGAACTTACATCTCACTAATGGAATACGAAGGCAATGAGGGTGGTTCGCTACAATGTAACTCTCATGGCGAGTCTTAGCCGTGAATATTAGAACTGGTGGTACCAATAAATGAAGTTCGTCTGCCAATAGCGATAGAGCAACGAAAGGCTTGCGATGTCTCGTTTGTGGGAAAGGGATTGTCGGTTGAGAAATAATTCATCACGTACAAGGACACGGAAACACTTTTGGACTCTATCTAAACCGGAAACTGGAGACTGGGCATCTCCTTCCGATATATGGCAGAAATACTCTATTTTCGGCCAGATCTGGCTCTTGAAAAGGTATTTGGCCGCAGAAGGTAATTAAAGGAGCAGTTTTGCTGAACAAAAGATGTCAGATATTATTGCAGATTTTTGTATCCTCTCAGTAAATACATATCTGTTTTTCCAGATATTATTCCCTGGAAAATATATTAAAATCCTTGGTGGTTTGTTTTTTCTCTGAAGAGGATAATCTTTTCTGAACTTAACTGATATTTCTAGATGAAGCTTAAATCTAGGTGTATACTAGAAAAGAATTTAGCAGGTATGAATAAAGAATGAAAAAAAAAGCAAAACCAAATAATTTCCTCGTTCGAGTAAGAAGTTTAACTGAGAAATTTGAGCGTGACACTCAAGCTTTCTGCTTCATTGGTTGCCAGTCAACCTGATGTGCATCGGCGACTCAGAGACGCGGCTATGACAGTACAAGGAAGCGAGGATAAAGTTTGCGGACTTTTTAAAATGCGAGATGTATTTTTACTCTTTCTGTTTGTCTTATATATATATATATATATATATATATGAACAGTGAGATAGATAGATAGATAGATAGATAGATAGATAGATGGATGGATATGAACAGAGATAGATTTATATGAACAGTGAGATAGATAGATAGATAGATAGATAGATATGAACAGAGATAGATATATATGAACAGTGAGATAGATAGATAGATAGATCGATAGATAGATAGATGGATATGAACAGAGATAGATATATATGAACAGTGAGATAGATAGATAGATAGATAGATAGATGGATATGAACAGAGATAGATATATATGAACAGTGAGATAGATAGATAGATAGATAGATATGAACAGAGATAGATTTATATGAACAGTGAGATAGATAGATAGATAGATAGATATGAACAGAGATAGATATAAATATGAACAGTGAAATAGATAGATAGATAGATAGATAGATTGATTGATATGAACAGAGATAGATATATATGAACAGTGAGATAGATAGATAGATAGATAGATAGATAGATAGATAGATAGATAGATAGATAGATAGGACGATACTATGAGAGATAGATAGATAGGACTAGACTGTGATAGTCGTTTCTTTCGGTCTATCTATGATAGTCTATTCATATCTATCTATCTATCTATCTATATATATATATATATATATATATATATATCTACAGGGGTTGGACAAAATAATTGGAACACGTGCAAATTCCACTCCTATATTTCAAAGACCTATTATATTAAGAACTTAAACTAAAATTTCGTAATTGAAGATTATATCTATTGTTTATTTGTTTATTAATCTAATTTACTGTCTTTGTCTTATTTATTTTTAGAATTTAGTAAAATTTAAGCTAAATGCGTGACCTCTCCGAGTTCGAAAAAGGGCAAATTGTTGGAGCTCGCATGGCAGGAGCCTCGATCACTAAGGTTGCTAAACTGTTTGGTTTTTCAAGAGTTACCATATCGAGAACTATGACGCAATTCGAGAAACAGGACAGAACCTCTAGTAACCGTAGCAATTTGGGCCGGACTTGCACACTTACTGACAGGGACCGACGTGCATTGAAACGCAATGTGGCAAAAATCATCGGACTATTGCGGCCAAAGTGACTGCTGATTTGAATAATCATCTGAATAGTCCAGTTTCTACCAAAAATATTCGTCGTGAGCTCCATTAGGCTGGATATCATGGAAGAGCCGCCGTGAGGAAACCTATTCTCTCCACTCGCAACATTCAAAAGAGGTTGCATTGGTGCAGAGATCACAATGCCTGGTCTGCAGACGAATGGAAGCAAGTCATATTCTCAAACAAGTCCAGTTTTTCTCTTTTCCCAACTTCAGAGTGAGTTTATGTGTGGAGGCAGCTCAAAGAAGCTTACAACCCTGACTGACTGCTTCCAACAGTGAAGTATGGAGGCGGATCAGTGATAGTTTGGGCCGCCATATCATAGAAATGCCTCGGTCCAATAGTTGCCCTGCATGGTAGAATCAATAGCAAAGATTACCTGAACATTTTGGGAAAGCTTATTCATCCAATGGCCCAGACTTTATTCCCTGATGGTGACTGCATCTTCCAAGACGATAATGCTCCAATACATACCGCTCGAGTGGTTACAATTTAGTATGAAGAGCATGAAAGTGAGCTAGAACATATGGAGTGGTCTCCCCAATCTCCAGATATCAATATTATTGAACACTTGTGGTGCATTTTGGAGCGGCAAGTTAGAAGCCGCTAACCTTCACCGTCGTGTCTTAAAAAGCTGGAGCATGTATTAATGGAAGAATGACTGAAAATTCCTCTGGATGAAGGCAGGAAGCTGTATGATTCTATTCCTAGACGTATTAAAGCTTTATGTGAGGCTAAACGAATTTATTTTCTTTGAATATAAAGTGTTTCAATTATTTTGTCCAGCCCCTGTATCTATCTATTCATATCTATATATCTATATATCACATTCTATTCATATCTATCTATCTATCTATCTATCTATCTATCTGATAAACCACTTGTTTCAATATGTTTAAACGTGTAGTAGATTTTTTTAAAGACGTGTTTGTGTTGGAGAGCATTCAAGCTTAGGTCAGCCAGAGCGGAAAACGAAAGGAACGGACGAGGAAGACAAACAAATAACATTAAAAATTGATTTTACGCTAGGGCATTTCTATAATTGTCATTTGGTGCCAAACCCCATTTAAGTAGATTCTTTTGGCCTTCATAAATTCCGAAGTTTGAAATCTTTAAAATCTATTTCCCTTCTTTAAAGACAGCGTTACAGCAAAAGAATCACTTCCCACTCATTTAAATGCTAGACACTTGAAGCCGGTAATTCAAATATAGACTCAATGTAAACTTAATGCAGCCAAAATCCCATCATTTTCACAGACATATTTGCCAAAATTATACAAAAATACTGAAAAATATATGAAATACTAAAGAATAAATGTATTCAATAAAATCGACATTGGCTTCAACCACGGCCTCCAGTTGACTTCGGAATCTCCTGCAACTCTCCTGGACGGTCTCCTTGTTTAAGTTGGTGAAAGCTGTCATAATCCTTGCCTTCTTTTCAGTTTTAGTGTTACAAGGAGTTTGTTGGTTTCTCGCTGAATTTCATCCCGCACATAATAATCAAGGAGGTTGCCGTCTGAGTAATTAACTGGCTAGATGTAATGGGTGATGTAGTCGCAGAAATTGTATGACGCTAAGACTGGGTTCTTCTGCTAATTTGGCATGGTGCAGGGTCCTGTTGCGGGACATACGGTCTTCCAGAAGCCACCCTTTTGATCCACAACAGCACTACCTCCTCAAGGCAATTGATAAAGACCTCTCTGTTGGGCCTGAGTCTCTGTGGGAAGATGAATGTAGGCATAATATCGCCATCACTAGTGAACACTCCACACACCTTCGTAATCACCATTAGACTCATCTAAATCTTTCCGAATCCTGTGCACTGTCAGCAGATTGACAACCAAACATTCTGAAGTGTTCATACTCGAGATTACGGCGCGAATACGAAATAGTATAGCATGCCATTTCCAAATTTTCGGCGGAGTGTATAGCGACATGACGGTCTTTTTCTCACAGACGGTGCCCAATTGACCCTATCTATAATGTGCAAGCGAAAAAAATCAGAAACAAACAGTGCGCATGCGCGAAATTTAAAATATAAATGGCGACAACTTATCCTTCGCACCTTTATATTCCCATCTCTTGAGCTTGCTGAATCTTGACATTATTTTTGAAGTTATCAAGTCAGGTAACATAATTTAAAACCTTGCTATTATAGACATTTATAAACATTGTTGCTATACTCATATTTAATCTTATTTATTGTTGGTTGTAATTTTCTTATATAGAGAACTTAAAGAATTTGAGGCTTTTGTTTTTATTTTAAATTGAGTTACCTCCCTTGGTAGCGGTAATTTTTCGAATTAACAGAGCGCGATTCATAGTTGATTTTCGATGAGCACTAAGTTTTAAGCTGCGATCAACGCAGTGTCGCATCGTATCTAGGAATGGTAATGTATTGTTTTCTTAGTGTTCATCGAAAATCAACTAATATCATAGCAACAAATCCGGAATAATCATCGGATGCTACTTAAAAGCACTCGGAATTTGCAACCCTCAATATTTATAAGAGGAAAGATATATTGAAAATACTTTCAAGACCCTCCGATGAGCTACCTATTTCATATTCAATGCGAAATGAAAGGCTTAGAAAATATTCGAAAATAGGAAAGCAGCCCATCCTGACAAATCCAACGTATAAAGAAAATATTGTTCTAACCAAGGAAGGTTACCGAATAGAATAATCAAACGAAGGTGGGTAAGAAACGATAATACTGAGGACAAGAACACCACATATAAGATTCGCCAGCGGCACGTAGAAGTAGTCAACTGCTAGAAGTGAGTTAATAAATTCCACAATGAATCTCCAACTGCAGGATATCTACCAACCGACCCACACGGTTAGATGTGGCACAAAACCGAATTTAATATGGAGTAGGGGTCGGGTAGCTGTTTCCCGAGACGAGACTCTGACCTTCGACATAGTCTCGTCTGGACATCCACTCTGCCCGGAGGCAGAGAGTTCGAACAGCACAGCTGGAGACGAATCTCCAACTCTAGACCAGGTACGGTATTCACTACCATATTTATAGGAATGGGGGTATAGCCATTATCTTCCGTAGGTATGCTGCAACAGACCACTAACTCTATCACAGTTACAATCGAAAAGAATTTCCCAAGACTTATTTGTCCCAACCACATCTAAAGCAATAAAAGATTTAATACATAACAAAACAACGATCTAAATTCTTAGGAGGGAATTCATCAACAAGAATTGCCAGGAAGAATATATGGAGAAACGACAAGAAGTTTAAATAACATATTATATGGGCATAAAAGAGATATTAAAAAACAACATATTTTCTTCTTCTGCGTGCCGTGTCCATTCTGGACGTTGGTGAATGAACTCTCCACAGCTTCCTATTCTTTCTAACTCTTAGCAATATTTGTCTTGTTAAAAGAAGTTTAAAATAAATCATAAAGAATGATAAGCTAAATGTAAAAACAAACTCTACCCAGAGATATTATTTTCGAAAGCCATAACCTTATGGAACATAATCCCGAGAGGAGTCTTCTCTAATCTCTACAATCGCTAACTTTTCAATTCGAGGGGTAACCGTTATCGATCCAACACATTCTAATAATCTGCAATTACTTCTAACTGTGTATATATATATATATATATATATATATACAGGGTGTCCATAAAGTTCGTGTGCACTTTAAAAAATTTATAACTTTATTTGTATTTGCGAGAGAAATAATTTGTAAAAAGGATTAGAAAGAAGTAAATCTATATTTTTTAAGGTTTTATTGAAATTTTAAGTTTCCACATGTCCTCCATCATTAGCAATACAAAGGGTAATACGATTTTGCAGTTCACGGAAAACATTTGCCAACTGATTTACAGTAATGCCTGAAATCACATTAGTTATTTTAGCTATACTTAAAACTAGGTACATTAAAATTTATAAAATTTTTTACAGATTATTTCTATCGCAAATACAAATAAAGTTATAAATTTTTTAAAGTGCACACGAACTTTATGGACACCATGTATATATATATCTCACTCTGTTCTTATCTATCTATCTATCTATCTATCTATCTATCTATCTATCTATCTATCTATCTATCTCATCAGTTTTTTTCTCTCTATATATCTATATCTTTCGGACACACTTATTTTTTCTCTCTATGTATATATCTAGACTCGTAAGTATTTTCCCCCCCTATTTTCTATTTTCTCTTCGCTTGTTTATGTATCCCCTCCCTATTTCTCTCATTTCGTCATCTACGCGTGTTTATTTCTTTCCCATCTCTCTTTCCATATATATGTCTTTCAATTTATAATCATTCTAAAAGGGAGCATATATAATATATATATATATATATATATATATATATATATATATATATATATATATATATATTAATTTATAATCCTACTAACATCGAGAATACATACATACATATACATATATATATATATATATATATATATATATATATATATATATATATATATATATATATATATATAACTGCTCGCTTTTAGAATGATTATAAATTAAAAGAATATGTAGCACTGACTTGTTTACTCACGAATATTTTGAAAGGCACACTCTTCTCCCCCACTAACACCTTTATATAAGACGAACAAGATTTAGTGTCTTATCGATTCAATAGGCGTTACTCTCCTTCCTGACGGCCATTATCATAAAGCCGATAGTTAAATAAATATTCATGGACCAATGTGTTTTTAGGTGGCCGACATATTCTCTTTTGTATTTATTCGCTAAACAACAGCAAACGAGAGACCAGGATTGCTTTCAAGCCTGTTTTATTGCAAGTTTATCTTTGAGGCAAACTACGAAGTCTTTGGACAGAGTGAATTAATAGATAGCGGGCAATTATTTGCATCGAGTAAATGTTTATAATGAATTTTCGTAGAGTTTCACCGAGAACGCGAGTACACACACTCACACATGCAAGCACCGTCCACGCACACACACAAAAACACCCTCCACGCACACACACACGCACACACACACACGCACACACACACGCACACACACACATATATGTATGTATATGCGTAATTATATATATATATAGTATAAGTAATAGTATATCTATCTATCAATATATATTTATTTATATATAGTATAAGTATTACTATATACAGGTTGACCCAAAAAATCGGGAATTTTTGAAGTGCGTATTGCCAGACATGAGCAAGTGGCAACACTGCGAGACAGTGACCTTGAACAAGTAAACATTTCGCCATTTTAATAAAAAGAATGAAATTCACAGTATCCCAGCTGAGATGTTGCAGCAGTCAATGAGGAATCTCAACAGCAGATTTCAAGAATGCATTCGTACAGGAGGACGCCATCTACAGGACGTAAGTTTAAATTTGATGAAAAGTCCATCATTGTTTCTTAAATGGCATATTTTAAGGTTTCAATTACTATGAATTAAATATTTTTCTTCCATCACTCTTGGTTTTATTGGATTGTTAAAAAGTTCCCGTTTTTTTGGGTCACCCTATATATGTGTGTGGCTGTGTTCAGCGAATACATATACATATATATATATATATATATATATATATATATATATAAAAAAATATATATATATATATATTTATATATATATATATATATATAATCATATATATATAATCATATATATATATATTTATATATATATATATATATATATATATATATAATCATATATATATATATTTATATATATATATATATATATATATAATCATATATATATATATATTTATATATATATATAATCATATATATATATATATATGATTATATATATATAATCATATATATATATATATATATGATTATATTTATATATGATTATATATATATATATAATCATATATATATATATATATAATCATATATATATAATCATATATATATATATATATAATCATATATATATATAATCATATATATATATATAATATCATATATATATATATATAATCATATATATATATATATAATCATATATATATATATATATATATAATCATATATATATATAATCATATATATATATATATATATATATATATATATATATATATATATATATATATATATATATAATACAAATATATATATGTGTATTGAGCACTTTACGTAGTTGCTTTTACTCATTTTGGAGGTTTTTTTCTTTGGACTCTGAGCTTGAACTCTGGACGATTGTTTCGCCTCAATTTCATGTTCTTCGTTCTTTTTTTATTTCTCATTTTTTTGTGTACGAGTTTGTTCTACTACAAGCCAACATACAAGCCAACATACCCAAGGTTTTTCCAAGCGAGTACCACCATTCATATATATACGAGGGTCATTCAATAAATAAGGTGAATCTTTCGGTATAAGGAATTCTAATACAGATAGAAGCTTACTTTTTTTATATTTTTCAATGTAGTCTCCCAGCACTGTCACACACTTTTTCCAACTGTGCACAAGCTTCTGTATTCCCTCAGCGTAAAAATCTTCGGACTGATGTCTCAACCAGTCGCTCACAACACTTTTGACTTCATCGTCACTTTTAAACTTCGTGCCTCTCGTGAACGCTTTCGAGGGACTAAACAGGTGAATGTCTGAAGGGGCAAGGTCTGGGCTATAAGGGGGATGAGGTAGCAGTTCCCAGCCCAGCTCGTTGATGGTCTGCACCGTTTGGGCTGCTGTGTGAGGCCTTGCGTTGTCATGATGCAAGATGACTCCTTCTGACTGATGACCCCTGCGTTTGTCCCAACAGATAAGCTCAAAGTCCTTGCAATGTCATCCACTGTCACCCTTCTGTCAGACTGAATGAGGTCATTGACTGATTCGATCACGTCAGGAGACCTCACTTCTGTAGGCCTCACAGGCCTGTCTTCATCCTCAACACTGCTCTGTCCTTCTTTAAACAATTTAGCCCACTTGTACACATTTTTTTGGCTGAAACATGTGGCACACAGTTGACATTCTCCTATGAGTTTCAAATGGTTTACACCCTTCAGCAACCAAAAACTTGATAACTAACCGCTGTTCAATCCTGGAGCATGCTTCTTGGTCGGCCATCTTTGTTAATCGCCAAAACTCTCAAAGTTTTATTTTAATCTGCAAAAGAAATTAAATCCACGTGAAAAAGAAGTAAAACAAAAAAAAAAATAAAAAAGTGTAAGCTTCTATCTGTATTAGAAGTCCTTATTCCGAAAAATTCACCTTATTTATTGAATGACCGTCGTATATATATATATATATATATATATATATATATATATATATATATATATATATATATATATATATATATATATATATATATATATATATATATATTAAAAAGAAGAGAGGTACCGCAAACTTTTTGGTTGTAATGTGGGTTTTTAAAAAAATATTATTCTTTATTTTTCATAGTTTTACATAGTTTTACAACACGTGTTTCTGGTCACACGACCGTCTTCAGGTAAAGGGTGGAGATTTCCACATATTATTAAAAATAATTATTAAAAATAATTAATTTTTTTCCTTTTTATTTTTCAATGTTAAATCTTCTCTATATGAGACATTCTCTGTTTTTATGTTGGTCATTCCAATGTCTTTCTTTAAAATCCTACATTCTTTAAAAACCCACATTACAACCAAAAAAGTTTGCGGTACCTCTCTTCTTTTTAATATACACACTTTTCTATCGTTGGAACCATTATAACCTCTTCATTTTTATATATATATATATATATATATATATATATATATATATATATATATATATATATATGTGTGTGTGTGTGTGTGTGTATGTATATATATTAAAGAATTAAATTAAATTCCATAGTCTTGTTACATATTCAAGTGAAATTTTTAGCTTGAAAATAATTAATTTCATTCTGTAATTGTATTTGAAGGTTTTAGTTTCTGTTTTTGAAACATGGTAATTCCTGTGTAACAATGCAACCATATTTTTTAAATAGTAAATTTGCATTGAGAATTGTTTTTTTAAAAAACAAAAATAAATAATATGAACAGACGTTCATATATCTTACTGTTCTTTCTCTTTATTATAATATATATATATATATATATATATATATATATATATATATATATATATATATATATATATATATATATATATATATATATATAATGTTAATCGTTATCTTACCCACATATCCGTGTCATATCAACGATGATGTAATGTAACTAATTTGGTCTTCGCAGCATTATACACGGAGCAATTTTGTTTTGACGGCTTTAATATTAACAAGCCATACTTTGCCCCGGTTAACAACAGCCAGATCGGACCCATCAGACTAAGTATCAAACCCTGAGTTAATTGTTGCTTCAAAAGTATAGATGACAAATTGAACGCTGATGATATCGGAAAGTCATTAATAAAATTTAAAAACAAAGTAGGACCAAGGATAGAGACGTAGGGGACACCTTTTTAAATGTAACTTTTTATTTAACATTCACAATACTTCAGAGCAAACATTTTAAAAGGTATAAAACAGGAGGATGTTGCATACAGTTTAATCTGTAATTTTAATGTGCAGATCATGATGATTTATTTATTTTTACTGAATTTCTGGAATGGGGAATTATAATAATTAACATTTGTTTACATGCAAATTCATGATAATGTTTGTTGTTATCTCAAAGTGCCTGTCGTCGTTCTCTCATGGATTGGGAGCTTAGAGGATTAAAGTATTGGTTCATGAATTTGTTGACATAGTAATTGGGAATTCAGTGCCTGGGCTGGGTAATACAGAGTATATTGGTACTGCGACGAGCAATAAGCAATACTAAACAAAAAACAGACCCAGCTGAAACAGTCGAGCCATCACTGCACGGTACTAAATAAGAACTAGAACCAGTGAAAACGGTCGAGGCATCACTGATTAGTACCAAATAAGAAATAAACCCGGTGAAAACGGTCGAGGCATCACTGAGCAGTACTAAATAAGAACTAGACCCAGTGTAAACAGTCGAGGAATCACTGAGCAGTACTAAATAAGAACAAGACCCAGTGAAAACAGTCGAGGCGTCACTAAGCAGTACTAAATAAAACAAGACCCAGTGAAAACGGTCGAGGCGTCACTAAGCAGTACTAAATAAGAACTAGATCCAGTGAAAACACTCGAGGCATCAGTGAGCAGTCCTAAATAAAAGATAAACCGGGTGAAAAGGGTCGAGGCATCACTGAGGTGTGCTAAATCAGAACTAGACCAGGTGAAAACTGTCGCGAGATCACGTTCCTGTACTAATCAAGTACAAGACCCAGTGAAAACAGTAGAGGCATCACTGAGAAGTACTAAATAAGAACAAGACCCAATGAAAACGTTCCAGGCATCACTGAGCAGTACTAAATAAGAACAAGACCCATTGAAAACGGTAGAGGAATCACAGAGCAGTATTAAATAAGAACAAGACCCAGAGAAGACGGTCGAGGCATCACTGAGCAGTACTAAATAAGAACTAGACCCAGTGAAGACGGTCGAGGCATCACTGAGCAGTACTAAATAAGAACTAGACCCAGTGAAGACGGTCGAGGCATCACTGAGCAGTACTAAATAAGAACTAGACCCAGTGAAGACGGTCGAGGCATCACTGAGCAGTACTAAATAAGAACAAGACCCAGTGAAGACGGTCGAGGCATCACTGAGCAGTACTAAATAAGAACAAGACCCAGTGAAGACGGTCGAGGCATCACTGAGCAGTACTAAATAAGAACAAGACCCAGTGAAGACGGTCGAGGCATCACTGAGCAGTACTAAATAAGAACTAGACCCAGTGAAAACGGTCGAGGCATCACTGAGCAGTACTAAATAAGAACAAGACCCAGTGAAGACGGTCGAGGCATCACTGAGCAGTACTAAATAAGAACAAGACCCAGTGAAGACGGTCGAGGCATCACTGAGCAGTACTAAATAAGAACAAGACCCAGTGAAGACGGTCGAGGCATCACTGAGCAGTACTAAATAAGAACAAGACCCAGTGAAGACGGTCGAGGCATCACTGAGCAGTACTAAATAAGAACTAGACCCAGTGAAGACGGTCGAGGCATCACTGAGCAGTACTAAATAAGAACTAGACCCAGAGAAATTAGTCGAGGCATCACTGAGCAGTACTAAATAAGAACTAGACCCAGTGAAAACGGTCGAGGCATCACTGAGCAGTACTAAATAAGAACTAGACCCAGTGAAAACGGTCGAGGCATTACTGAGCAGTACTAAATAAGAACAAGACCCACTGAAATCAGTCGAGGCATCACTGAGCAGTACCAAATAAGAACTAGACCCAGTGAAAACGGTCGAGGCATCACTGAGCAGTACTAAATAAGAACTTGACCCAGTGAAAACGGTCGAGGCATCACTGAGCAGTACTAAATAAGAACTAGACCCAGTGAAAACGGTCGAGGCATCACTAAATAAGAACAAGATCCAGTGAAATCAGTCGAGGCATCACTGAGCAGTACTAAATAAGAACAAGACCCAGTGAAGACGGTCGAGGCATCACTGTGCAGTACTAAATAAGAACTTGACCCAGTGAAAACGGTCGAGGCATCACTGAGCAGTACTAAATAAGAACTAGACCCAGTGAAGACGGTCGAGGCATCACTGAGCAGTACTAAATAAGAACTTGACCCAGTGAAAACGGATGAGGCATCACTGAGCAGTACTAAATAAGAACTAGACCCAGTGAAATCAGTCGAGGCATCACTGAGCAGTACTAAATAAGAACTAGACCCAGTGAAAACGGTCGAGGCATCACTGAGCAGTACTAAATAAGAACTTGACCCAGTGAAAACGGTCGAGGCATCACTGAGCAGTACTAAATAAGAACTAGACCCAGTGAAAACGGTCGAGGCATCACTAAATAAGAACAAGACCCAGTGAAATCAGTCGAGGCATCACTGAGCAGTACTAAATAAGAACAAGACCCAGTGAAGACGGTCGAGGCATCACTGACCAGTACTAAATAAGAACTTGACCCAGTGAAAACGGTCGAGGCATCACTGAGCAGTACTAAATAAGAACTAGACCCAGTGAAAACGGTCGAGGCATCACTGAGCAGTACTAAATAAGAACTAGACCCAGTGAAAACGGTCGAGGCATCACTGAGCAGTACTAAATAAGAACTAGACCCAGTGAAATCAGTCGAGGCATCACTGAGCAGTACTAAATAAGAACTAGACCCAGTGAAAACGGTCGAGGCATCACTGAGCAGTACTAAATAAGAACTTGACCCAGTGAAAACGGTCAAGGCATCACTGAGCAGTACTAAATAAGAACTAGACCCAGTGAAAACGGTCGAGGCATCACTAAATAAGAACAAGACCCAGTGAAATCAGTCGAGGCATCACTGAGCAGTACTAAATAAGAACAAGACCCAGTGAAGACGGTCGAGGCATCACTGAGCAGTACTAAATAAGAACTTGACCCAGTGAAAACGGTCGAGGCATCACTGAGCAGTACTACATAAGAACTTGACCCAGTGAGAACCGCCGAGGCGTCACTGAGGTGTACTAAATAAGTGCTAGACCCAGTGAAATCGGTTGTGCCATCACTGAGCTGTACTAAATAGGAACTAGACCCTTGTGAAAACGGTCGAGCTATAATTGCACAGTCCTATATATGTAACAAAGCTAGTGGAAACTCAATAACCTTAACAGTGCAATCCTAAATAAAAATCATACACAGTGTAACCGGTCGAGACATGATTGAGCGATAATAATAAGAAGACTCAACGGTCGAGCCATAACACTGCAGTACTAAATAGTAACACTCACAGTGGAAACTTTCAAGCCATAACTGAGGAATACTGTCCAGTGGTAACGGCCTAGCCTTAACAGAGCAATATTATATAAGAACCCGTCCAAGTTGAAACGGTCGAGACATAACTGAGCAATACTAAATAAAAAATAAACTCAGTGGAAACGGTTGAGCCATAGCTGAGCAATAGTATATCAGAAATAGAACCGGTGTAAACGCCCTAGACATCACTGAGCAGTATCTATTAAGAAGCAGACCCTGTGCAAACTGTCGAGCCATCACTGAGCAGTACTAAATAAGAACTAGACCCAGTGGAAACGGTCGAACTATAACTGAGCAGTACTATATAAGTAATAGACCCTGTGTAGACGGCCTAGCCATAACAGAGCAATACTATATAAGAACCAGAGCCAGTTGAAACGGACGTGACATAAATGAATAGTACTAAATAAGAAACATCTAGTGGAATCGGTTGAAGCCTAACCTAGCTGTACTAAATAAGAAAGAGACCCAGTGGAAACGGTCGAGCTATAACTGATCAGTACCTATTAAGAAGCAGGCCCTGCGGAAAATGTCGAGCCATAACTGAGCAGTATTTAAGAACCGGACGAGAATTGGCAAGATATGGTTAACAGAACGAGGACAATCTACAAACTTAGATTTCATAAAATATTATTTTCGAATTTTCCTGAATGAAGATTTCTCCCGTCGGCAACGATCTGATTAAGCACACCAGCCGAAGATTGTGATTAAAACAACAATTTTATTTTATTCAAACGATTGTATTTTATCATTTTTGTATTAAAGTCACTTTTTTCTTTTTATTTTAATCCAAATATATCATTAATAATTCTTCAAGTTTTATTTGCATCGCATTCGAAATGGGCCTTAAACACAAATACAATTTCGCAGATTCAGGTTACTTACATCTTCGACTGTTCTGTAGGTTTATAATCTTTCCGTCTCTTTTTCTCTCGTTATCTGCTGCAAATCTTACCTTTAAGTACAGAATATGTACCCAGCCTTAACCCCAACCCTGATAAACGAAAAAAACAAATTGACATAGTTGCCACACCCATAAGGCAGCAGAAGTTACCTAGTTTTTCGCATAGTGCTTTATTCATATCGGAGCATCTGTTTTCGTCATTTGAAATCTCGGAAGGATCTACTGTCACTGATTTACCGAAATATTTTCTTATAGTCTCTTATTCGCCTATATCAGTTAATCTATTCTGTCTCGTGTTTAACGCCTCGTTCCCAAAACAATAATATCTACCCCAGCCAGTTGTCTGTAAAAGTAGATTTGCAAAGATGGTAATCTGGAAAATGGCCGTTCCCATACAAGAAATTTTCGACATTCATTGTGATGTTAGTATCTGTCTATATTTCTGAAATGAGGTATTATGTACATTATTTACATTATTCGGACTATTATCCTCATCTTTGTTGCCATATTTATTACAACGTTTCAGCCGTTGTACGCTCCGGCCATCTCTTGGTTGGAATGTCGAACTGAACACTTTATTTCGCTCAAGGACACATGGCACAGTGGATAAAGGCGTTAGTTAGATCCAGTGACAGGACCCAAAGAGTGTGAGTTCAGTACTCGGTTAAGGCAGTGGAGAACTTTCAGAGGGAAATTAACAGGAGATAATTGATAACTGACATCCATTAAACATGGCACGTGAAACTAGAACAGACTAGAGCGAAATAAAGGGTTCAGTTCGACATTCCAACCACCTAAAGAAGGCCGGAGCGTACAACGGCCGAAACGTTGTAATAAATATGGCAAGAAAGATGAGGACAACAGTCCGAATAATATAAGTATTGTGATGTTAGTTAACATCGATATCTAACTCTTGAAACAATTTTTCGGGAAAATGGTTCTATCAAGACCACTGTTAGAATTCTTCCTTGTGTTGATGGGGGTTTTCTTTCTAACTTTTGTTTAAGGTAGAGTGAAATGCTAATATCTTGAATATGTTAATATTTTTTCTTTTATTTACTTTTTATGTGCTATTCATTTTATTTGTTGCTGCTGCTGGGAATCTTAGAGTGTTGTCTTTGAACTGTTAGGATTACTGCTGGTTGAAATTTATCAAATCTGTTTTCTTAAAACAGTTTAACATATATTCCAATAAGATCAGTCAGTTATGTGCCATGCATGATACACGCTTAGGCGATCATGTATCTTTCGATACATGACTGACGAGGCAGATTTTTTTCCCTGCAGTAGGATGCCATTTTTTATGCAGTAGACCAGTTGCCGTCCAAGGCTATAGAACTCGGTCTGTCCTGCTATTTACCCATAGCTTGGGGGGGGGGATTCATACCTTTCCCACATATATTTGCACATAAGTTAATGTAATAGATTCGATTGGAATTTGTTCTCGTTTCTCCGTTATCTCATTTCTCGACGCCATAAGTTACACCATCCGCACATCCTCTCCAATGAAATGGAGGCAGTAGTAGCAGTAGTGTAGTTTTACAATGAACAAACAGTTACTCAGTTATGTGCCATGCGTGATACACGCTTAGGCGATCATGTATCTTTCGATACATGACTGACTAGGTAGATTTTTTTCCTGCAGTATGTTGCCATATAGTAATTTTCCAAGCGTAGCTTAGATGTGGTACAAGACCGATAGTATTGGGCACCCAGTGAGAATCGAACTCACTATTCAGTCGTAATTGTTCTAGCGAGACAAACCTGATAACCATTCCATCGCCTCGAGCTGCCCAAACGCATATATATATATATGTGTGTATGTATATATATATATATGTGTGTGTGTGTGTGTGTGTGGGTGTGTGTGTGTGTGTGTGTGTGTGTGTGTGTGTTTAACTGCACTTCGACGGGTGAGAGTCGAAAATGGTTCGACTCTCACCCGTTGAAGTGCAGTTGAAATGCACTGAAACCAAGTTGCATCTTTGTAGTGAGTAAAATGGTTTTGTCTATATGATAAAATTATAATAAATAAATAATTATCGCTCTACTATCGGTATCGAGCCATCTTTTGGATTAATGCTGTGAACGTTGGAATTTATATATTACTTTCGTTCTCATCGCATCGGATATATATATATATATATATATATATATATAAACAAGACTGCTACTCTAGCCGAAAGAGTGCGTGACAATTCAAGAAAAATCTCTCGTTTCACAGCTACATGTGCTTATAGAACAGCGATAATTTTAAAAGTTGTGTAAAATGCATTTTGCTCATCAGCATTCGAAATCCTGTACTTCATGTTGGCACTGTTATTCAGAGAATTTAAAACGATTACTTGGTTACTTATTTTAGCGCATCATTTTACTTACAATTGTTGCCACGTAACGCAAATTATAACCAGTGTATTATTTAAACAAATTGATTGTGAATATTCAACAGTACCTTTATACAACCATCTGTCACTTATGTTATTGCAAACTAAGACTTCCAAATGAATAAACTGCAAATTCTGTCTGTCCGTCCGTATAATTGAAACCCCTCTAGTTCGGGCCACACTTGTTCTACATATATATTATATATTTTTGGAATCAGGATGACCCCAGGATTGAAAATATGCCCTTCATTTGGTGCTTGAATTGAGATTTGTGTCCGAATGAGGAGGAAACCGTTAAACATTCATATTTTAAAATAACTGAAAAACATTATCGACTTTAAAAGATTTAATTTATATTGTGTTATGTTAGAAAACTTTATGAATTTAAACTTTGTGAATTTAAAGAAAAAATGTATTAAATTTTGTTTAAAATATCTTCAAAACTTTGTGAATTGAAGAAATAATTTTTATTTCTTCAAAATACCAAGGTATCAGAATTAGTGAGAGGTTTTGAAATTTCGCAGAGTTTGTTATTTGCAGAACACAATTTTCAGCCTGAATTAGAGTTTCAGTTCAAATCATCCTTTCTGCCCAAACCGAACTTTAAATCTCAATCGATCTTTTGGCCAGAATTGAACTCACAGCCTAAATCAGAGTTAAAGTGAGGTTTTGAATCTCCCTGTTGTAAACTGAGGAATTCATTATTATTTTTTCAAAAGTATAATTGCTTTAATTTGGGGCTGGAGGCACAATTAGCCCTCCGTAGGAGCTAGCTTAAAATTCCGCACGGACTACGGCTTCTAAGCTAGTTTTACATAAGTAGCGAAGTAATCGTTCTAAGTAACGCGGTTAATTGTAATAGGTTTTGCGTAATTTGTTGTTTTATTTTAGCTGGAATATTGACCATATACAAAATTCTTCTTATACCGCGTGTTGTTAACTCATGTCGACCAATCAGTTGTTCTGTTTTTTTAGTAAAATTTCATGAGAGAAAAATCTTTTTTCCAGAAAAAAATGACAAAGGAAAGTGACATGAACCGGACGTATTGATTTCGTCATTAAGTACACTAAGTAATTTGACGATTCCAAATTATATCTAGAGATGCTTTTCAACACCTACTCTTATAGTTAAACAAAGCCATAATGTCAGCGTGGCCAGTTGGAGCAAATGGTCAACAGGTTGTTTATACATCTCTTGCCTCAGCTTCCTCACCGCTATGAAACTGCAATCGACTAATACAGCCTGTTAGAAAGATCCAGCTATTTTGGCGGGATGTGGCAATTATCTCTCTGCTCTATCGCTACTTCTATGGAAAGTGCTCGGAAAATCAACATTCCTTGTTTCCGTCACGTCTAACTTTCACGGCTAGGAGCCGACATGCCACTTACACAGAAACAAACCACCCATATCCCCCCGTATTCCATCGGTTAGAAGAAAAGTTCCACTTCAGCGAACCACTGCCCTGTGGGACATACCCCCATGAGGATGTTTCTCCGATCTCTACAGTCTTAACCTGTTCAAGTCTAGAGTTAACAATTATCTTTCCATCCTATCCATATAAACTACTCAACATAACTCTCTACCTTGAGTGCCCCCCGGGCCTTGTAAAGGGTGAACGTTACTGTTAAAAAACTTACTAATCCAGGGTTAGTTAAAATTATGTTAACACTCGTATGAGAAGAATCATTTATTCAGAGTTTACTGAAGGGTCCACCATCACGATTGATGCACAAAAACCAGCGATCAACAGTACAATTAAGTGCCTTGACACACATTTCAAGGGGAATATTTGCTATTAACCTTGTACTCTGTCATTGAATCTGTTCGAATTATTTGCATGTGGTGTTATCATCATTTACATTATTCACATGTTTGCAACGTTTCGGCCGTTGTGTTGCCTGGCCTTTCATCAGGTGTTTGACAATCCGGTTAACCATCAGGAAATTTTGAAATGAATAGATTATTTAATCGAAGGAAGCATGTCTCGGGATATCTCGTCAAGTTCTTATTTTGTTTTGCTCAGTTATTGCTCGTCCCGTTTTCACTGAGTCCAACCGCACACTGTCGGGCTCTGAGATTGCTCACACGATTACTATATTAACAAACTCACGAAGCAACGCTAGACGTTCAAACACCGAGAGTTTAATCCCCTTAAAAAAAAAAATCCGAAATCATTAATTCTTACCTGGGCTTGAACATCGACCGCCAAGGTATAATATCCATAATTATATTACCTTTATGTTACCTTTATGTTACCTTTATGTTACCACGTTACACAGGGTGCTCCAAAATTAGGTGGACAGTAAATAATTACTTTTATTTCGAGATTACATATACATACAATTATATTTACTAACACAATTATTACATTGACAATTCAATTTTATTGTGAACAATAATACAAAAGCCCTTAAATTTTATTGTGAACAATAATACAAAAGCCCTTAAATTTTATTGTGAACAATAATACAAAAGCCCTTAAATTTTATTGTGAATAATAAAACAAAAGCCCTTAAATTTTATAGTGAACAATAATACAAAAGCCCTTAAATTTTATTGTGAATAATAATACAAAAGCCCTTAAATTTTATAGTGAACAATAATACAAAAGCCCTTACATTTTATTGTGTATAATAATACAAAAGCCCTTAAATTTTATAGTGAATAATAATACAAAAGCCCTTAAATTTTATTGTGAATCATAATACAAATGCCCTTAAATTTTATTGTGAACAATAATACAAAAGCCCTTAAATTTTATTGAGAACAATAATACAAAAAACCCTTAAATTTTATCAACGCAGGTGCTCAAACTGTTTTCCATCACAATTTACACAGCTTTGAAGTCTACCTCTAACGCTTCGACAAACGTTTTTGCACAAGTCTTTTTGGGTATTAATTTCTTGAAATGCATCACTTATGTAATTTTTCAAATCACCAACACTTCTTGGTTTTCGACTTTAAACTTTGTCCTTGAGTACTCCCCAAAAGAAGAAATCCATTGGGATCAAGTCTGATGAACGTGCCGGCCAATCAATTGAACCTCTTCGGCCAATCCATTTCTCAGGAAATGTTTCATCAAGATACTAACTTGTAACAATAAAACCGATGCCTAAACCTATTCCACATACATTCCACCTACTTTTGGACCACCCTGTATATTGATAGTTCTGAGGTTAACTTAGAATTGGTGTGTGCTACAAAATGGAAACTTGGAAATTAAATTGAACTATCTGGGAAGTGTTTTAATAATCGATAGAAAACGTGATAAAAAATCTGACAGCGCATTCGAATAACGAAAGATGCCTTACTAAAGCTAAACAAAGTATCAAGAAACCAGAGCTTTTCGTTAGAAACAAGGAAAATATATCCTAACTATTATATAATAATAATAATTCTCCTATAGGCAAGTGAATGCATAACAATTTCTTCACAGATGGACGGGAAACTTGAGACCAAACAGATATGACAGAATAGAAAAGGGCGTAAAACGAGAATTTAATCGACCTATACAGTGAGTCCATTATAAAAGAATTAGATGTCCCATCATGATTTAATATTGGTGGACAAAATCCCAGGAACATATGCTACGCAGTTTGCACTGGGTTGATGAGCGTCCTGGGTATGACGTTAAACTACATCCGCGTCCTGGGTAAGACGATAAATTACGTCCAACAGCAAGGCCTCTGATCAGGAGGTTTTGAGGAGCGTGGAACCACCTCTTAATTGCTGGTGTTCCTAGGTCCACCCTGACCCGGGGTGGGAGCACCTGTTATGGTCCCAGTTATGGGCAAATAGTTAACACCCAAACTTGTGTAAAAATAGGTTTTAATACCAGAAATAATTTGTAATAAAAAAAACTAATACAGCAATAATTTTTGAAGGAAAAATTATCAGCAATAAATTTTTAAAAATACCAGCATTTTTGAAAAAAAAATATGACCAGCTATAGATTTCTTCAATGAAAATTATTCCCAGAAATAGATCTATGAAGAAAAACATATTACCAGCAAAAAACTTTTGTTGGCATTAAATAACCCATCGAGGTTGATATGCCGTAAAACAAAATAAATCAAACTAAACCAAACTGGGTTGATGACAGGGACGGAAAGAAAATTGTTTGTTTGATTAAAGGCATGTCAACATCCTTATGGGTCATTTAATGCCGAAATTTAATTTTCTGGGGGCTTTGAAGTAATAAACATTATGACATATGTTATTCTGATTTCACAGTTGAATACATGGTAGATGATACTCAGACTCTGTGCACATACGTGTTTGTGTCAACATGATTGTGAGAAGAGGTGATGTGTGTTTTATGTTGTAGTTTTGTTGAAGTTATATTTTGGTATTCAATTTGATTTGAGAAACTGTAGGATATTATATGGTTTAAGGTCATGAAATTTCTTTCCTGTTGTTCGGTTAGTTGATTTTGTTTAGTGGCATATCAACATCTCTATGGGTTATTTAATGCTGAAATCTAAATATTTCGAACACAATTTTATGGCTTCATCTAAATATATTTTGAACGCAATTGTATGCCTTCAAATACAGATAAAATATATTGTTGGTCATTTTGTATTATAATTATGGATTTTTGTTTATAATATAAATATGTATTGTTGGCAACTTTTTATATAAACATTTATTATTTGTATTTTTATTATAAAAATGTATTTTTATGTTTACATAGTATTTTGTTTAGTATGGAGGTTTACTATTTGACCATACATGTGACTGTAACAGATGCTACTACCCCAGGTCAGGATGGACTTGGGAACAACAGCAATTAAGAGATGGTTCCACGCTCCTCAAAACCTCTAATCTCCGATCAGATGCCTTACTGCCGGTTGTAGTTTGTCGTTATACCTAGGAACGCAGAAATAAAACTTGACAGGGTAGTAGAGGTCAAACAGATAGTAAAGTTTATTAGTTGTAAGAATATAACACAGAAATCTGAAGGCGCATTTGAATAGTACAAATTTGTTCTAGAATCAAAACAAAATAATGGAGACTTACTGACGTATCGGGATGGTGCAGGCCAGTCCTCGGTGTCCAGCCTCGAGAAAGTTGAAAAGTTATTACGCGTCATTATGGATGTTGAATTCTTCTCCAACCTGAAATCTTTATTCCAGAGATAGAACTTCGCCAGCCTTTCACTACTATATTTTACGATGGAAAATGTTCGGACGAGATACATTCTTCAGTTTCATCAGTTCGGGTCATGTTCGTGGTATCAAAATATCCCCATTCCCCAGTATCTGTCTATATTTCTGAGATGAGGTATTATGTACACTATTTACATTATTCGGATTATTGTCCTCATCTTTGTCGCCATATTTATTACAACGTTTCGGCCCTTCATTATCTGTCTATATTTCTGAGATGAGGTATTATGTACACTATTTACATTATTCGGATTATTGTCCTCATCTTTGTCGCCATATTTATTACAACGTTTCGGCCCTTCATTATCTGTCTATATTTCTGAGATGAGGTATTATGTACACTATTTACATTATTCGGATTATTGTCCTCATCTTTGTCGCCATATTTATTACAACGTTTCGGCCCTTCATTATCTGTCTATATTTCTGAGATGAGGTATTATGTACACTATTTACATTATTCGGATTATTGTCCTCATCTTTGTCGCCATATTTATTACAACGTTTCGGCCCTTCATTATCTGTCTATATTTCTGAGATGAGGTATTATGTACACTATTTACATTATTCGGATTATTGTCCTCATCTTTGCCGCCATATTTATTACAACGTTTCGGCCCTTCATTATCTGTCTATATTTCTGAGATGAGGTATTATGTACACTATTTACATTATTCGGATTATTGTCCTCATCTTTGTCGCCATATTTATTACAACGTTTCGGCCCTTCATTATCTGTCTATATTTCTGAGATGAGGTATTATGTACACTATTTACATTATTCGGATTATTGTCCTCATCTTTGTCGCCATATTTATTACAACGTTTCGGCCCTTCATTATCTGTCTATATTTCTGAGATGAGGTATTATGTACACTATTTACATTATTCGGATTATTGTCCTCATCTTTGTCGCCATATTTATTACAACGTTTCGGCCCTTCATTATCTGTCTATATTTCTGAGATGAGGTATTATGTACACTATTTACATTATTCGGATTATTGTCCTCATCTTTGTCGCCATATTTATTACAACGTTTCGGCCCTTCATTATCTGTCTATATTTCTGAGATGAGGTATTATGTACACTATTTACATTATTCGGACTATTGTCCTCATCTTTGTCGCCATATTTATTACAACGTTTCGGCCCTTCATTATCTGTCTATATTTCTGAGATGAGGTATTATGTACACTATTTACATTATTCGGACTATTGTCCTCATCTTTGTTGCCATATTTATTACAACGTTTCGGCCTTTCAGTATCTGTCTATATTTCTGAGATGAGGTATTATGTACACTATTTACATTATTCGGACTATTGTCCTCATCTTCGTCGGCATATTTAATACAACGTTTCGGCCGCTGTACGCTCCGACCTTCTTCAAGTTAAATCTAAAAATATTTAAAAATATAAAGTTATATTTAAATTACTAAGTTATACTTAAACATCCAAAGTTATATTCAAGAACAACGCTAAAATATATAGATAAAGAGGTGGAAGTGATAAAACGAAAAAGAGTCCTTAGAAAAGGGGACAATTATAAGATATAATTAATAGGGTGTAAAAATGGAAATATAGAAATTAGAATTACACTATTTACATTATTCGCACTATTGTCCTCATCTTGGTCGCCATATTTATTACAACATTTCGGTCGTTGAACGCTCCGGCCTCCTTAATGTGGTTGGAATATCGAACTGAACCCTTTATTTCTATCACTGGGGTAGACTGTTCTAGTTCCACGTGCCATGTTTAATGGATGTCAGTTATCAGTTATCTCCTGTTAATTCCAATCTCCAAGTTTTCTACCGCCTTAACCGGGTATTGAACTCACACTCTTTGGGTTCTGTCACTGGATCTAACTAACGCCTTTATCCACTGTGCCATATGTCCTTGAGAACACATGGCACAGTGGATGAAGGCGTTGTCACAGTGGATAAATATGGCGACAAAGATGAGTACAATAGTCCGAATAATGTAAATAGTATATATATATATATATATATATATATATATATATATATATATATATATATATATATATATATATAGATAGACAGATAGATAGATAGATAGATAGATAGATAGATAAATGATAACTGATATTTATTATACATGACACGTGGAACTAGAACAGTATACCCCAGTGAGCGAAATAAAGGGTTCAGTTCGACATTCCAATAACCTGAAGAAGGCCGGATCGTACAACGGCCGAAACGTCGTAATGAATATGGCGACAAAGATGAAGACAATAGTCCGAATAATGTAAATAATCCCCATTCCTTTCGGCTTCCTTTGATTAGGAGCAAGTTCAACTCAGACTGCTTCTTTCTCATAACTCTTACGTTCTGGGGAAAAAAATGCTTCCCTGACATCTAAAATGTTAGTCTTTTTAAGTCCCTAGTCAACGAATATCTATCCTATTCGTCCTCATAATGTTTTACTTACACCTTCCCTTTCCTTTACAATCCCCCCACCCAGCAAATATCTACCTTGAGTGATCTTTGCATCTTGTACTGAGTGAACTATCAGAAATTTAAAAAAATTAAAACTTCTTTAGAAACAATAATTCGCCCTGGATATGACGATAAACTACATCCGGCAGCAAGGCCACTGATCAGGAGGTTTTGAGGAGCGTGGAATCACCTCTTAATTGCTGTTGTTCCCAGGTCCACCTGTTAGGGTCCCAGAAAATAGTTAACCCTCAAATTGGGGTCAAAGCACTATGAAGGTACAAAAATGCATTTTTATAGATGTACTCGCAATATATTTTTAAAGATTTTTTTTTTACCAGCAATGAATGCATGTTCTATTCATACGAACCTATCCTAAAAATCTTGCCGGCATTAAATAACCTATTATGGTTGATAAAAACAAAATACGCACAAAACCTGATCTACAAAGAATCAATAATTCTATAATACACTGAGAGAACGCCAGATGCCTAATAAGCAAACTAAAATGGAAGTTGCATTAAAAACAACGATTACTGACCTGTCATGTACTGTCAATCCTCCTATAACAGGAGTAGATAGGTTCGCTTATCGCTTGGTTCACACTCCTCCCACATATTTTGAGCAGTAGTAGATGTTTATACGTCGTTTACTGTTTAGGATTGAGTTTTCCACTATCAGTAACTCCTTGCGTCTTAGTGGCATTATCGCCTCGCTTGGGAGTGAAACGATATAAAAAAAATGCTGGATTGTCTCCTCAGAGTTGAAGAGAAGACTTGGGGCAAGAAAAATGTGTTTCTACAGAAGGATGTTGAGAATGATATACTTGCCGTCGCCTCCGTCTGTCTTTTTTTACAAATACTTTCATGGTAACTGCTCCGATGGGCTGCTTTCCCAGACTTCATGAATTTAAGCGTTCTATTAGGCCGGTATATCGCTCTCACCCTTTCACGGTCGAAACTGTTAAATGTAGCCGTCTCTTCTACTCCAATAGCTTCATGTCTCGCACGTCTCGCATGTGGAACTCCCTCCCCTCTTCCTGTTTTCCTGATAGCTATAATCTCCAACTATTCAAATGTAATGTCAATCAACGTCTCCAGGTGATTTGATCTATCCCCTATCCTTCTCTTCATCCTTTCCTCTATCACTACTATTTGTTCTCACTCCTATTCTCTGTAACCCCTTGCGTGCTAGTGGCTTCCCGCCTTGCTTGGGGTGAAACGCTTAATATATATTTATATATATATATGTGAAAATATTTTTGTAGGTACAAAATTTAATCACAGAAATAAAAGTGTGCAGCTTAATTTTACTAGACATATTAAAAGCGAAGAAACCGGTTTCGCACCCGCTCTTCAGGCCTCTACGGGAGATTTAACTTAAATTAAGACACTAGAAAATGTGCAATGAAAAGGAAATGGGGAGAAAAATATGAGCACGAGGAGCTAGAGACAAATAACAGCGAACCCCAACAAGCATTCACGCTGTTTACACAGGGAAGGTTTGCGGGACCCGAAATAAAGTACCTCCAGCACCTTGAGATGAAATAAAGAGTGCGACCGGGACAAAACAGTGAACCAGTTAGCACTGAAATTAGCAGCAAACCCTCTGTTATTTAAGAGGTGCTCACATATGGCGGAACCATAGGTATTGCGGACACGTCCCTTCAAAGATAAGGTGTGATTCCTGATTTTAGTGGAAATATGTTGTTTAATTCTCATGTCCAGGGGTTGAGTAGTTCTCACTATGTACATACAGTGTAACCCGGATATAAGAGAGTTGTCAGGACCGGAGAAGAAGTCTCTTATATCCAGGTTTCTCTTATATCCGGGTTTGGTCTATTTTGTTTTATTAACACAGGCACTAATTTTGGACCAGAGAAAATCTCTCTTATATCCGGGTTTATCTTATAGCCGGGTCTCTTATATCCGGGTTACACTGTATAAAATGTATGCAACGATTAAATCTTAAAAATGGAAACGGAAATGAATATTTGTTCAGAACAAGAAAGACACTGAGACTCACTAGCAAGTCTGGCCTATAGAATTTAACATTCACAGAGAATATTGTCGTCTATAGATGCAAATGAAAGCAGTGCGTAACCCTTGTAACCGTTCTCAGTCAAGGAATAGCAGGACAGAAACAGGGAAAACGGTAAGCGAGCATATATTGCTTAGAGCTAAAAGGGATAGAAAGCTGTGGAGAGCTATTGCTGCTTACGCTCAGAAGGGATAAACCACATAAAAGAAAGTAGAAACGATATCAAAGACTAACTTTTGCAAAGGACGTTTCTTGATTTGATTATCAAAGAAATATCTCGTGAGCACACCGAGAGATTTCAGCGGTAATGCTATTTGAGTAATGGGATTTTAGGGTGCGGCTGGCTCTTGGGGTATCTTACACGCATCAGGTTTACAGAGAGAAATTGTAGGAAGTACCAGGAGAGAAACATATATCGCCTAAAATCAGTCAGGTGTAAAATAAACGTTGGAGCCTTCTCCGATTTTCTTGTACTTCTTTGCATGTTTTTCCTGGACTTTTAGTTTGATGAATTTGCACGCCTTTTCACAGCGACAGCGTTCGCGCGAACCCAACGATATATTAATAGAATTAATTTAAAAAAATATTTTCCTAACCAACTCAAAACGGGTCGTCGCGTCCTTAGCGCCATTAAGTTTCAATGGGCACTTCAAATACTGAAGATATAGCTATGGCGTGTGTATGGGAAAGATAGCCTGATACGTTTGATTGACTAACTTGTTTATTTACGACTTATCAACCTTTTGCCGATTATTTGAAGCCAGAAAATATTTTTAGATTGTTTTAGGTCTATCCTAGAAAAGTTGGCTAATTGTGTCGTGCTAAACAAGTTTTTTTTTTTTTTGAATTCTCGGGTACCACAGTCTAGACTTAGGATTAGCCCACGGAACAATATCCTAACTGAGTATAGAATTTCTTCACGAATTAGTGACACATTAATTGCGAGTTCAATCCCTACGCCGTGTAGTGCAGACTTACATCACTAACTGGGCAGTACAAAATAAAAACAGGACGCGATACTCGCAGACACGTACAGCGCAGCGGAGCAGTCTAATCCCGTAGATTAAATGGTTCAGTTCAAAATTCCTTGAAGGTTACTCAGATTGATAAGCACCTGATGGAGGCTGGAGAGCACAACAGCCGAAATGTTGTGATAATAATAACAAAGATGAAGACAATGTATATATACAGATTCCGAAGTTAAAAAAAATAATCCTCCTCCTTTGTTCATAGAAATACACATATCTCTGATTAAAAAAAGAAAGAAAGGAAAGTAGAAAGAAAAATCAAGGATTACTTCCGAATAAAAATAAACCTACAGACTGTCGATATAACATTATCGTAAACTGCCATACGTTTATAGCTTTCCAAAGATAGACAAGGTCAATATTTCATTTGAACCAATAGTAAATTGCTACGGTTCAGTATGTCATTCCTTAAGCGGCGTTTTTGGCTTAAGTGCTAAAACTAATTACGTACATTTCCCCAGCGCATCTTAAGAACTCGGCATTTTGCTTGAAATGAACTAGACAGGTACTCATATTGTCTTTGGAAATGGTGAACAGTATTCAATAATTTATCAATTAAGAAGGCTTTGACGAACATCTACCCCCCCCCAAAAAAAAACACAAAAAAAAACTGACGCTTACTATAGCAACGCTACCATCAATAGGATGGAGGTTTTATTGGAGATGTTGACGTTTTGATGTTCAGGCAACTTTCCATTGTTTCTTCTTTATGTGCTGTATGCTCTCAGAACGTAGGCGATCATGACTCTCCACGACTTCTTGTCCATTGTAGCTCTTAATAAATTTTGTCTTTCTATTATTTCTTCTAAACCCCGTTCCGCCATCCATTTATTTAAACTCATTAAGTATGTGACGCGCAGTTTTTTTTACTTGCCCTCTATCCGACCTGTGAGTATCATATTTTCCAAACCGACTTTCTTCAGTATGCGTCCTAGAGACCTCAACTGATTCTTCCTGATGTTAAGTATTAGTTTCCTTTTTGTTTCCATTTTCTCTTAAACTTTGTCGTTACTCACATGTAGGTCCATAGTATCCTCAGCATCCTTCTGTAGAACCACATTTCTGTTGCTTTAAGTCTCTTCTTCATCTTTGAGGAGCTGTCCAGCCTTCACTGCTCTACAGAAGGACAGATATCACATAAAAATGTAATCTGGTTGTTGCAGAGATTGGTTGCTGGAATTCCCTCATCAGAGATTCTCATGTATACATACATATATAGCCATGAACGCCGAAACAATCCTGATGCATGATGACAGGCGCACAATACTTTATCCTCAAAACCGAGCCTTGTAACAAGGGGGTTTCCTACTGAGGCTTCGCAGATCCGACAATTAAAACTACAATTCCCATTTATATATGTACAAGTCAAGTCAATATCTGCAGCTTTGAATATACTGCTGTGGGTTTCCTGGTGACTGGGTCAGGCAGCAGTTGGCTAGCTCTCATCCCTGTCAAGTAGGCTAATTAGAGCAAGGCACGGTGGAGTAATGGATAACGGCTTGGATTGAGGAATCGGAGAGCCGAGTTCGAATTCCAGTCGATTCCATTACATTCACTTACGTGCTAATACTTGGGAAAGGTGTGAATCCTCTTCTTCTCCCTCCAACTATGGGTAAATAGCAGGACAGACTGGGTTCTATAGGCTTGGATGGCAACTGGTCTAGGAGAAGGACAACTCTGAATTCAAAACCTGCGGAGGGTCGTTTGGGGACCTTGTGGCATCCGTTGCACCAGGTCCCTGTATTCGTGGATGGCCCTGCACAAAGCCTTCACCACTATAATCAAATCCTGTGTGGCTGTCGGGCTTTCAGTTTCTGGGAACTGATCTGCCTGACTCTCATACGTCGAGTTCGACGGGAGAGCTATAATATAAGCGTACCTGCACATCCCTCCCAATGCAGTCCTTCCGTGTCTTTCTAAGTCTACCTCGACCTCTGTGACCAGGAAGCCTGAACTCCGAGGCAATCCTGATGACAGGCACACAGTACTATATCGTCAAGACCGAGCCTTGTTAACAACATATGAAGAAGGTTTCCTACTGAAGCTTGGCGCTGCAGATCCAGCAAATCATCAAGTGGTCATTGCAGCAGAGTCACTGCAAGATCATCATACTTGTTACCCAAGTCTCACTGCCATGGAGCAGTGCAGATCATACGTACACAGAAAATTTGTCACAATTTCTCAATGATATGTGTTTAGATGTGAGAATGGATAGAAGCATTTTAAATTTTCCCTAAACCACAGAGAACCTTGTTATAATGGCAATCCCACAACAATCACCTGCGGAGAGCATATCCCCAAAATAAGAGAAACACACCTCAATATCCATTTTTGAGCTGTCATGATTTGGGTAGTGGGTCTGCCATGAATGGAGCATGCTTCACCATGACATTCAGCGCAAATTTACTTTGGTTGTTGCAGAGATTGATTGCTGAAGTTCCCTCATCAGAGATTCTCATGTATACATACATATATATTTCTATACAGGGTATCTCACATCTCATAGTCAGGTCTCCTCTACAAGGTCTTTAGAGAGGCCAGTGGTGGAGTAACCAAGGTATCAGCTTGCCCAATGTCAAGTGAATACCTAATGGAATAAGCCCTTATCTTCTTTCTTGTAGTGCCATGTCCATTCAGAACGTAGGCGATCATGGGCCCTCCAAATCTTCCTGTCCCTTGTAGCTTTTAATAAGTTTTATCTCTTCCTCTGTCTCTCTTTCCCTCAGCCTGTCCCATGAGTATCAGATCTTCCAAGCCGTCCTTCCTCATTATGTGTCCTAGAAACTTCAACTGCTTCTTCCTGATGTAATAAGTTTCTTTTTTTTGTTTCTATTTTCTCTAAAACCTTGTTGCTCACATGTTCAGTCCATGGTATCCTCAGCATTTTTCTGCAGAACCACATTCCTGTTGCTTCAAGTCTTTTCATCTTTCAGGAGATTGTCCAGCATTCACTGCCATACAGGAGGACAGATATCACATAAAAATGCAATAAAGAAATAAATACAGACAACTGTTTTCATAATAAAAAGGAATAAGAACTTTATCAAGTCATTTGCACACAATCAGTTATTCAAGTTCAATGTGAGAGGACATTTTCAAAGCTAACAATCATAAAGACAAGATTGAAAAATTTACTGACTGAAGAGAATTTGGAATCATACAGGTTGCTATCTATTGAATAGGAATTGTTAGATGAAGTGGATGCAGAAGCAGTTATTGGCAGATTTGAACAATCATCAAGTGAACACAAATGATTGATCTTAATATAGTGGACTGCATGCAGTGCTCTATTGTGCTTTTGAACGATCTGTTAATGTGTAAATTGTGCAGTAAACTATTTAAAAATATCAACCAATTAATTAAAATTAAAAAATTATAATATGTACATATTCTTATGATTGTTTCTGAATTGTGTGTCATCTTTTATTTTCAGTTGCCAAGCGTGTTGTGAAAAGATCTCCTCTAACTTATAATAACTGCACATTAGAAGTTTCTCTTAAGCAGCCACTAAAAACAGAGAAGTTGCCCAAGGAAAACACCCAGAAGGTTTTAGCTCATTCTGATCAAAGGACTATTGTTGTTTATGATGTACCAAAGGCTTTACACTCTGATGAGGTGATTTTATATTTTGAAAATAACAGGAGTTCAAGAGGTGGAAAAATCACAGATTTCGATTTTGCCAGGAAAAATGGAATTAAGATTACGTTTGATTCTCCAACTGGTGAGATAAAAAGAAATTTCTCAATTTGCTTGTTGATAATCTGATCTTTTTTTATGAGAAAATGTATGAAATAATTTTAAAAAGAAATTGACTTCATATTGGCAATATTCTTATGAGTGTTTCTGTAATGTGTGTTATCTATTTTCAGTTGCCAAACGTGTTATGGAAAGATCTCCTTTAACTTATAATAACTGCACATTAGAAGTTTTTCTTAAGCAGCCACTAAAAACAAACGATTGATTTTAATATAGTGAACTGCATGCATTTTTCTATTGAGATTTTGAATTATTTGTTAATGTGTAAATTATGCAGTAAACTATTTAAAAATATCAACCAATTAATTAAAGATCATCGCACTTGGTACCAAAGTCTCACTGCCATGGAGCAGTGCAGATGATACGTGCCACAAGTTCTCAATTTGTTCACAAGTTCTGCTTCTTCCTGATGTTAAGTATTCGTTTCTTTTCTGTTTCTATTTTCTCTAAAACCTTGTTGTTGCTCACATGTTCAGTCCATGGTATCCTGAGCATCCTATAGAATCATATTTCTTTTACTTCAAGTCTCTTCTTCATCTTCGAGAAGATTGTCCAGCGTTCGCTCACATACAGGAGGACATATATCACGTAACAGCTCTGTTTTTGTAGCTAACGAAATTTTCCTGTCTCTTAATACTCTGCTTAGCTTTTGGAATGCATCTTTGACCATCCCAATATCTTTTCGAATCTCAATGTTGCACGTAGTGTTCTCTGTTAGAACACTTCAAAGAAATGGCGGAAGGTTCTTCTTTAAGTCCCGGGACCCCTCATGCCATAGGCGATCAGGGCTCTCCACAACTTCTTGTCTTTTGTATCTCTTAATAAATTTTTGTCTTTTTGCTATTTCTTTAGGAGAAATAGCACTTGTTCCGCCATTCATTCACTCAAAATCTCCAGATAGGTTATGCCGTGATTTCCTAAATACCTCTTGTCTTCAATCTGTTCTGAAAGTATCCAATTTTCCAATCATACTGATGTTAAGTATTAGTTTTCTTTTTGTTCCCATTTTCACTAAAACTTAATTTTTGCTCACATGTACGGTCCAAGGTATCCTCAGCATCCTCCGTCTTGGGTATGACGATAAACTACGTCCGCGTCCTGCGTAAGACGATAAACTACGTTCAACAACAAGACATCTGATCAGGAGGTTTTGAGGAGCGTGGCACCACCTCTTCATTGCTAGTGTTCCCAGGTCCACCCTAACCCGGGGTAGTAGCACCTGTTAGGGTCCCAGCCCTGGGCAAATAGTTACCCCACCAAACTGGGATCAAAACACTATGAAAGCGTAAAAATAAGTTTTAATACTAGCAATTCATTTTTATAAAAATTATTACCAGCAATACATAAAATAAACCATTGAGGCTGATATGCCGTAAATCAAAACGAACCAAACCAATGTATATTAGGATAGATAGATAGATAGATAGATAGATAGATAGATAGATAGATAGATAGATAGATAGATAGATAGATAAAAAATATTACCAGCAATAAGAATCTTGTCGGCATTAAATAACCCATTGAGGTTGATATGCCGTAAAACAAAACAAACCAATATATACTAAGATAGATAGATAGATAGATAGATAGATATGAACAGACTGAGATAGATAGACAGATAGATAGATAGATTGATAGATAGATATGAACAGACTGAGATAGATAGACAGATAGATAGATAAGAACAGACTGAGATAGATAGATAGATAGATAGATAGATAGATAGATAGATAGATAGATAGATATGAACAGACTGAGATAGATAGATAGATAGATAGATAGATAGATAGATAGATAGATAGATAGATAGATAGATAAAAATATTACCAGTAATAAAAATCTTGTCGGCATTAAATAACCCATTGAGGTTGATATGCTGTAAAACAAAACAAAACAAACCAAACCTCAGCATCCTTCTGTAGATCCACATTTCTTTTACTTCAAGTCTCTTCATCTTTGAGGAGATTGTCCAAACTGGAGGAAGGCCTTGATATTTACGTGGAAATGTTTTCAAGAATTGAACTTAGGTATGTAGACAATACGCGTAGCTATGGTATCACCAGGAAGATGGAAATTTTGGCTAGAATATGTGGCACTCAGACCATTTATATAGTTCGTTATGAAAAAGAATATTACAATAACAATTAGTGTTTTTAGAAGTTACTCAAATTGCAGAAAACAATACTCCGTAAAACATATACTAATAGAATGTACAAACCTCACACACATCCGTAGAAAATTCTATAACGCGAAGAACATGAAGGAATTATTTGCAAAAAATGAACCAAAAAATATACTGGATTTTCTAAAAAGAATTGGTCTCTTTTCAAAGATATAGACTGATGTATGAACAACATATCCTACCTTTTATCATTTTTCAAATAAATTGTCCTTATCAAATGGAAATTCTTGATTTAAACAAAATACCTAGGATTATTTTGCAGTGTGCAAGCAAATAAGCTCTAAATGTTCCATACAAAATAGGCATTTAAAATTCATATAAACTGGATTTGGCATTAAATAACCCACAGTGGTTGATATGCCATAAAACCCAAACAACCAAACCATCAAATTGCAGACAAGATGGTTTGTTAGTATCGAGAAAAGCACCACACACAGGGATTTAAGTGAAGTTTAGTCTGAAGCATATATTTTCTAAGGTATCGGTAATTTCTTGCCTGCAGTATCGGCTGAATCTAAAGGAAAAATTAAAATATGTGAACAGTGTTCTTACATTAAGAATTATCCATTCAATTTAACTGCAAAGGAATGAAGACGTCAGTTCCATATTTACCCGCCTAAAACTCTGAACATTTATTTACAATTGAATTGCTTCTTTTTTTTCCCAATAGGAGTAGATAAATTTGCCTATTGTACGGTTCACACTCCTCCTGGTCTTTTGAACCGGAGTAGAGGTTATCTCTTGTTTCCTGTTTATGACTGGGATTCCGGTCCATTCTAATGTTTACTTAAAATCTATACTTCTAACAACTCCGCCTAAAACACTGAACTTTTATTTACGACCTAATTGCTTCTTCTTTTCCTAATAGGAGTAGATAGCTTCGCCTATCGTACGGTTCACACACCTCCCGGTCTTTTGAAGAGGAGTAGTGTTTTCTCGTTTGTTCAACACATAAGCATCAACACGTGAAGATACAAACAGTTAAACACTTTTTGAAAAGCTAAGCGAAACCGCTTAAAGTAAAAAAGTAAATCAACAAATTATTTAAAAAAAACAAAAAACAAAAACAAAAAACACTGAAAATTCAACTGTAACAAATTTTAATTTTTTTAATTTAAAAATACATATATTATAAATATTAGGTGCCTTTTTCCCAATTCTTATTTTAATCTACCCCCCCCCCAATTTTTGTGCATAATCTTTCTAACAATTTCATTTTTTACATACATATATATATATATATATAAATATAAAAGTGAACATAGAAGTCAACACTTAGACGCGACAGTCTGTTTCATGCTAGATGCAATCGTCAGGATTGTTTGCCTGACGATTGCATCTAGCATGAAACAGACTGTCGCCTCTAAGTGTTGACTTCTATGTTCACTTTTATATTTACACACGCTCTATCTCTGATATTGAGCACCTTATCCCATAAATATAGCACACTTTAAGACTATATTTCTTCATATATATATATATATATATATATATATATATATATATATATATATATATATATATATATATATATATATATAGACGCACACAATGAATACAAATATAAAATTTGTCGGGTAGCTGATTGATATTATATCAGCACCTCGATTCCAGAGTGTCATAGACGAAGATTTGTGTAATTGCTAACTGATGAGACAGATTTTTTCCCGCAGTAGTTTGCCATTTCAGAAGACCAGTTGCCACTTACCCATAGCTAGGGAGAGAAGAAGAATATTCATACCTTTCTCAAGGGTATTAGCACGTAAGTGTAGGTAATTGGATTCGACTGGAATATCGAACTCGGCTCCCCGATTCCGCAATCCGAGCCGCTATCTGTTACTCCACCATATAAATTAGACATCCAGAATAAAGAACTAAAACATTATGAAGGCATTAGATCGATTGCAAAAAAGTGTTCCGCAGAGCCGATTGAGCATCGGTTATCGAGTCCTGTTTTGTTTGCAAGTCATGACAGGCCTGCGTAAAAACAAGCAGGATAATGAAAAATATTATTTCGAATTGTGATTTTCATTATCGCTTTTTATGTCGTCTTTATTTGATTTGATTTCTGATCAGCTTACACGAACGCTCGTCTTTTGTTACAGACATTGGTCACGGATGCTACTGGCGAGGCGCCCGCGAATCTGCGCTCTCTATTTACGTCGCTTTACGAAATATATATAGGCCATATTTTTTTTCCTTCTTACAACCTTAGTGACTTCTTGAGAAGAGCCAGAAACCACTGACGAAAACAGAGTGCTGAAAACAACAAAGTTAACAACAAGTAAACGATATAAACTAAAAGGAATGGCGAACAGAGAAATTCAACACATGTTTTTTAACAATTGTACACAAGCTTAGACAAGTAGAGGTGTCAATGTATTTAACATTCTTTATTTTGCTAACACACACAAACACACACACACATATATATATATATATATGTACGAGGGTCATCCAATAAATAAGGTGAATGTTTCGGTATAAGGACTTCTAATACAGATAGAAGCTTACTCTTTTTTATTTTTTTTTTGTTTTACTTCTTTTTCACATGGATTTAATTTCTTTTGCAGATTAAAAAAAAAACTTTGAGAGTTTTGGCGATTAACAAAGATGGCCGACCAAGAAGCATGCTCCAGAATTGAACAGCGGTCAGTTATCAAGTTTTTGGTTTCTGAAGGGTGCAAACCACTTGAAATTCATAGGAGAATGTCAAGTGTGTACGGTGCCACATGTTTCAACCAAAAAAATGTCTACAAGTTGGCTAAATTGTTTAAAGAAGGACGGAGCAGTGTTGAGGATGAAAACAGGCCTGGGAGGCCTACAGAAGTGAGGTCTCCTGAGGTGATCGAATCAGTCAATGACCTCATTCAGTCTGACAGAAGGGTGACAGTGGATGACATTGCAAGGACTTTGAGCTTATCGGTTGGGACAGCACACAAGTTCAGGTGCCGGTGGGTGCCAAAGATGCTTACTGCAGAGCACAAACAGCACAGCAGCACAAACGGTGCAAACCAACAACGAGCTGGCCTGGGAACTGCTCCCTCATCCCCCTACAGCCCAGACCTTGCCCCTTCAGACGTTCACCTGTTTGGTCCCTTGAAAGCGTTCACGAGAGGCACAAAGTTTAAAAGTGACGATGAAGTCAAAAGTGTTGTGAGCGACTTGCTGAGACACCAGTCCAAAGATTTTTACGCTGAGGGAATACGGAAGCATGTGCACAGACGGGAAAAGTGTGTGACAGTGCTGGGAGACTATGTTGGAAAAAAAGTAAGCTTCTATCTGTATTAGAAGTCCTTATACCGAAAAATTCACCTTATTTATTGAATGACTCTCGTATATAATATCACTTGATAATTAGTAGGGATATATCCAAAGAGGATATAAATTCAAAGAGAGCTCCGTTTAAGAACAGAGCAATTATAATAATGAATACAGAATCTTTAAAAATGCATTCGGTCAGGTTATAGTTTATTACGTGGACCCAGACGTCTATCTCTCCACTTAGTCTGAAGTGATGGATGTCTGAGTCTATGAAATAAATTATCACCTAACGAACTGATTTTAAAAGATTCTGTATTCATCAAACACACACACACACACACACACACATATATATATATATATATATATATATATATATATGTATAACAGTGAACATTGAAGTCAACACTCAGAGGCTTCAGACAGTTTCATGTTAGACGCAATCGTCAGGCCGCGACTATTTATATATATGGGTCAGTGGTGCATTGCGGTTAGTCCATTCTGGCGATTATTTTGGCGGCAGTGGTGTGTTTATTTATTTACTGGCTTGAATCTCCGAGAAATCTTCATAGAAAATATTCGTCCTCCGACAGGAATCGAACCTGTATCCTATACGGAACCGTCATTTAGCTTGACATGCCTTAACCGATCGAGCCGCGGAGAATCGTTCGGTTAGCAAGGTCGAATTTACTGCTATTAAACTTCAATCTTCCATGAATCTCTCACGTACATTCATATCTGCTCAAAGCGTATCCAAATATAAACAAATGACGTCACACATTATGAAATGGACAAAGTCAGACAATTATTTTAAGAAATTTATATCTATATCTATATATATATATATATATATATATATATATATATATATATATATGTTTGAAGTGACAAATTTCTAGAAATTCAAAAAAAGACAAGGCAAAATGTCGATTAGATGTGAAACCATCGGTAAATCAAACAAATGTAATTTATAAAATTTGTTATCGAAGTTTAGAGAACATTTATTAATGATTAATTGGCACGATTTTATGATCTTATCTGTCGGAAGACGTAATTTTATATTTGTTTATTCTTAAATGTGTTTATGCAAATATAGTCATTTCAATACGGGACCATTGGTATATAAAAAAATTTACATCTAAACTGGTTATGCATTTGTTTTTTTAGCTTGTTTTTTTTGTCTACGTATTATAACTTATTTAATAAATCTCCAGATATCTCCAGAATTACTTGCGCCAAGTAGTTGAGTTATAAACATATCTCGCCTACCATTTACTAGCAAAGACTTTAGAGTGCAATGTCTACCACACTTTACAAGCCGAGCCTTTAGAATTCAGTCACTCAAACTATTTACCATTCAAGACTTTAGAATTAAGTCCCTCCCACTCTTTACTAGCGAAGCCTTTAGATTTCAGTTTCTCAAATTATTTACCATTCAAGTCTTTAGAATTAAGTATCTCCCACTCTTTACTAGCCAAGCCTTTAGAATTCAGTCTCTCAAATTATTTACCCTTCAAGTCTTTAGAATTAAGTCTCTCCCACTCTTTACAAGTCAAGCTTTTAGAGTTCAGGCTCTCAAACTATTTACAATCGAAGTCTTTGGAATACAGTTTTAGCTACTATTTATTATCGAATGCTTTAATTCCAGTTCTTCCAACTATTTAATATACAAAGGTTTAGTATGCAATCTCTCCTGTTTACTATCCAAGCCGTTAGTGACCTGTCCTATTTACCATTCCAATTATTTAGAGTTCCGTCTCTCTTACTATATGAAATCCAAGTCTTTAGAATTCAGTCTCTCTCATTATTTACCACCCAAACATTTAGAGTTCTGTCTCCCTTACTACCTACTATTCAAGGCTTTAGTATTCTCCCTCTCCAGCTATTTACGACCCAAGGCTTTAGTGACCAGTCTCGTTCCTACAATTTGCCGGTTTCGAATTCAAGTCGAATCCAATCCATTCACTTCCGTGCTAATACACTTGGGAAAGGTATGAATCCTTTTCTTCTTCTCCTCGCATCTATGGGTAAATTACAGGAGAGACCGGGTTCGATGTCCTTGGATGACAACTGGTCTACCGCAGAAAGAAATGGCAACCTACTGCGAGAAAAAATCTGCTTCGTCAGTCATGTATCGAAAGATACATGATCACCTAAGGGTGTATCATGCATGGCACATAACTGACTCACCTACTGTTTACCATCCAATGCTTTAGTACACAATGTATCCTACTGTTTGCTATCAATGGATTTAGAGTACAGTCTCTCCTACTATTTACCATCCAAGGTGTTAGAATTCAGTCTCTCCTACTATTTACCATCCAAGGTGTTAGAATTCAGTCTCTCCTACTATTTACCATCCAAGGTGTTAGAATTCAGTCTCTCCTACTATTTACCATCCAAGGTGTTAGAATTCAGTCTCTCCTACTATTTACCATCCAAGGTGTTAGAATTCAGTCTCTCCTACTATTTACCATCCAAGGTGTTAGAATTCAGTCTCTCCTACTATTTACCATCAAACGTGTTAGAATTCAGTCTCTCCTACTATTTACCATCCAAGGTGTTAGAATTCAGTCTCTCCTACTATTTACCATCCAAGGTGTTAGAATTCAGTCTCTCCTACTATTTACCATCCAAGGTGTTAGAATTCAGTCTCTCCTACTATTTACCATCCAAGGTGTTAGAATTCAGTCTCTCCTACTATTTACCATCCAAGGTGTTAGAATTCAGTCTCTCCTACTATTTACCATCCAAGGTGTTAGAATTCAGTCTCTCCTACTATTTACCATCCAAGGTGTTAGAATTCAGTCTCTCCTACTATTTACCATCCAAGGTGTTAGAATTCAGTCTCTCCTACTATTTACCATCCAAGGTGTTAGAATTCAGTCTCTCCTACTATTTACCATCCAAGGTGTTAGAATTCAGTCTCTCCTACTATTTACCATCCAAGGTGTTAGAATTCAGTCTCTCCTACTATTTACCATCCAAGGTGTTAGAATTCAGTCTCTCCTACTATTTACCATCCAAGGTGTTAGAATTCAGTCTCTCCTACTATTTACCATCCAAGGTGTTAGAATTCAGTCTCTCCTACTATTTACCATCCAAGGTGTTAGAATTCAGTCTCTCCTACTATTTACCATCCAAGGTGTTAGAATTCAGTCTCTCCTACTATTTACCATCCAAGGTGTTAGAATTCAGTCTCTCCTACTATTTACCATCCAAGGTGTTAGAATTCAGTCTCTCCTACTATTTACCATCCAAGGTGTTAGAATTCAGTCTCTCCTACTATTTACCATCCAAGGTGTTAGAATTCAGTCTCTCCTACTATTTACCATCCAAGGTGTTAGAATTCAGTCTCTCCTACTATTTACCATCCAAGGTGTTAGAATTCAGTCTCTCCTACTATTTACCATCCAAGGTGTTAGAATTCAGTCTCTCCTACTATTTACCATCCAAGGTGTTAGAATTCAGTCTCTCCTACTATTTACCATCCAAGGTGTTAGAATTCAGTCTCTCCTACTATTTACCATCCAAGGTGTTAGAATTCAGTCTCTCCTACTATTTACCATCCAAGGTGTTAGAATTCAGTCTCTCCTACTATTTACCATCCAAGGTGTTAGAATTCAGTCTCTCCTACTATTTACCATCCAAGGTGTTAGAATTCAGTCTCTCCTACTATTTACCATCCAAGGTGTTAGAATTCAGTCTCTCCTACTATTTACCATCCAAGGTGTTAGAATTCAGTCTCTCCTACTATTTACCATCCAAGGTGTTAGAATTCAGTCTCTCCTACTATTTACCATCCAAGGTGTTAGAATTCAGTCTCTCCTACTATTTACCATCCAAGGTGTTAGAATTCAGTCTCTCCTACTATTTACCATCCAAGGTGTTAGAATTCAGTCTCTCCTACTATTTACCATCCAAGGTGTTAGAATTCAGTCTCTCCTGCTATTTACCATCCAAGGTGTTAGAATTCAGTCTCTCCTACTATTTACCATCCAAGGTGTTAGAATTCAGTCTCTCCTACTATTTACCATCCAAGGTGTTAGAATTCAGTCTTTCCTACTATTTACCATCCAAGGTTTTAGAATTCAGTCTCTCCTACTATTTACCATCCAAGGTGTTAGAATTCAGTCTTTCCTACTATTTACCATCCAAGGTTTTAGAATTCAGTCTCTCCTACTATTTACCATCCAAGGTGTTAGAATTCAGTCTTTCCTACTATTTACCATCCAAGGTTTTAGAATTCAGTCTCTCCTACTATTTACCATCCAAGGTGTTAGAATTCAGTCTTTCCTACTATTTACCATCCAAGGTTTTAGAATTCAGTCTCTCCTACTATTTACCATCCAAGGTGTTAGAATTCAGTCTCTCCTACTATTTACCATCCAAGGTTTTAGAATTCAGTCTCTCCTACTATTTACCATCCAAGGTGTTAGAATTCAGTCTTTCCTACTATTTACCATCCAAGGTTTTAGAATTCAGTCTCTCCTACTATTTACCATCCAAGGTGTTAGAATTCAGTCTTTCCTACTATTTACCATCCAAGGTTTTAGAATTCAGTCTCTCCTACTATTTACCATCCAAGGTGTTAGAATTCAGTCTTTCCTACTATTTACCATCCAAGGTTTTAGAATTCAGTCTCTCCTACTATTTACCATCCAAGGTGTTAGAATTCAGTCTCTCCTACTATTTACCATCCAAGGTTTTAGAATTCAGTCTCTCCTACTATTTACCATCCAAGGTGTTAGAATTCAGTCTTTCCTACTATTTACCATCCAAGGTTTTAGAATTCAGTCTCTCCTACTATTTACCATCCAAGGTTTAGAATTCAGTCTTTCCTACTATTTACCATCCAAGGTTTTAGAATTCAGTCTCTCCTACTATTTACCATCCAAGGTGTTAGAATTCAGTCTTTCCTACTATTTACCATCCAAGGTTTTAGAATTCAGTCTCTCCTACTATTTACCATCCAAGGTGTTAGAATTCAGTCTTTCCTACTATTTACCATCCAAGGTTTTAGAATTCAGTCTCTCCTACTATTTACCATCCAAGGTGTTAGAATTCAGTCTTTCCTACTATTTACCATCCAAGGTTTTAGAATTCAGTCTCTCCTACTATTTACCATCCAAGGTGTTAGAATTCAGTCTTTCCTACTATTTACCATCCAAGGTTTTAGAATTCAGTCTCTCCTACTATTTACCATCCAAGGTGTTAGAATTCAGTCTCTCCTACTATTTACCATCCAAGGTTTTAGAATTCAGTCTCTCCTACTATTTACCATCCAAGGTGTTAGAATTCAGTCTTTCCTACTATTTACCATCCAAGGTTTTAGAATTCAGTCTCTCCTACTATTTACCATCCAAGGTGTTAGAATTCAGTCTTTCCTACTATTTACCATCCAAGGTTTTAGAATTCAGTCTCTCCTACTATTTACCATCCAAGGTGTTAGAATTCAGTCTTTCCTACTATTTACCATCCAAGGTTTTAGAATTCAGTCTCTCCTACTATTTACCATCCAAGGTGTTAGAATTCAGTCTTTCCTACTATTTACCATCCAAGGTTTTAGAATTCAGTCTCTCCTACTATTTACCATCCAAGGTGTTAGAATTCAGTCTTTCCTACTATTTACCATCCAAGGTTTTAGAATTCAGTCTCTCCTACTATTTACCATCCAAGGTGTTAGAATTCAGTCTTTCCTACTATTTACCATCCAAGGTTTTAGAATTCAGTCTCTCCTACTATTTACCATCCAAGGTGTTAGAATTCAGTCTCTCCTACTATTTACCATCCAAGGTTTTAGAATTCAGTCTCTCCTACTATTTACTATTCAAGACTGCAACGTCCATTTCCTTCTACTGTTTACCATCCAAAGCTTTGGAGTCCAATTTCTCGTTCCATTTCAACCTGTAATTTTCTACCGGTTTTTCCTCGGCACTCTCCTGTCTCGTGAGAGGATCACAGATGTGCCGTGAAAATATTTTTATATTATTAAATAAAGAATTCCTAATAAATGTACATATTAAAGTTAAAACTTCTTGCCAGTTGAAATTAGTTATACGAATGTCATTGTTATAATAAATGAACGTATACTTAATATATAAAGTCGGTGTGGTTTGCGAATTTATGTCGCGTGTCACGTCCTTAGATGACGAAATCTGACAAGGGCTTGTCGATGAACACCAATATATGTAGAGATCATCTAAAGTTGAATGAATAAACCATCCCTCACTGTGCACGTATTGAATTGTGCCCGAAGATGTAGTGAAGACATGTATCCCGTACTGAACGAATTTTTCAAATTTTTTTATTACATAGCATTTAGTTAAAATGAACAAGTTTTTAATTAAGAAACAAAAATTAGAAGACGATACTAATGCGTCGGATACTGTGCATTAGCAACGAAATTAAAACCAATTATTTATAAAAAATAATGAAGATTATTTATTACCCGGTTTCATATTCCAACTCGTCCCAAATGCGTAATTTGTGACGAAACATTAGCAAAGGAAAAGAATTGTAATTATATTCTTTTTATTATGAATTATTATATTTTTTTCTTTGTGTTAATAAATAGATCCACATAAGTATTTTCTTTTAATATTTTCTTGATCATCATTGTTTAATTGTCTCCTGGGATGTTAACTATACATTTAAGTTCACCGTGAGATAAAATCGTTGAAAAACATTGATTTAAACTAGGGTCTATCAACCTTTCTAAGCAACGGCACACCCGGGAGCAAAATGAATATATCACGTCACACTTAGAAAAATGTTTAAAGGTAGCCATTCAAATGTTATGAAATAAAATCATAGATTTAAAAAAAAAAACACAGATATGAACTTGCTTTATTTCAATGTTTCTATTGAACTATTTGTGCAGCTTATTTAATGTGAAACCTATGCCTGGTGCTTTTTTGCAGTACACTTAAAAGGTTTAGGAAACCATAACAGTAGGAAAAGGAAATGCTTTCATGCCTTTCTGAAAAGAATTAGTGCGTTAGTGAATGGAATTGTAGACGTGAATAGGAACACCATTTCCATATTCTGCATAGATATTCGTTACACGAGAGAAACATCCTTTATATAGTATAAAATTCATAACCAGTACATTTTGTCGTAGTGGCTTTCTTACCTGTCTTTTCAAATTGCCTTCTCTATAAATACTTTCACGGTAATTGTTCGGATAAACTCTTCACAATGATAGCTAAATTATTTTAATTTGTTTTGTACAATGCCTGGCCTGTTTTGTAAACTCTGTTCAGCTTGCTCATATGTTTTCATGTGACGGGTGAGACCGAGGCGATTTCTGCAGGTTTTCGAACGTACCCTACATGTTTCCAACGTATTACTGATCGTAATTTAATAAAGGTCGACAAATATGCGTCTTCTTGTGACTAACAAGCCCGTATTGGAATGACATACTCTGTCATATCCATCACAGGCAAATTGATAGATTGCTAGATCAATGATTTGCTTTTCCGAGCTGCAAACTTGATTTACCCAACTCATTGCATTCAGAGAATTATATGCTTCCATTTATTTCGATCACAAGCAACGGTTTCCCACTCCGGATATTCCATAGCCGCAAGAGACTCTCCAAAGAAGAATCGCCAATATTATTGGTCCTGATCTGGCATCTCGACTTCAGCCACTTTCCCACCGTCGTAAGGTTGTCTCCCTGTGCTTTCTCTATAAATACTTTCACGGTAATTGTTCGGATAAACTCTTCACGGTGATACCTAGACTTATTTTAATTTAAGCGCAGTACTAGACTGGCGTCGAAATCTCATCAATTTACAGTTGGGCTGACTAGATGTAACCGTAAATTCTATGCTAACAGTCTCTTTTCTCGCACTTCTCGCTTGCAGAACTCCATTCTGGCTGCGTACTTTCCGGCCAACTTTAATCTTCAAAAATTTAAATGCAATGTCAAACGCTATCTACTGTCGTCCTGATTACTCTTCTTTTGTTCTTGCTCCTTAGTAATGTTTCTGTTTTCTAATTAATCCACACCAAGTAACCCTTTGTGTCTTAGTGGCATTCCTATCTTGCTTGAAACGACCCCGATTAAAAATATTCGTTGAAGCACTTTATGCTGGTATAGAGTGCCACAGAGCATCTCGCTGTAGAGCATTTGCTTGGCTATTCTGCTATCGTCAAGTAGAATCACATGGCCTGCCCTGTGAACCCTATTGTTTTCTAATTGTTCCACACCCAGTAACCCCTTGTGTCTTATTGGATTTTCTGCCTGCTTTTTCAAATTGCTTAATAAACACTTCCCTAAAAACTCCGAATTACACACGCTCTTTAATCAAAATACAGTTAAATTAATCTACAGCTGTACTAGTAATTTGAAAACTACAATAAAAAGATAAACTGCCAGGAATTTCATAGCTAACGCGCGACAACATATTTTAACAGTGAAACATGTAACTGTAGAGATAAAGGTAAATGTCCACTAAATGGAGTTTACAAAACGGAAGTTGTCATTTACAAATCCGAAGTAAAAGATATATATGGCCAGAGCAAAATATACGTGGTGTGTAGTGAAGGCAGATTCAAGAAGAAATGGTATAATCACAAGTCATCATTCAAACTAGAAAGCCTTAAGAATTGTACCAAACTAGCCAGCCATGTGTGGGAATTAAAATAAAAAATAACAAAGAACCGATTGTAAACTGGAAAATATTGAGAAGAGCCAAACCTTACAGCAATCGCAGTAATATCTGCAAACTGTGCCAGGAGGAAAACTTAACAATAACATTTCCAGGTCAATTACATCTACTGAATGCAAGTTGCTTTAATTTTGGGAGAAAATAAAGACAAAAACAGGGGCAACATTTGGATATATTTTAATAAGTTGTTTCTTGATTAACATAACAGAAGATCATCTTTGATAGTGAATATCTTTGCATAAATGTCCGCATAACCACTCTGATGATGGCTCATGTGAGCCGAAAGTTTAGATCAAGAAACAGCTGAATAAAAATTATCCAAATGCTGAACAATTTTTGTCTTTATTTTCACCGGAAATTAAAGCAAATATACAGTGTTTAGAACGGCTCATGATCAAACATAATAGACATACATTGTCTGTTATATTTAACAATATATGTTTATATATATATATATATATATATATATATATATATAAATATAAATATAGGTAACTATACTCGTGTCGAAAAACCTTCGAATTCTTGATTTAACAATAGCCAAATCAATCTCGAAGGGAAAAAAGTTTTAAAAAAGAAAGAGCCAGGAACATGAAAGTCTGTCGAAAATAATCGCACAGATACAGGTTCAAGGCCCAAAGAAAAAACCCCGATACGAGTAAACAACTAACTAAAGAGCTCAATACAAACGTAGAGCAAACCTAGTCAAACCTAATGAGCCAGACAAACCTACCAAGGTTTCACTTAAGCAGATCGTCAGGGTCGGCTCTCCGACTCTGACGATCTGCCTAAGTGAAACCTTGGTAGGTTTGTCTGGCTCATTAGGTTTGACTATATATATATATATATATATATATATATATATATATATATATATATATATTATCATTATTTTAAAAAAATATGATTCCATGTTTCGAAACTGGTCAGCTGTATTCAGGTTTAAATTCAATATTAAACCTAGGTACCGGGTGGCAGTCTCATCCTCAGGCTATGTTTGGAATAACTATGCTACGGAATGTTTTACTCATTTATAGTTTTGAAATGGGGGGTGTTCCAGGGTTTGTTTTTCATTATCAAGAAATCACTGCTTTGATTGAGGTAGGGGTATTTGTTATATGCCAAGTTTTTGTAGTCGTGTAAGGTTGGGTTGGGTTTTTTTTTGTCTGGCTACAATGGCTAATCTTATCGGACTCCCTGCTAAAACACTAACTGATTCATGTTGTAGTTTTGTTGTTATTTTTTATTACTGTATTCTAAAACTTTAACTGATTGATGTTGTAGTTTTATATATGTATATATATATATATATATATATATATATATATATGTGTGTGTGTGTGTGTGTGTGTGTGTGTGTCTATTTAGGCAGCAAATTCTCTTTTAAACATGTCTGATTGAATAAGGTTACGGTTATTCGTGAGTATGAACGGATTTTATTAAAAATTAGCAGACATAATGTCTGTAATTTATTCAATCATATATATATATATATATATATATATATATATATTTGTGTTTAGGCAGCAATTCTTTTTTATGCACATTTCATTGAATAAGACAGACAAGGTGTCTCGATTTAGTTTTTTATACAAATTCTCATGCGATCAAATGATTCTTTTCTTTTTCTTGAAAATGGCTACATATATAGCCGAAAGCGCCCGGAGTAAAAGAACATTCGGACAGTTTTTTATATAATTTATGATCTGACAAAAAAGCTATTAGATCGCATGAGAAATTGTATAAAAACTAAATCAAACCACCTTGTCTGTCGTATTCAATGAAATGTGCCTATATATATATATATATATATATATATATATATATATATATATATATATATATATACATATATATATATATATATATATATATATATATATATATATATATACACACACATATATATATATATATATATATATATATATATATATATATGTGTGTGTGTGT
>OZ038503.1:18584950-18674950 GCA_964036315.1 Acanthosepion esculentum | reverse complement strand
GTGGGTCGATCAAGGCAAGGGGGTTACAGAAGATTTGGAGCGAGAGCAGATAGGAATGAAAGGTGAAAGGATGTGGAGAAGGGAAGTAGATAGATCAAGGAAACTGGAGATGTCGATTGACGTTACACTTAAATAGTTGGAGATTGTATTTGTCAGGGAAACAGGAATAGGGAAGGGAGTTCCACAGGCGAGATGTGCGAGACATGAAGTTATTGGAGTAGAAGATACGTCTACATCTAACAGTTTCAACGGTGAAAGGGTGGGAACGGGATGCCAGCCTCGTAGGACGTTTAAATTCATGAGGCCTAGGGACAAGCGAAAGCAGTTCCTCGGAGCAATTACCGTGAAAGTATTTGTAAAAAAGACAGAGCGAGGCAACGTCGCGTCTGTGAGAGAGCGACTGCAGACGAGATGAAAGATCAGGGCCAATTACATTGCATATCCGTCTCTGGATCTTATCAAGAACCCTGAGGTAAACAGCAGGGGCTCCAGACCATATATGGCAGCAATACTCCATGCAAGGGAGAATAGTCGATTTGTAGACTTGGAGGATCGATTCCAGGGAGAAAAATTTCTTGGCTCGGCACAGGGAACCAACTTTCCTTGCGGTGGATGATGCAATTGACTCGATGTATTTGTTCCATCTCAGATCAGCGGACAGCGTGAGACCGAGCAGCCGCAGAGAGGAGCTCTCGAGAAGTTGGTCATCAGATATTCTAATGGGATGCAGGGATGGATCCTTGTGGTGGTTAATAGAGAGCAGTTTTGTTTTAGAGGCGTTAAAGTTAACCATCCATTTCTCGCCCCAGTTCACAACCGATTGGAGGTCCTTTTCTATTTGAACTGCCAGGTTAATTTTGTCAGCATCACTAGATTTGTGTTTGAGGCAGGAGTAAATTGTGGCGTCGTCAGCATAGATGCCGACTTGGGAGTTTATGGCGTCAGGAAGGTCGTTTTTAAATATGAGGAACAGAGTAGGGCCTAGGATGGAGCCTTGAGGAACACCTGCGTTAGTGGGATAGGAGCTGGAGATGAATCCATTGAGAACGACCTTCAATTCACGGTTTGACAGGAATGATTGTATTAGGTCAAACAATCGACCTGTGATACCATAACCCTGGAGCTTGCGAAGAAGGCCGGCATGCCAAACACTATCAAACGCTTTGGAGATGTCTATGGCCACGGCACGAGCTTCACCGTTATTATGAATAGCTTGGTAGACATATTCAGTGATGGCCGTAAGCACATCGGCCGTAGATCGGGCAAAGCGGAAACCATACTGCTTGTCTGAGAGCAGATCATGGGATATCAGATGATTAATCAGTTCGGTGTTGATAATGGCCTCGAAGACTTTGCCGAAGAGGGGTAGGAGACTGATAGGACGGTAATTAGAAGGGTCGGAGGGGTCACCAGAGTTCTTAAAGACAGGAACAATGGTTGAGGAGTTCCAGCAGTCAGGAAAACAAGACTCCTTGAGGCAGTGGTAAATTACTTAGACTGAAAATTCTTAAAAGTGCTTCTATCGAATCTTATCAAAATATAAATCTGCGTCTCTGTTTGTTTTCCAAATATCTCCATTCCTGAAAGAATTACATCTTATCCCAAGCCAATATAGATGACAATGAAAAAAGCTTCAATTCATCACTCTCATGTTCTTTAAAATATACAGCACATGAACTAAACACAGACTGAAATAATTCAAATAATAACATGCATAAAAATTTTAAGAACATCTTCTACTCACTTTCATTCATTAGATATTAAATTATGTTACTTATGGTCCTCCATAACTTATCTAGACTTTTCAGTTAATCCTGATGAATATTTATGAGCGTTTCTTAAATTAAATAATCTTGAAACGCTAACAACATTTTTGCAACACTCTTTAAATACTTGTTACAACAAAAAGTCCTTACATTTGCTTTGATAAAGTCCCTCAGTGTAAAGATAAGTGTCCCTCTTATCTTTGTTTATATATATATATATATATATATATATATATATTTATGCACATTTCATTAAAAACGACTGACAAAGTGCTTTTATTTAGCTTTTTTTTATATAATTTCTCGTTAGATCTAATAATATTTATCATTTCTGATGATAAATTATATAAAAACTGTCCGAATGTTCTTTTTATCCGAGCGCTTTCGGCTATACATTTAGCCATTTTCAAGGATTATATTTCAACTGTTAGAATTAGGAATATCATTGTCGTTTTTAATGAAATGTGCATGAAAGAAGGATTGCTGCCTAAATACACAATATATATATATATATATATATATATATATGTATGTATGTATGTATATATATACACCTTTGTGAAAATTAATTGAAACAAAACGAATAATTTAGTTATTATTTACTTTGTTTTCCTCAGCCATGCTGACGGAAAGCAAAATGCTTCTGTCGTTTAATGAATCACTTTTTTTACCCCAGTTCGCATTACAAAGTAAACAAAACAAAACAATATTTGTTCACTGACAAAATTTCATCCAACGTCCATTTTATATTTTCCTATCTGAAGCGTCCGTTGGAGGAAACTTGAGGAATAGTAAGTAAATATTTTATATTTTTTATTTTTTTTACCTTTGAATGGGATTTTAATGTTACACTGTTTTTCAAGTATTGCCTTATTTTTTCCGTAGTGATTAACATGTTCCGAAAAATATAAAATCGATTACTTATAAGATGAATTCCAGACGTTTTAAGAGTCTTTTAAGTGGAGGCAGTTATAACTATATTAGATTATCTAATAAGCTTATCTCTCTTTTTTTGTTATTCAAGATTAAAGGATACAGCTATAAGAGCTCCTTGGACACACCCTACTAAATACTGCTGGTCACAGCTGACTATTTGGCAGAATGCAGTCGGGACCTGGAGACAATTTGGAAGAGCCCGCTATGCGATAAAATGTTGTACTGCCAGAGACGAGCATCAAAATTGTCCGTCACCCTCTCTGCCGTCCAGACCTTGGTGTCTCTGACTTTAGGTTGCTCCCCAGGCTGAAGGACAATTTCTGGGCCAGTCGTTTTGGAGACATTGATAAGATGAAGGAGCCTGCGTCAATGAGACCTTCACTTTTGGACGACTTCCATGGGGAACTTCATGAAGTGGTTGCAGTGCTACAACCAATGCATTTGAAGGAGATTAAAGTTTGAGATGAATAAATATCTCTTCTGAAAAATCTGGAAACTTCTAGAATTCACCTCATATATATATATATATATATATATATATATATATATATATATATATATATATATATATATATATATATACAGGGTGTCCATAAACTTCGTGTGCACTTTAAAAAAATTTATAACTTTATTTGTATTTGCGATAGAAATAATCTGTAAAAAATGTTATAAAGTTTAATGTACCTAATTTTAAGTATAGCAAAAATAACTAATGTGATTTCAGGCATTACTGTAAATCAGTTGACAAATGTTTTCTGTGAACTGCAAAATCGTATTACCCTTTGTATTGCTAATGATGGAAGACATGTGGAAACTTAAATTAAATTTCAATAAAACCTTAGAAAATATAGATTTACTTCTTTCTAATCCTTTTTAAAAATTATTTCTATCGCAATTACAAATAAAGTTATAATTTTTTTAAAGTGTACACGAACTTTATGGACACCCTATATATATATATATATATATATATATATATGAACACCCTATATATATATATATATATATATATATATATATAAATAAATAAATGGACATTGATGTCAACACACACCGGCGACAGTCAGTTTTATGCTTCTACGCAATCGTCAGCCCATGTGTGTTGTGTTTTGGCTCGCCCATTTATATAGAACTCAGTGGTGCGTTGTAGGTAGTCTATTGTATCGTTCTAATATTATTTTCGTGGAGATTAACGATTATGTTTCGAATTATTCTAGGGGCTACCAGGTGGAAATAATTGTGGAGCCGGGTGCAATTTTTTCGGCTTTTTATATTGTTGTTTATTAACTTTTTATGTATTATTTATTATTTTATTGTTGCTTGTTATTATTACGTTTACTTGTGATTATGCGGGCGTTCGTGGTACGTTAATTTGTTTATTATATACTTAGTTTATTTACTTATTTATTGTTTTGGATTAATTTATTATGTCTTATTTTTGTTTATTTATTTTATTTTATTTATTTTTGTTTATTCTTGTTCGTTTTAGGTTTTCGATTGTTATTTTTTTTTGTCTGCATTTTGATCGTTTATTTAGTTATTGTGAAGGAAATTATTGGGAAGGAAATTATTGGGAAGGAAATTATTGGGAAGGAAATTATAGCTTTTTTTTCTCCTTCAGAGAGAGTTTACAGTTTTACGATTTATTGTTGTAGACCGATGCTTTTTTACTTATTTTCCATGAAATTTTTGGTCTAATTTGGTTTTGTTATTAATCTCTCAAATATGTTTCGAAAGTATTGTGCTCTACGCGTATTTACTATTTTTATGTGCGTAGTTTCTTTGTTTCCAGGGTTCTTCAGTTACTCCTTTGTAGATTTTTTTCTTCGTTATCTGCTGATTTTACAGTAGCTTGGTATATTGTATTGTTATGCAAGCAATTGCCGTTTAAGGGACATTCGCTTTTTGTTCTGTAGTGAACGTGGGTTTGATTTGTGCAGATGATTTGTTGATTGTTTTTCTGTCATGATTTAATTAGCGAATAAAGTTTCAGATTTCAGACGGTATAAACCTCTAATCCTGTTCAAAAGACAGGGCAGGTGTGTGAACCGGATGATATGCAAACCTATCTACTCTAATTGGGAGAGAAAAAGTAGTAATAATTACTGAATACAATTTCAAATTTCAGGCAAAGAATTCGGAAGTACAGAGTTGAAATAACCAGAAACCCAGTTCTAAACAGGAAACAAAGGATAAACCTCTACTCCTATTAAAAAAAACTGAGAAGTTTGAACCGGCGATAGACGAACCTATCTACTCGTATTGGGGTAGGAGAAAAAATAAATAATTAGTGAAAGAAAATTCGAAGTTCAGGCGGAGATTTTAGAAGTATATAGTTGAAGAAAACTTTTGAAGGATCCTGAAACCCGGACCTATATAGGGACCAAAGGATAAACCTTCTACTTCTACTCTAAATACCGGGGAGAAGTGTGAACCAGACGCTAGCCACGAAGTTTCTTCCACCTACACTGATTGTCTCACCTCACGCACGCGAACCCTATCTTCTCTGCTATTTATCCCATTGCTGGGGGGAAATGGATTAATGACTTTTCCCAAAGGCATGGGAGCACCCCAAACCAAAAAAGAAAAACAAAATAGGATCTATATGAATAAATTCTAACTCGGTATCTACCCGAGCCCCGATAGACCGGGATGTGGCACAAGGCCGGTATAACGTGGGTTTTTTTTCCGAGCCCATATACTAGGGCAAAATTTCCCCGTAGACCCCGTAACAACGGGGTCGCTTTTGTCTACCTCTCCTGATGGGACTCTGCCCTTCGGCGTAGCCTCGTCGGAGGTCCTCTCTGCCCGAAGGCAGAGAGTTCGACAATACACTAAGAGATTAGCACTGGGCTAAGACCTAATGCTAACTCGGTATTTAACCAGTGCTCCCCACGGGGCGAGATGTGGCACAAGTCCGGTATAACGTGGGTTTTTCCGAGCCCGTATTCTAGGGCAAAATTTCCCCGCAGACCCTGTAACAATGGTGTCGCGTTTGTCTTCCTCCCCAGATGGGACTCTGTCGTTCGGCAGAGCATCGTCTGGTTTACCCGAAGGCAGAGAGCTCGACAAGCACTAATAGCTTAGCGTGCGGCTAAGACCTAATGCTAACTGTGCTTTGACCAAAGTTACTTCTTTTTCGTTTTCGTTTTACCCCTTCATATTCTTCTTCCCTTCAAAGAAGAGGGCCGAGCTGGAGGCATTTCCTGCACCTTCATGTGTATGTCCAGCTGTTTTTTTTTTGTTTTCGCTGCTGTTGATGGCACTGTTCTTGGTGTTGGTCTTGGACCAAACTTAGTATTTACCCGAGTTCCCTACAGAGCATGATGCGGCAAAAGGCCGGTTTAACGTGGTTTTCGAAGCCCATATGTCCGGGCAAAAATTCCCCGTAGACTCCATAACAAGACGTCGGGTTAGTCCACCTCCCCAGACGAGACTCTGCACTTCGAAATAACCTCGTCTGGGTTCATCTCTGCCCGAAAGCAGAGAGTTTGAAAAGCATTAAGAGCTTAGCGCGCGGCTAAGACCTAAGAGTAACTCAGTATTTATCCGAGCCCCACACAGAGCGTGAGGTGGCGCAAGGCTGGTTTAACGTGGGTTTTTACGAGCCTGGAGTCCCGGAAAAAAATTCCTCGTAAGCCCCGTAATAACGGGGTCGTGTTTTTCTACCTCCCTGCCATTCTGGTAGAGTCTCGTCTTGGTCCATCTCTACCCCAAAATGAGAGTGTTCGACAAGACTTAGCGCGCGGCTAAGACCTAAGGCTATTCAGTATTTACCCGAGCTCCCCAAAGAGCGGGATGTGGCACAAAACGTGGGTTTTTTCAAGCTCGTAGACCAGGGCAAATATTCCCCGTAGAGAGTTCGATAAGCACTAAGAGCTTAGCGCGCGGCTAGGACGTAATGCTAACTCGTTTCGCCGATTTACTTCCCACGTTGATAACAGTTAAACAAGCGGCAAATCCGACGAGACAGTGTCTTGCCTTGTAAATCACTTGGTGTATTTCTTATATTAAAAAAAGGAAAAATTCTTAAAATCGGAAATCGAAGTTGCAATCGTAAGTGTCTATGAAACATTGGTAATGCTACGTTGAGAAAAAGAAAATAAAAACAAACGAATACACTGGGGAGTTGTTCTGATGCGGGTAACACGTGACGGAGCCGATAAAATGGATAAAAAGCATCGTGTTTATTTTCGTGTTCAACAGATCTAATCCTGGCATTAAACAATTGGAGCCACCCCACTTCCCCCACTTCCTCTCTTTTTTGTTTCAGTCAAACATGTCCTCTCTAATTTGCGCCGTTGTCTCATGCAACCGTTCCTTTCTATCACTCTCAATTTTCTTTCCTTTCCTTTCCTTTCTTTATATTTTGTTGCTTTTCCTGATTCCCTAATTTTTCTTTTTATTTCTTTTCTTTGTTTTTTTTACTTATTGGGTAAATTTTTATGTTATTTTTCCTTCCCCACTAATATTTCTTTCTTTCTTTCTTTATCATAAGTTTTTATTTTTATTTTGCTGTTTTTCTTGTCTCCTTAATTTTCTTTCTTTCTTTCTTTCTTTCTTTCTTTCTTTCTTTGACTTCCAATCATTTTATGTTGCTGTTTTTTTTTGTCTCCTAAATTTTCTTTCTTTCTTTCTTTCTTTCTTTCTTTCTTTCTTTCTTTGCCTTCCAATTTTTTATTTTGTTGTCTCTTTAAATTTCTTTCCTTTTTCCTTTCTTTCTTTTTTAGCTTAACAATATTTTTAATTCTATTGTTTTTCTCGTCTTCTTAATTTCTTTCTTTCTTTCTTTCTTTCTTTCTTTCTCTCTTTGACTTCTAATCTTTTTATGTTGATGTTTTTCTTGTCTCCTAAATTTTCTTTCTTTCTTTCCTTCTTGTTTCTTTCCTTCCTTCTTTCTTTCCTTCTTTCCTTCTTTCTTTCCTTCTGTCCTTCTTTCCTTCCTTCTTTCCTTCTCTCTTTTCTTTCTTTCTGTCTTTCTTTGTCTTTCAATATATTTACTTTGTTGCCTTTCTTGCACCCCTTAATTTTCTTTCTTTCTTTCTTTCTTTCTTTCTTTCTTTCTTTCTTTCTTTCTTTCTTTTCTTTTTAGACTACTAATATGTTTAATTTAGTGTTTTTCGTGTCTCCTTAATTTTTCATTAATTCTTTCGTTCTTTCTTTTTAAGTTTCATTTTTAAAATTTTTTTTTTTTTACTTCTAATCATTTTATTTTGCCGTTTTTCTTTACCTTCTATTTTTCATTTTGTTGTTTCTCCTGTTTTCATAATTTTCTTTCTTTTTTTTTTTCTTTTTTTCAAATTTAGCGCTCGGCAGAGAGCTACATTTTCGTCACTGTCGAACTGAAAAGACATTTAGAAGTAGGGAAAAAATGGCAGAAATCGAGCGTTGAGATCTGCAGATCTCCATTGGCCAAGATTGCTGAATGGAACAAAGACAGTTGACGGCTACAAGAGACTGGATCTGCGATAATATCAAAATGACTGCAATAAATTTAATCACGTGGTCTGACTCAAGAGACTATTGATAGCGTGATCAAAGGAAACGCCTGTCATATAAGGTTACTCGACACGGCTGAATGAAGACACGATTTCTTATTTATAACTTGGCCAATTAAGTATACGTCGTGTGGCCAAATTAATCCAGGACATGCTGATGTGGATTTTTATATTAAAGAGAGCAGATTCAATGCCTTCGCTTGTCCCTGTTTATAAGTAGTCAGTGGCAATACCATTCACATTGTCTAATTTGTTAAGAGCACCTGAAATTAGATTAGCTTGTTCCATGTTTGATGTGTAGAAATGAAACCCTACTTTTCGTTTAAGAAATAAAGAATAAAACTTGTCCCATGTTCGTAGTTGATTTGAAATACGGGAAGGTCCCCCCAACTTTTCGAAACAGAACCGGCTCCTAAATAGTTATTTCCCCGATTACTATTTTTAAGCATTTCACCCCAAGCAAGGCGAGAGTGTCACTAGCACGCAAGGGGTTACAGAGAGTGAGAACAAGACTAAAGAGGGGGAGAATTGAGGAAAGGATATAGAGAAGGACGGGGATTGTGATCAAGGCATCTGAAGATGTCGATTGACATTATATTTAAATATTTGAAGATTATAGCTATCAGGGAAACAAGTAGGAGGAAGGGAGTTTCCTATCTCTGTCCCATAACGATTGTTCCATTTACTGTCACATTTCATAGAATAACTGGAGCAATCATTATGGGACAAATGTAGAATAATATAGAAGAATGGCTACTTTAATAATCAGATTAAATTGAACGAGGAGAGGAAACTTTTTTTAAGCATTCCACCCCAAGCAAAACAGGAGTGTCACTAGCACGCACGGGGTTACAGAGAGTGAAATCAAAGTAAAGTGGGGTGTTTGAGGGAAGGGAAAAGAGAAAGACGGGAATCAGGAATCATCTGAAGATGTCGATTGACATTACACTTGAATATTTGAAGATTATAGCTATCAGTGAAGCCAGTAGAAAGTAGTGAATTTGATTAACATACTTGATTTGAAATAAGGAAATCCTGGTGCCAGTTTAGTATGATTCTTCTTCAGCGTGTGATCTATATTTGTGATCTATATTTAAGAATATGATCTACCTTCATAATTCTACTCGTTGAAAATAATGACGGCAACGATATAAGAAGATTAAGATACGCATGACAGAATATCATTTACGGCTGGGTGGTATAAAAATTTTACGATGTATTTGCAATAAATATAACTTGACTTCATTGTACGAAATATTTAGGAAACCAGTGAAATTTAGAATGTTCAGTACATTGAAATAAGATTTCCGATGGATTTAGTATATAAACCAGAGCCGATCCAAACGTGAAAATGCGATAACTGTAGCAATCCAAATCTCAATCTTTCAAATCTCAATCTTTCAATCTCATCTTGATTTTATTTTTATTTGTTGGAATGTTACCCGATCGGATGCCCAAATATGGGTTGCATTTCTTAAATATATTCAAACTAACCAACAGGAAAGTGCGTATATATATATATATATATATATATATATATATATATATATATATATATATATATAGTAAAAATAATAAATCCGTTGGTATATAATCCAAATCCAAATGGATCCTAGTAATATAAAATATCAAAACTGATCCACAAAAAGAGCTCAATGTAGTCAGTGTAGGGTGGACGGTATTAGTCTTAATAGGAATAGATTTTATAAAATTGAACCCGGATTTTAACCGTATGACATTAAATTGGGGTTATATGAAGAATCAAATGTTAATTTGAAACTAATAGAGGAATAAACGGGTTTAGAAAGTACCTTAAATTATATAGATAAAGTTATATTTAAAAATACAAAATCATACTTAAAATTACTATTCCAAAGGCAAGTTATATTTAAAGATAAGATATATTTAAATGAATTAGAATTAAAAATAAGTCATATTTAAATAATTTATATTTAAATTAAGTTAAATTATATTTAAAAATAAGTTATATTTAATATAAAATTAGTAGGTCATATTAAAGAAGAAAAAAATTTTGAAATAAAATTATAAGATAAATTAAGTTATAGTTATATATTTAAAAATAAATAAGTAAAATAAAAAATTAACTTAAATCTAAAAACAAGTAATATTTAAAAATATAAAGTTATATTTAAATTACTAAGTTATACTTAAACAACCAAAGTTATATTCAAGAACAACGCTAAAATATATAGATAAAGAGGTGTAAGTGATAAAACGAAAAAAAGTTCTTAGAAAAGGGGACAATTATAAGATATAATTAATAGGGTGTAGAAATGGAAATATAGAAATTAGAATTACACTATTTACATTATTCGCACTATTGTCCTCATCTTGGTCGCCATATTTATTACAACATTTCGGTCGTTGAACGCTCCGGCCTCCTTAATGTGGTTGGAATATCGAACTGAACCCTTTATTTCGCTCACTGGGGTAGACTGTTCTAGTCCCACGTGCCATATTTAATGGATGTCAGTTATCTCTTGTTAACTAACTTAACCGGGTATTGAACTCACACTCTTTGGGTCCTGTCACTGGATCTAACCAACGCCTTTATCCACTGTGCCATTGAGGACATCTGTGTATGAATTTCTGGGTATTATAAACCTAATGTCATCAGAACTATTTTTTACCAGTGCTCATATAGCAATTATTGCCGTTATCAACCTATATTTTTACCAGAGCTCATATTGCAATTTTTGTTGTTATTATCGCCTTTCTCTGGCACTCCTTATTACTGGTTCCCATATTGTATTCATTTCTATGCTTGGTCAAAACAGGATATTTTTGTGGCCTAGCATATGTACTTATTCCTTAAGTTTACGAATTTTCCAACGGTGTTCTTTGCCTATGATCTCAACCTGACACCACAGAGGGCGGTGATCTCCCTTTTCGTTCCCTATGTGGTCAGCCACGCCTGATTTTTTCACTTCCCCTTGTGTTACAGCCTTCTGTTGTTCTTGAAGCCTTACCTTAAGGGGGCGGCCTGTCTCCTCTTTATGATTATTCCCGCACTGGATAGCGTACACACACTCTTTAGTCATGTTCTCCTCTGTAAGCGTGGGGGTCTTACCCGAAAGAGATGTTTGCGAAGTGTCGACCAGCTTTTGAAGGTTATCCTAATTAATTAGAATTAGTTATACATTCGACATTTGAAGAGTTAGAGAAATACAGTAGCGAATAAAGTAAAGTCTCTATATATAAATTTTTTCACCTAGCTCATTGATCTTTTTCTCAGCATTCTGACTTTAGAGTTTTGTAGACGGACCCTCCAGTAATAGCTCCTCCCACTTGTCAATGATTAAATGGTAAGGTAAATATTTATATATGCGTTCATTTTGTCCATTAATTCCTGTTTCTTATTTGATTTGGTGGTATTTTAAGTATTAGGGTGTTAATTAAAGGAACTTGTGTTTATAATTAAATTTTATTTATTGTTTCTTGAATTTGTATGCTTATACATACATTCATACATTCACGCACACAGACACACGCCTATATATATATATATATATATATATATATATATATATATATATATATATATATATATATATAGTGTGTATATTTAAGAAACATATTTTAATTCAAACAGGTTTGGTTAAATAATTTAGACATATCATGTCGAATAGTTTTCGTTGTGATTCTTTCAACTTCGCAGAGTAATTTTTTGGTAGGCTTAGAATATTGAGTAAGAAAAATCCCCAAAAGAAAACGTGAACTTTGGACTTTGAAATCCAGAACGGCTGCATAAGCCGTAAAAAAACGAACAGTTGAAATGTTTTAAATTTACAGAAGCACATGCACATACTCACAAGCAACTTAACCCCCCTGAAGACGTTTCAGATGAGATGGAAAGTACTTGGGAAAATAAAAACTATTCGAAAGACAATTTTGGTATTTTTCGTACTCAATTTTCTAAGTCTACCAAAACATTAATCCGCAAACACAACGAATCAACTACGAATCACAACGAAAACTAATCACATGATATGTCTAAATTATTTAAGCAAACCTGTTTGAATGAAAATATGCTGCCTAAATATACACAATAAAATACATACATGCATACATATATATATGTGGTAGTTCAAATATTAATTATGGGTGTTTAGGTATATAGGTGTATTTTCTTTGTTATTTGAATATATGTATATAAGTTACATAATATATAGTACACACATACACGCACTTCCACAATAATGTGTGTGTAGATACGCGCATACAAGCACACGGGACAGATATATTTAATTAATGTTTAGGTTGTAAAGTAAATATTTGTTTATATGCTATTTTATATTGGTTCATTTTTCTTTAGTAACGAGTATATTTTTGCCATGGTGTTACTTAAATATTAAGGTATTAATTATGTAAGGTTACGTCTGTTGTTCTTTGCGTGTCTGTCTCTATATATATATATATATATATATATATATATATATATATATATATATATATATATATATATATATATATATATATTATGAAATGGACAAAGTCCGACAATTATTTAAAGATATTTTTTATGTTTAACATTCTTTTTTATAGATAAAAGTATTTAAGTAAATGCTCTGTTTATAATAAACAGTATTAAATAACATTTACCGGCCTGAATGTCCGAGAAATTTTCATAGAAAATATTCGTCCTCCGACAGGATTCGAACCTGTATCCTAGATGGAACTGTCATACAGCCTGACATGCCTTACCGCTCGGCCACAACGGATTTACTTAAATACTTGTATCTATAAAAAAGAATGTTAAACATAAAAAATGTCTTTAAATAATTGTCGGACTTTGTCCATTTCATAATGTGTGACGTCATTTGTTTACATTTGATACGCCATGAGCAGTTATGAATGTACATGAGAGATTCATGGAAGATTGAAGTTTATAAGCAGTAAATTCGACCTTGCTATCCGAACGATCCTTATTTAAATCAACCCAAACCTCAAGTGGAAGTCGTAGATATGAGCTATCGGTAAAGATGCTGGAAAAATGGTCGGTGTCCTGTATCGGCCCAGTAAGTACGTGATCCCCCTGGCTATCCTCTACCTTTATAAGAGCCAGATCGGACCGAAAATGGAGCATTGCTGACATATATGGGCAGTATCTCATCCCAGTCTTCACTTTCCAGTCTCGGCAGAATCTAAAAGTGTCCTAGCTTTCTTATGCATCACAGATTATTTTGTACACTGCAATCCTTTCCTCAGAGACGAAACGTTGCAATTCGCTCGCTGCTCTATCACTATTTCCATGGAAAATGTTCGGACTACACTCCTCAGTCCCACCAGTTCTAATCTTCACAGCTAAGACCCGCCCTGCCACGTATATTGTAACGAACCACCTTCATTCCCTTCATACTCCATTTTTAAGATGTAAGTTCTACTCGAGCAGCTCCTTCTCAGGAACTGCTGCTTTGTGTAACCGTCTCCTAGTTGTCTACAATTCATAGTACGCAACCTAGCGTGTTCCTTTTGTTGACTATCATACATTCTCTCTTCTTGCAATTGATGCTTAGTCTTTTCTTCTCGCTTTCCTTTACTACCTTTCTGTGTCTGCATTTCTTATATTTTTAATAATGTGACTGCCAATAATAAATCCTGGTAGGACTTCTAATTATTTCAGGATCACCTCACTGTAAAGGTTGAATAAGTCCGGTGAGAAGACCCATCCTTGTCTCACGCCCCTTTCTATTTCTATATATTTAATGAATTCCTGTTCTGTCTATAATCATTTTAAAACCGTTAAATTATTCAACATATCACTATCATGATTCTGAAATTACTTTTGGGATAATAATGATAGCATGTATTCTTAAGTTTTTGGTATTTTAGAAGAACCAAAATATCATTCCATCTATCGCTTTCAGTTTTCTGATATTACTTAGAGGATGATCTGATAGCATGTTATCGGTATGAGATTTTGGACATTACTTTTTGGATGACATAAATGCGGGTAGTATTTATCGGATAGACATTTTAGAATAATGAAAATATCATTCAATATATCGCTGTTAGCTTCCAGAGACTGTCTATATATTTATTTTTCTCAAACTGTTTTCTCTATTTTCCATACCTATCATTTTTTCTTTCTTCTTTTCTTCTTTGTTCTGTCCTTTCAATCTTTCCAATTTATCTCTTACGTTCTTCTTCTTCTTTTCTTCTTCTCCTTTCACAGATTCCTTCTTCTTCTTCTTCTTCTTCTTCTTCTTCTTCTTCTTCTTCTTCTTCTTCTTCTTCTCCTCCTCCTCCTCCTCCTTCTTCTTCTTCTTCTTCTTCTTCTTCTTCTTCTTCTTCTTCTTCTTCTTCTTCTTCTTCCACCCAGTCTTTCACTTTCTTTTTCTTCTTCTTCTTCTTGGATCGATTCCTTCACTTTATTCTTCTTCTTCTTGGATCGATTCCTTCACTTTCTTCTTCTTCTTCTTCTTCTTCTTCTTCTTCTTCTTCTTCTTCTTCTTCTTCTTCTTCTTCTTCTTCTTCTTCTTGCACAGATTCCTTCACCTTGTTCTTCTTCTTCATGCACTTTACTTCTTATTTTTCTTGCACCAATTCCTTAAATTTTTTCTTCTCCTTGTACAGATTCTTTCACTTTCTTCTTTTTCTTCAGTTTCTTCTTTTTCCACTCCTCCTCCTCCTCCTCCTCCTCCTCCTTCTTCTTCTTCTTCTTCTTGCATCGGTTCCTTTACTTTCTTCTTCTTGCACCAATTCCTTCACTTTCTTGTTGTTGCTGTTGCTGTTGCTGTTGCTGCTGCTGCTGCTGCTGCTGCTGCTGCACCGATTTCGTTATTTTCTTCTTCTGCTTGTTTGTGCTTTCGTTTCCCTCATGGATTTTATTATTTTTTTCTTTCATTTCTTCTTTTTCTCACGAGCCTCTCATATTTCCTAGAAACTTTTCATTTTTACACTCACTCTCCCTTTCCCACTCATTATTTTTCTTACCTTCTCTCTTAGCTTTTACGTACTCTCATCTTCTTTCTTTCTTTCTTTCTTTTTTTCTTTCTTTCTTTCTTTCTTTGGCACTTTTTCTTTTTCTCTCTCTTCTTCCACTAATTCTTTCTTGTTCTTAGTTCTCAGTTTATTTTTATGTTTCATTTTTTGGTCAAGATTTCTGATAGAGTGGACTTGAGGGCGGCCAAAAGTGAGATGGCGCGAGGATCTGACCAGACACCTCGGTCCCATATCACCCACTATGGGCAGAGATAGAAAACAGTGGAGTTCAATCAGGTAAGGTTTGCTCCAACAGGTGTGAAAATGCTATGGATTTTGAATTTGGATTTCATTTTTAATCTCATTCTCTCTATTTCTTTTCCTTACTTTCTTTTTCTAAATACTCTTTTTCTTTTCTAACTTCTCCCTTTGTTTTCTTGTGTCTTTCTTTCTTTTTCTCTTTTTTCTCTTTTTCATCTTTTTCTCGTTCTGATCCTTTCTTTCTTTTCTCTGTTGTTTCTTTCTCTTTCCTCTTCTCTGTACATTCTCTCCCCCCTCCTTTCTGTTTTCACCCTCTCTTTTCAGTTTATCCTTCTTTCACTCATCTCTCTTTTCCTACCTCTTGCTTTCTTTTTCTTAATCCTCTTTTCTTTTTCTAAACTCTCCTTTTGTTTTCTTCTTTCTTTCTTTCTTTTTCTATGCTACTTTACCTTTCTCTCTTTCATCTTTTTCTTGTTCTGATCCTTTCTCTATGAAGTCTAGCGTCGTTTTGCCTTCTTTCTTTCTTTCTTTCTTTCTTTTTCCATTTCTTTTTTCTTTATCTTCCAAACTTTTTATTTTGATGTCTTTCTTGTCTCCTTAATTTTCTTTCTTTCTTTCTTTCTTTCTTTCTTTCTTTCTTTCTTTCTTTCTTTCTTTCTTATTTCGCTTTCCTCTTCTTTACCCATTCTCCCCTCCTCCTTTCTCTGGTTCCACCTTCTCTTTCCTGTTTATTCTTCTTTCACTCTTTCTTTTCCCCCTCCCTTCCTTTCTTTTTCTCAATCCTCTTTTATTTTTCTAACCTCTACTTTTGTTTTCTTTCTTTCTTTCTTTCTTTCTTTCTTTCTTTCTTTCTTTCTTTCTTTCTTTCTACTACTTCATCTTTTCTCTCTTTTCTCGCTTTCATCTTTTTCTTGTTCTGATCCTTTCTCGAAGAAGCTTCGCCCTATTATACCTTCTTTCTTTCTTTCTTTCTTCTTTTCTTTCTTTTCTCTATTGTTAATTTTCCTTTCCTCTTCTCTACCCATTCTCTCTCACGTACTTTCTCTGTTTCCACCCTCACTTTTCTATCTCCTTTCCTTCCACTCTTCTCTCTTTCCCCTGCGTTCCCTCTCACATTTCTCTCCCCTTGTTTTCTCTGTCACTCCCCATTTAATGTTCATCTTGTTTGTCCGTGACTCAATATCTCTTTTCACAATCAACCAGACAGACACGCACCACTTGTTACCGAAAAAACCGCGTACATCCTAATTGCACGTCCGTGCGCGCCAATCGCTCTCCAGGAAAAAGAAGCTAAAAAAATATACATATATAGATAAATAAAAATAAATCTCCGAATGAAATTGCTTTTCACGATATTAGCAACAAGTTGGCGACGTTGCTAAGCGACGATGCCCCTGATATTAACAAGAATGATTACAAAAACATTCAGATATTTTTCAATAACAACGTCAAATCATTTTTGTTTCGAAAGCGAGAAACGTCGGCTGTAATGCCTCACTATAAATGAGTGTATTTTTTTTAATATACACGTATTTCAGTGTGGAATCATATGAGCGGTTAGTAGCATGGAAATTAGGATAGGCCTAAGAAGCCGTCAAGTTAGAAGGTTACTGAGTGATGTGCGCGATATGAACAAGAGAAGATTATGTAAGAAGTGAACATTACGAGAATATGGCAGCTAAATAAAGATCAGTATCGGTCTATATTTCTGAGATGAGGTATTATGTACATTATTTACATTATTCGGACTATTGCTCTCATCTTTGTCGCCATATTTATTACAACGTTTCGGCCTTTCAGTATCTGTCTATATTTCTGAGATGAGGTATTATGTACACTATTTACATTATTCGGACTATTGTCCTCATCTTTGTCGCCATATTTATTACAACGTTTCGGCCTTTTAGTATCTGTCTATATTTCTGAGATGAGGTATTATGTACATTATTTACATTATTCGGACTATTGCTCTCATCTTTGTCGCCATATTTATTACAACGTTTCAGACTTTCAGTATATGTCTATATTTCTGAGATGAGGTATTATGTACATTATTTACATTATTCGGACTATTGTCCTCATAATTATTACAACTTTTCGTTCATTGTACGCTCTGGCCTTCTTTAGGTGGTTGGAATGTCGAACTGAACGCTTTATTTCGCTCACTAGGGTAGACTGTTCTAGTTCCACGTGCCATGTTTAACGGATGTCAGTTATCAGTTATCTCCTACTTAATTTTCCTCTGAGAATTCTCCACTGCCTTAACTGGGTATTGAACTCACACTCTTTGGGTCCTGTCACTGGATCTAGCCAACGCCTTTATCCACTGTGCCATGTGTCCATAGCCCATATTGCTTCTTATTCTACTATGTTGGCCCATGATCTCATAGGCAGATGTGGCATGGTAGAAGAGGCTTAACTTTTACTCAAATAATCCATTGTTGGCCTATGACGTCATATGCGGTTTTAGTGGTATGGCAGTAGAATGTGAAACGTTCTCCAAATAAAACATGAGATTTTAGCCTTCTTACCGATTGCTGTTTGGCAAAATCGTGTCTGACATGAAAGTTAGTATGACGCAGAAATACATCATGAATTCCTCCATGTTAAAAAATACTATACATGGAGAAAAAACATACATGGGAGCATAATCAGTAATATGTTTCAGCTGTGGTGACATCATTTCATGTGAGGCGCCAGAGACCCAGGTGCAGCTGGCAAAAACTGAATAAAGAGGTTTCGGGCGTTGCTAATATAGCAGGTGACTAGAAATCTGTTACATGTAATGACGTTCAACACAAAAGGACACATGGCCCAGTGGATAAAGGTGTTAGTTGAGTAATCCAAAAAGTGACTTAGCCCAATGAGTTGTGAGTTCAATACCTAGCCACAGCAGATGGGACATAAACTTGGAGAGTTGAGTTACTAAAGGGAAGTAATTGAAACTGATATAGCTAAAAAAAAAAGGCATGGCACGTGGAATTAGAACAAACTAACTCCATGAACTAAATAAAGGTTTCGGTTTGAAATTGCAACGTATATCACCTGAAGAAGGTCGGAGCGTAAGAAACGTCGTGGATATGGTAATAAGTCTGAGGACAACAGTTCGAATGATGTAAATAGTTACAATACCTCATCTCAGGAATATAAACGGATATCAAAGACAGGATAGTGACAAGGATAAATCTCCTCAAATAATCCGAAGACGAGAGCTTCATAGAAAAAATAAACGTAATTATTTATGTTTGGTACGATATTTGAAGTATTAATCGTTTAGACACGCAATGAAACACTAAATGCACGATTATACGTACATCAGCTGCAACTTGTCTAAAAAGCTTGTTCGAATAGCCTACTGTACTTCTCCGAGGCCGCGTACAGCGAGAAAAATGTAGAAAATTGATTGGTTTATCCTACTGTACCTGTCAAATTCAGTTGATATTTCATTAACTATTTCTTACCTTTTTCGATTGCAGCAAAATTCAGTGATGTGGAAAATTATCTGTAATGAAAACAGGATTCAAATGTGTGTCGAAAAAACCTTTCGCGCCAAATCCCGTAGAATTTTATTCAATAGTTATCAAAGAGGCGCCTGATAAGAGGCAATAAGTCTTTTCCACTAATGGTGACTATATTATTTAATAAAATATAACTGGAGTTGATTGCTCGAAGAATAAAGATTTTAAAGAAAAACAGGTTTTTATTTATGGCTCAACATAAGATAAAGTCTTATTTTTGATATATATTACAACATCTGCAACAACTAAAATGGATAGCACGAGTAAGCCAAAGATAAAATAATGATATAATTAAGATATTGTCATTCCACACTACTTCAAGCAAAAGGTTAGGAAGGAAACCCGTATCGGTGCTAGAAAAAGCGATAACCGTCACTGAACATGAGAAACTTAATTTTATGAGAAATTGTTTTAATAAAAAGATTTTATAAATTTCAAACGGCAGCAGTACTGGCTGCTCTTGTTTCCTTATAAGGAAACAGTTAATCTAACCGTAATCATTATCATTTAGTCGGGTTTTTTTTGTCGGCTTTTATTTCAGCCGTTGCCACAATCTTACCCAATTTAGAAAACACATGTACAAAAACGTATTTCTTCTGAGGCGTCAGTGACAGACAGAAGGCTCGGTCTTGGAAAAAAAAAGACCCCCCCCCCCAAAAAAAAAACAAAAAAAACAATAAAAGGAGGTGGAATATTCTCTTGTAAACGGTTCCGTCAACGTGGACTCACGAAAGAGATTGATGAACAATATAAGTTTTCAATTTTTTTCCTAAGAGCGACGTGCTCAGTATATTTCCGACCGACTTACAGCACGCCATAACCGAAAGTGCCTCTTTTCAAATATCTTTTCTGTGATTTTTTTTCGTCTGACATTTTTTTTTTTTGTCTTTCAATAATTGTTTGCTTTACGTTTTCTTCTGTGATTCCTTCTTATTTTAACACTATTAAATTTTTTCTCTATCTCGATAGGATTTTAGGGAGATATCTGTTTTTCACTTATTCCCTTGACTTTTTTCTTTTTTTACCTCATCGTTCTCCTTTTCTTGTCCGGTTTTGATTGGATATTCCTTCCAATACTTTCACTCCCATTTCTTTAAAATACACATTCACCTTCTTTTCTTCTCGATTCCTTTTCTTTCCTTGTTTATTTTCGTCACACTCTCTCGTCGTATTTCTTCATCTCTTTTTCTCTTCTCTTATAATGTTTTTCCTTTCATTTTATTTCTTCCGTTTCTTGAGGTATTCGTATTACATCGACAGAAGACTTGCAAAAACCAGTCGCCTATGAGTACAAGTATTGGATTATAAGATTGCGTATTACAAGAGTCGTGTGTGTTGGTTTATATTACTGCTTACTCCGTTAAAATATGCTTCTGCATCACTGCTATCTTGAGAGCCAATAAGATATTTTGAGGAAATTTATTAACGTTGTTCATTTTTGTGACGACTGGTCAACATCGCCAATACCAACAAAAACACGAAAGTAATACCAATTTGCCTCGCTTTGGTTAAGGTTTGGTTAGGTTCAATAAAAATGGCATTTCCACCAAGGAATGCCTGATTATCAAATGCTGTATTCAAGTTAAGAGGTAAACGTTTTCGTAAAAATATCGGTGGCTTATAATGGAGCAAATAATAACTAGTTTCCTTACTATTCTTGTTGTTTTCAGCAATACTGTTGCCTGGATGGCCTATATAAATGCTTTCAATTATAGTATGCATAAACCTTTTCATAGGTACCTCGAGATCATTCCATGTGCTACGATAAGGACTGGTGTTACCATTATTAATATTATCATTTTATTTGATATCCTCCCCTACATATATTATCATATATATATATATATATATATATATATATATATATATATATATATATATATATATATATGTGTGTGTGTGTGTGTGTGTGTGTGTGTGTGTGTGTATGAAGAAATATAGTGTGCTATATTTATGGGATAAAGAGCTCAATATCAGAGATAGGGCATGAGTAAATATAAAAGTGAACATAGAAGTCAACACTTAGAGGCGACAGTCTGTTTCATGTTAGACGCAATCGTCGTGGCCTGACGATTGCACCTTGCATGAAACAGACTGTCACCTCTAAGTGTTGACTTCTATGTTCACTTTTATATATATATATATATATATATATATATATATATATATATATATGATAATGTAGGTATATATATATATATATATATATATATATATATATATATATATATATATATACCTACATTATCATATATATATATATATATATATAAATATAAAAGTGAACATAGAAGTTAACACTTATATATATATATATACCTACATTATCATATATATATATATATATATATATATATATATATATATATATATATATAGCTACAAATTAAATTCATGAATTAGACTTTAACTGATAAAAATTTTACCTTAACAGTCATTCACAATATTAAAATGAATATTACTATTACTAAATTTTTATTTTTTTTATTTTTGTTTATTAATATAATATTCGGCTTATATTAAACCCCTAATTTCTTTGTGGAGAAGTTGAATATTTAAATTGCTAACAAGCATTAAATTTAATTTCTTTGTGGAGTTTTTAAACATTTAAATAACTATCAAACGTTAAAATCTATATTGCTAAAGCTATACCACCCCTCTCCTTCCTCCAAAAACCCTACGTAAATCTCTTATATCTTATCCCTTTATTTCCCCCTTTTCCCCCCTTTTTCCTTTTTCTATAACATTTCCGTTGAGTTTCCCGATTAAATAGGTCAATCTCTGGCCCTTACCGCTCTTTCCTCAATATTAAGTATTGTAATAAAAATAAAAATAGAATTTAAAACACTCCCATCCCTCTCTAAACTCGACTATGTCTCTCACATCATTCCTCACCACGTTCTATGTCAACTTATATAAGCTTAATACTGCGCGTCAAAAGTGTAAATTTTAAATTCATTTTTCGCTTCGAAAGTGAAGTCTGAAGATTCAGAGGAAAATAAAATTCTCTGGTGAAATAAATTATACCTAATGGAGCCTTAAAGTGGTCTGTTTTTCTTTAAATTAAAGTATTTGCTCTGACTTAACATTGAATTCTCAGGATGTCATCCTCCTTGGGATTACACATACGGATTACCAAGATGTTCGTTATATATATATATATATATATATATATATGTGTGTGTGTGTGTGTGTGTGTGTGTGTCATTTGCAGACAGTAATGTTTCGCTGTATCACAGCTCGTCAGTGCGACTAGACATCCGAATGCCTCAAGCGAAGACTCAAGCGAAACCCAACCGATCTGGTGTCAATCAGAGTTTCATTCACTGAGCTATCTTCATTCAATAGAGTGAAACAGCTAAAATCTAGCGTATTTTTTTTACGAATGTAAATAAATGCCAATCAACTGGAGTGCTCTATTCATTTTACTGAAGAGCTTTGCATTAACGCATTTGGCTTTTGTTTATAGAATTAGCTTATCACTCAACAGTGCTCAACTGAGATATATTTTCAAGCGCTAAGTTATGTCATTCGCAGACAGTAGTGTCTCGCTGCATCACAGCTCGTCAGTGCGACTAGACATCCGAATGCCTGAAATTAGGATCGAAACCCAAGCGATTTGGTTTCTGCCAGAGCTTCTACCACTGAGCTATCTTCACTCGGACGAGTGAAACAGCTAAATCTATCGTATTGTTTTAACGAATGTAAACAAATACCAATCAACCGGAGTGCTCTATTCATTTTACTAAAGAACTTTGCAGTAACGCAGGTGGCCATTGTTTATGAAATTAGCTTATCACTCAACAGTATGTATATATATATATATATATATATATATATATATATATATATATATATATATATATATATATTAGTGTGTGTTTATGTATGAATAAAAAAAACAAGAGGAAAAGTTAAAATTAGTCAACACGTTTCGTCCTCTGAAGAACTTTATCAAAGCAATGTAGGATTTCTTTTGTTGCACGTGTTTATATACAAACGCGAAGATTCCATTGGCTTTTAGAGTTGAGAATGTTCACGAATTTTCAACAGGTGGTTGAAAGGTCAGTCAAAACATGTGGAGGACACAGTGTAACATAATACAAAGTTTGGCAAAAAGTAAAAGTGAGCAGGCAATATTCGAGAAGTCGTATAGAAGAATATTGTTTAAAAGAAAAGTTGCTACCCAAATATGCACATATAAATACACACACACACACAAACATACACACACATATATATACACACACACGAACATATATATATATATATAATAATGGACTCTCCCGTCGGTTTCGACGTATGAGGATCTGATAGCTTAATTGATTCAATTATGAAATTTTGTGGGATAATCTTAAGACCCGCTAGTGATTTACAAAGGAGGCCAAATATGGAGCAAGAGTGAGGATTGTGAGATGAGATCACTGTTAAGTTGGCTGACCTTTTAGATCTTGCTCTCACTTCTTGAAGATGATTCACACAAGCACATTGAAAACTGCTGAGTCCACTAAATCATATGTATGCATATATATATATATATATATATATATATATATATATATATATACAGACACAGACACAAAAACACACACGCATAAATATAATTATGTTTACATATATATATATATAAAAATTATATATACATATATATATAAATTATATATGCATACATATATATATATATATATATGTATATATATATATATATATTAATATATATATATATATATATATATGTATGTATATGTATATATGTATGTATGTATGTATGTATGTATATGTTTATATCTGTTTGTATGTATGTATGTATGTTTAACTGCCAAAAAGATCAGGCCCGTGGTCTTATCAGGTATGAATAGAATTTGAAAGGCAACTTGAAACCATGTGACATGGATAGAGAATCATGGGTCGAGTACGTAAAATCCAGATCTCCCTGGAGAAGAGATCGCACTGCATTTTCAGATAGAGGTAGAACGGAAAGTTTAACTTCCAGCCAGACGATACCAGTGGTGGCGCAATCGCTAAAGCGACATGTTTGTTTTTCCTGTAAAATTGTATGTCTTAAATTGTATATCTTAAATATATCTTATAGTATATATAACATTTAAAATGTATATCTTAAATATATCTATAGTATATATAACATTTAAATCGTATGTCTTAAAAATATATTAAATTGCTCTGTATTTTCGCTATTTAGCTACAGAGGAAGCGTCTGCTTAGCAAGGTCGAATTACTGTCATTACTAACGAAACGTTTCCTATCTAGCTAAAGGGTAAAGCACGTCAGGCTATATCACGGTTCCGTAGAGGATACAGGTTCAATTCCTGTCGGAGGTCTCATATTTTCTATGGAATTTCTCGGCCATTCAGGCCAGTAAATGTTGTTAATACTGTTTATTGTAAACAGAGCATTTACTTAAATATTTGTATCCATAAAAACAACGTATAAACATAAAATATATTACAATAATTGTCGGACTTAGTCCATTTCCTTATATATATATATATATATATATATATATATATATATATTGTCCCATAATGATGGGTCACATTTTAACTGCAGGTATCTTGGATTATAAAAAATGACAGAATACCATATGTATTTATTACATAACTGATATACTGGCTGTTATTGAGAAGAAAGATCTCTATATTAAGGCGTAAATGCTTCAAAAACTTCTCATATGTGTTTGCTATTTGTTCTGTTATAGGTGTTCATCAGTTGTTGTGGATTTTATTACCTTGTTATTGAAGTAAAAAAAAAGCGATTTTTTGTTTTATTCATCATATCTTCAGACTGCTTTTCTAACATATATCCAATAACTTCAATAGAGGTTTTCATAATATAAGTTTTTATAGTTTTTTTTTCAATATTCACTTTAATAAAATTCCTAAAAACTCAAAATGCAAGCTTTGTTTTGATGTCTAAGTTAATCGTTTCAAATTTGACAAAAATTTCTCAAAGCAAATTCGAGTTATTGAGATTAATGTGATTTTCCTAATAACTTCAGACGGACTTTAGTATCTCCAAATTGTCTCATCTCGCAGTAAGCGCTTAAGTACGGTCTTGTTAATTGCCTGATAAACCAAATTGATGAAGCTATACGGCGTGCGATGGATAAATTGTGGTCTAAATTACACAAAAATGAAAATATTACTTGACATCTCTTTTATCAGATATATTTACCAAAATGACACAAAAATATTTTGAATTTATTCAATAAGGATCGATTCTTCTGTTACAGGTGCCTGCTCAGGCACATTTGTATTTCTTCTGAAGTGCTCTTTAGCCAACATATGGTTTACACTTAAATCCTACTCAGTAGAGCCGTATCGAGAATATTTTTCGTAAATAATTGCTCGAAAACAATTATTCGAAAAACATTTATTCGAATTGTAAATTTTATAAAAATTAATCGAAAGTACATTTATACTAAATGATAGTTATTCGAAATACCTATGTTTGAAATACGTATGTGGTCTTGCTTTGAGAGAGTCAATGCTGATTTACTTAGAACTAATAACGCCCTTGAAGGATAGCATAGGGCTTTTTTGCAGCAAGTGACATCATCCTACGATATGGATATTCTTAGACGCTCTTAAAGGAAAACTAGTCTTGCAGGAAATTCATATTGCAAAAGTAAGAACCGGCTGCCATAATATCAAACGATCCAAGAAATACCGCAACGCAAATGGAAAACTTAAAATATTAGTCGCATCCTTTAACGATTACTCTTCACTAGTTGACTATTTGCGTGTCGTATCATATAACTTAAGGTTAGAAAGATTTTTTCTTATTAAATTGTTTAATTCAAGATATTTGTAATTCGAATAATTATCATTTGTGTATTTCCTCTTTTGATTTTTATATTTTTATTGCAATAAATAATTTTGCATTTCCAATAGCATAATTGTCCTTTCGATTAATTTTGCATTTCAAATAGCAATAATTTTCCATCTCCAATAGCAATAATCTTCCATTTCGAACAGCAATAATTTTGCATTTCGAGTAGCAATAATTTTGCATTTCGAAAAGAAATGATTTTGCATTTCCAATAGCAATAATTTTGCATTTCCAATAGCAATAATTTTGCATTTCGAATAGCAATAATCTTGCATTTCCAAAAGTAATAATTTTGCATTTCGAAGAGAAATAATTTTGCAATTCGAAGAGCAATAATTTTGCATTTCCAATGGTAATAATTTTGGATTTCCAATAGGAATAATTTTACATTTCCATTAGGAATATTTTCCATTTCGAATAGCAATAATTTTGTATTTCGAATAGCAATAATTTTTTATTTCGAATAGCAATAATTCTGCATTTCGAACAGAAATTATTTTGCATTTCGAATAGCAATAATTTTGCATTTCGAATAGCAATAATTTTGCATTTCACACAGAAATAAATTTGCATTTTCAATAGCAATAATTTTGTATTTCCAATAGCATAATTGTCCTTTCGATTAATTTTGATTCAAACAATTTACAATTGAAATGATTTTTTGTCAGATAATTCTTTCCAAGCAATGATTTTCGAACAATATTCACATAATCGAGTGGACAATAATTAAGGTTTTCGCTAAAGAACGCGCAATCTTACATCATCATCAGTTCGACAAAGCCAGTGTATGCAAACCTTGGTCACAATGCCTTATGACATCGGCGTTTACCCAAATCTCATTCAAAAGGTTTGCGTCAAACTGTGCTATGACTTTCAGGCACTTCCCAAAGCTGCCACACGCTGGAATCATCTCACGATGCTGGTATTATCAAGAAGCCATCTGCTTACCTCCCTGATACCTTTATAAGTCGACCATTCATCTACATCTGGCTAAGTGCTTCTATATAGTATTGATAGAATCCAGAGAAAAATCAGTAATGTTATTGACCTGAGGGAATCCTAATAGGGACTTCTTTAAAGCCACAGGAGAATCTGACGAAACCCCAAGAAGCATCACTTGACGGAACATACACAAGGAGGTTAGGAGCTGTATTGGATACCAGCTGGAAGAAACACCCAACAAAGAAACGCCTGTATGGACACCTTCCTCCTATTTCAGTTTTGCTAAGAGAGAGAAGGCTTCGGTTAGCTAGTCACTCCTGGAGAAGTAAGTCAGAACTTGTGAGTGACATCCTCCTATGAAACCCATTGCGCGTCAGAAGATCGGTTGGAAGACTTCATCACACAGATGTCTCTGGATGCCGCCCTCCTACCGACGGCGATGTCTGAAAGACATGGTTGGAAGCAACGAGTCAGGAGAATCCGAGAAGAATATTCATGATATTTATTCTTTGCTCTTTGGTACCTCGACTTTACAAATTAATAAAGGCAGTATTAGATTGGCAGTTAGGTCTCATCATTTTACAGTTGAATGTTCTTGATCTAACCGTAAGTTCTATGCTAATAGTTTCTTTTCTCGCACTTCTCGTTTGAGGAACTCCCTTTCCGTCTTCTTCATGAGTTTTCTGAGATTTTCAAAAATTTAAATGCAAGGTCAATCCTTGTCTTCAGTCTTTATAATTATCATCCTTTTATTGCTCTTTCTCCTTAATAATGTTTTTTTTTTTCATATTCGTCCTCAGTAACGCCTTGCGTCTTTGTGTCTTTATTGCCTTGCTTGGGTTGAGATGATTAGATAAGAACATTGCAAACCAACCTTGGTGGAGTTCGAAGGCACGTCTCACGGTTGAAATTATAATGATCTAACCACTCGGTCATCATATATACATGTAAAATTAATTTATATATCTATAGACATATATGTACCTCTTTATTTAGTTGCCAGCATATACAAGAATAAGAATGACTGTCTCTATACTATGTAGGCAAATAAATGTAGAATTATTTTTATGCAATTATACTAGTTTGGTCAGTAAGTCGGAAAGAAAACAAGAAATCTTTATCTGTCTGGTGGATTTTCCAAGGAGTACTGCTTCGATCTTGTTGCACATGGTCACGCCATCAACTCTACTACCAACTGCATGTATGACAAACTAGAGGTGGAGCATCCTGCATTTGTCAATCGGGGTCAGACTTTGTTTCAGCAAGACAATGCGAGGTCACACACTGCCAGGTTGTCTAAGGAAAGGTTTAATCAGATGGACGCTGTTGAGTTTCTTCCAGATCCACCATTCAGTCCTGGTTCTGCTACGAGTAACTTTGGCCTATTTCGCTCAATTGCGCGACCAACGATTCAACACTTTTGATGACATGAAGGAAGCTGGATTTGATTCAAAGCCAGCCGACTGGTACTTGAGACAGATTCAGATGATGTCTGATCGCTGGCAGAAGATCGTCGAGAATGATGAATTTTAATTTGAAGAATAAATGTTGGTGATGCTCCATAAAATTTTGTTGTTTTCTTATCGCGTTCTAAGGAAGTCAGGACTTTCTAGCCAACCTAATATTACCGTTGACTATTGTTGAAACTTGACTAATGCATGGAATAATAATGCAACACAAAATGTACTTAGAACAAAATGTATTTAAACAAGAAAGTGTACACAATATTTACATATAGTCTTTTGTATATTCCTGGGAAGACCGTTCCTGGAGAATGTGTTGACTATGTCGCAGTCGGGCAGAGTCTCTAGTTGGATCTCTTGATTCGCCTCCCTATCTTCCCGGTACCAACCATATTTATATCGTCGGTACTCCACTATGCAAATTAGGTGGATCCTACCACAACAACTATATAATATAGTGGCCAACCTAATATTACGGTTGACTATATAGTATAATAGCCAACTTAATATCACGGTTGACTATATAATATAGTGTCCAACCTAATATTACGGTTGACTATATAATATAGTGGCCAATCTAATATTACGGTTGACTCTATAATATAGTGGACAACATAATATTACGGTTGACTACATAATATAATAGCCAACTTAATATTACGGTTGACGAAATAATATAGTTGCCAACCTAATATTACAGTTGACTACATAATATAGTGTGTGTTTGCATTTGCGTGAATAATTTTTTCCGATTAGTTTACGTAGCCAATTTCAGTGTGAGAACGCATAACAAAGGCTGGTGAAAAAATGGTGAAAGAACGACTATTGACAGTTTCCAATCATGTTAGATAGTTATTTGCTTATCTTCGACAAGGAGGAAATATTGCAATATGAATATAATCCTTTTCGGCAAAAATCTCACAGTGTCAAAGATATTTAAATAAATTCCGAAACAGTCGATGTTAACCATTTACAAAATACCAATTGGAAATTCTTTCCTAAACTCTCCAAGAGCGTACCTCCTTTATTCAACCAATATGAGGTCGTGACTTCTTCAGCTGATAATGCCGAGTGCTTTGCCCGGGAATTCTCACCCAATTCAACGCTCGACTTATCCGGTGTACCCACACCAGATTTCCCCTAGAACTGAGGCTCTGCTGAGCGAGTTGCACATAACCCCATCGATGGTATTGGGCATCATCTCTAAATTAGACTCGTGGTGGGGACGGGATGACGACCATTGTCCTGAAGAAATGTGCTCCTGAACTGGCTCCTGTCCTCTCCAAACTAACAACTAATGCTTCACTGACTCTTGCTTTCCAGCTTGTTGGAAGTCATCATCTGTTGTTCCTATCTTTAAGAACTCTGGAGACCCTTCTGACCCACCGTCCTATCAATCTCCTATCACTCTTCGGCAAAGTCTTTGAAGCTTTAATCAACGTCGAAGTGGTTAATCACCATACATCCCATGATCTGCTCTCTGTTAAGCAATATGGTTTCCGCTTTGCCCGGTCTACAGCTGATGTGCTCACAGCCATAACTGAATTTGTTTACCAAGCACTTCACAATAACGGAGAAGCTTGTACCGTGGATCTAGATATCTCTAAAGCATTTCATAGGGTTTGGCATGCCGGCCTCCTTCGTAACCTTCAGGGATACAGTATTTCAGGACAATTATTTGAATGAAGGTCATCCTTAAAGGATTCTCCTACAGTTTATTTCTCACGAAAGAAGATGTTCCCCAAGGCTCTCTCCTGGGCCCTACACTGTTCCTTATCTTCATTACGATCATCTCGATGTCATCAGTTACCAAGTAGGAATCTATGCAGACGACACTGCTATTTACTCCTGCCTCAATAACAAATCTGATATAGCTGACAAAACTAACCTGGCTATTGGTCTCGAAAAGGAACTCCAATCGGTTGTTGACTGGGGCAGTAAATGGCTGGTTAACTTTAATACCTCAAAAACAAAACTGCTCTCTATCTGAATGTCCGAGAAATTTTCATAGAAAATATTCGTCCTCCGACAGGAATCGAACCTGTATCTGTGGCTCAATCGGTTAAGGCACGTCAGGCTATATGACGGTTCCGTATAGGATACAGGTTCGATTCGGTAAATGTTTATTATAAACAGACCATTTACTTAAATATTTGTATCTATAAAAAGAATGTATAAACATAAAAATGTCTTAATATATATATATATATATATATATATTTACACACACATATATATATATATATATATATATATATATATATATATATATATATATATATATCTGTGTGTGTGTAAAATATTCCATATTGTGATAATAGAAGATCTGCTATCTGAAATGTAAGAATCTAGGCGATTTCTATACATTTTCCTCTCAGTAAAATGAATTCATTTTGTAATTAAATAACATTTCTAAAACCAGCATTATGATCAGATTCATTACGGTGAGTTCATAAAATCTTTTATTTAAATTTTTTGAGGTTTCACCGACTCATTAGTTCTAGCAATCATTACAGGCGATAGAGTAAATTCCTCCTTCAAGTTTTAGCTTATTATTATTTCATTTTGCATTAATTAAATCTTTTCTAAGTAGTTGTGACAAATTTTCTGTTAAGCTTAGATAAATTATTTTGAATTATAGTTTTTGATAGAGTTGCTGGGTAGAATAATATATTTTGTTTCATTGGTTTTGTCAGAATGACCCACTCTCTTATTTCGAAATATTTTATGAACCTTTTGTTTCGCGTTGAATATGAAATAATTAGGTTATTGGACCCTGCCTAAAAGCATTTATATGTGTTTGTGTGAGTGTCAGTGTCTCTGTGACGCTGTGTAGACCAAGACCTCTTTCCTCGTTATGTGTGCTAGAAATTTCAACTGTCGCTTCCTGATGTTAAGTATAAGTGTCCTTTTTGTTTTTATTCTATTTGTTTTTGCTATGTAACAATACAGTACTCTTTTCTTTGTTTCTAACGAAATTTTCATGTTCCTTAATTTTTATTTTTCTATCTCATTTTTATATATCTACCTTATTTTTTCTATACGTGATCTCTCTTTCGCTCTCTTTCTCTCTCTCTCCATATATATATATATATATATGTATATATATATATATATATATATATATATATATATATATATATATATATATATATATATATATATATATATATATATATGTACGCGTGTGTCTGATTATTCTGCGGACGGGCAGAAAATATGTATATGAGAGACAATATTGGAAACGAATTCCACGGGTCGAAATGTCTTCTGCCCACAGCATCCAACAATAGTGCCATTGACAGCCATCTCAGGAGGCATTGCTTGCTCGATCCATCAACGTCGACTCAAATTTCAGTGAAGAATAATTCAGGGGGATTAACATTATGCGTTTGACTTCTACTATTGTACGAAAAGGCCAAAGTGAAAATAGACGTAAAAGAGAAAGTGAAAGTGAAAGTAGAAACATGAGACGCGTAACGATCGAATGTGATGATTCTAATGGCGAGAAGGTTGGAGAAGACGCTTAGCAGGAATTATACCGAAATAGTATTTGATGGACTTTCTAAAAGTGCCAAGGAGAATATAAAGATATGGTTCTGCTAAAAGACAGGAATGTAACATATTATGAATCTACAATGGAATGGTAAAAGGGGAAAGGTGATGTTGAGTATAAGGGGGAGGGCGTAAAAGAGATTGGCATCAAGAATGAAATTAAAAGAATATTTGGAAAAGTAATAAAACAAAATGAAGAGCTATGTTGATAGATATAAAAAAAAACTAATAAAAAAATTCCTGGGGGTACAAAATTTTATTAGAGTTATTAAAACAGACATTACATATTGTCTGAAATTCTACGATTTGGAGTTATCGTTTACGCCCAGCCATCATTTTCTTTTATTATCATCACAATATTTCGGCCGGTGTGTTCTCTGGAATTCTTCAGGTGTAACTTTCGAAGTGAACATTTTATTTCATCTACGATGGGAACAGTACAATCTACAGGGGTTGGAAAATAATTGAAACACTTGTTAAATTCAAAGAAAATATATTTAATATGGAGTTGGTCCTCCTTTAGCCTCACATACAGCTTTAATACGTCTAGGAATGGAACCATACAGCTTCCTGACTTCATTCAGAGGAATTTTCAGCCATTCTTACATTAACACATGCTCCAGCTCTTTAAGACACGACGGTGGAGGATAGCGGCTCCTAAATTTTTCTTCAAAATGCACCACAAATGTTCAATAATATTGATATCTGGAGATTGGGGAGGCCACTCTATGTGTTCTAGCTCACTTTCATGCTCTTCATACCAATTCTTAACCACTCGAGCGGTATGTATTGGAGCATTATCGTCTTGGAAGATGCAGTTACTATCAGGGAATAAAGTCTGGGCCATTGGATGAACATGATCTCCAAAATTGTTCAGGTAATCTTTGCTGTTGATTCTACCATGCAGGGCAACTATTGGACCTAGGCATTTCCATGATATGGCGGTCCAAGGTACCACTGATCCACCTCCATGCTTCACTGTTGGAAGCAGTCAGTCAGGGTTGTAAGCTTCTTTGGGCTGCCTCCACACAAAAACTCTCCCTGAAGTTGGGAAAAAGAGAAAAACTGGACTCGTCTGAGAATATGACTTGCTTCCATTGGTCTGCAGACCAGGCATTGGGATCTCTGCACCACTTCAACCTCTTCTGAATGTTGCGAGTGGAGAGAAGAGGTTTCCTCACAGTGGCTCTTCCATGATATGCAACATTATGGATCTCATGATGAACAGTTTTAGTAGAAACTGGACTATTCATTATTTAATATTTTAGAATAGCAATGACCTTTTCAGATACAAATCCTACCGTTTAATTCATATCTGGGGGAGAATCGATTTCATGCCTTTCTCAAGTGAATGTAACAAACTCGACTAGAATTTGAACTCATTTCTCGTTCCGAGCCGCCATTCATTTCATCATCCGCACATCCCTAGCGTAATTTAATACTGAAATATCACATGCAAATAGATGATTTGTATCTGTGAAGTTGAGGTACCTACTAGGCTAATGTTTAAGCAGACGCCATAGACGAAGGGTACTTATACCGGAGCGTACAACGACCGAAACGTTGTAATAAATATGTCGACAAAGATGAGGACAATAGTCCGAATAATGTAAATAATGTACATAATGACTCATCTCAGAAATATAGACAGATACTGAATGATGAGCGAAATAAAGGGTTCAGTTCGACATTCTAACCACCTGAAGAAGGCCGGAGCGTACAACGGCCGAAACGTTGTAATAAATATGGCGACAAAGATGAGGACAATAGTCCGAATAATGTAAATAATGTACATAATGACTCATCTCAGAAATATAGACAGATACTGAAGGATGAGCGAAATAAAGGGGTCAGTTCGACATTCTAACCACCTGAAGAAGGCCGGAGCGTACAACGGCCGAAACGTTGTAATATATATGTCGACAAAGATGAGAACAATAGTCCGAATAATGTAAATAATGTTGGTTTAATATTTTTCCTTTTTTCTGCCTTCAAAGTTCTGCATTTCGCAATTCACTTATTTCTTTCTGTGGACTTCCATGGCAAATATCCGGGTGCGCTCTTCGCCATGGTATCTAGACTTCATCAATGTAAGCGCAGTATTAGACTGGCGTTGAGGTCTCACCAATATACATATTCTAAGAGTTTTTTTCTCGCACTTCTCGCTTGCGAAACTTTCTTCCGGTTTCATGATTTCCGGCCAATTTTAATCTTCAAAAACCTAAATGTAACCTCAAGCACTATCTCCTGATTATTGTTCTTTTGTTCTTGCTCCTTAGTAAAGTTTCTGGTTTCTAATTCTCCCACACCCAGTCACCCTTTGTTCCTTAGTGACTTTGCTTGGGGTGAACTCGATTAAAAATATTTAATAGTGACCCTTTAACTATTTTAATGAAGTTGAAGGATGTTATTATAGACAAAACACCTACTACAATCTGGTCAGCATCAGTGTCCATTAACCGAATGTCACTATACGAAGCTTAGAACGGCTCATGATCAAACATAACAGATATTCGTTGTCTTTAACAATATATGTTTGAATAATGATCTGCTGCCCCAAATCACAATCTATCTATCTATCTATCTATCTATCTATCTATCTATCTATCTATCTATCTATCTATATGAAGAAATATAGTCTTAAAGTGTGCTATATTTATGGGATAAAGTGCTCAATATCAGATATAGAGCGTGTATAAATATAAATGTGAATATGAAAGTCAACACTTAGAGGCCTCTAAGTGTTGACTTCTATGTTCACTTTTATATTTATATATATATATATATATATATATATATATATATATATATATGTTTGTGGGTGCGCGTGTGTGTGTGTGTGTGTGCGCGTGTGTGTGTGTGTGTGTGTATGTGTGTGTGTACCGGGTGCTACAGCAAAATTGTCCATATCGTGCAATAGCAAAATTGTCCATTTGCTAGATTAATTCTGAACTGTTGTATCTTAGAAACGATTAAAGATATTTTACTGGAATTCTCCGAAGTTTTTTTTTAAACACTATTGGGCTTTACTTTGAGCAATAAAAGTGTACAATTGCTCTCCAAGCCGAATAGAAGAATGGCGAAGAATTTAATCATAAACGCAAATGACTTCTTCATCATTAATTAATGATACCTAAGAATCGGAAGATCAAGAAGGATGGCAATAAAGTTCATATATATATATATATATATATATATATATATATATATATATATATATATGAACTATATATATATGTTTTGAATAAGCTGGAAATTGATTCGCCCTCTCTAAATTTTTAACTTTCTGCCCTGGAGTAACAAGGTGCTTCACGCGTTTCACGTACGATTTCATTTTCAAGTTTTTTTTCACTGCTCTTTGGACTGTCATAGTTAAAACCCCTCTCTCAAGTGCCAAAAGTCTTATGGATTGAGTTGGATCTTTTCTAATTCATCTCTTTAGCTCTAAGTTGAAATGATGATCTCTTTTTCCTCTCTACTGTCCTCTCTTTTTAAAACTTATTCACCATTCTCTTGATGGTTCTTGAATGGACTTTGAAGACGGAAGCCAGAGTATGAATGTTGGTATCATTACTGAAGGCCTGAATGATCTTTTTCCTCTTACCATTACTCACTTGGGAAAACAGTGGATCTAACAAAAACTAGTTTAACTTGTTCTCTTTCTAGCTGAATAATTCAACGGTTTTTTTAGTGATTCTTACGACAAATGGTGTTAAAATGGTGAAACGTCTTATCTAAAACCTGGAAAAATTAGTTTAGTGTTTTTTTAGATAGTAAACCTTTTGTGGGATGGACAATATTATTGTTACACCTGATATATATCTTACACAGTTTTCATGAAAATAAATTTTGACACCTTGAAAGGTAATCGTTAAAATATTAAAACTAATAAGCGTTATTATTTTTTATCCCTCTCACTTCAGGCAAGGCCAAAAAATCTCTATGACACAAGGGGTTACTGAGAGTGAAGGGAAGGGCATAACGTTAGAGATTATATTAAATGACCTGTATTCAAGAAGATAAAAGATAACGGTTGATATTGCATTTAAATCTTTGAAGGACAAAGTTGACTAGCAATTAAGAAAGCGGAAGAGAGTTCTAGCAGCGAGAGGTAGGAGAGAAGAAACGTTTAACATAGAACTTACGGTTACATCGAGCCATTTCAACTTTAAATTGACGAGACATAACTACAGATCTAGGAAAGCGCTTAAATTCGTAAAGTCGAATCAATTAAATTGCACAAAATGTTCAACAGCAATACACTGCAGCCTTGTACTGAAAACATGAACCATAAAAAAAAAGAATTACAAGAAAATAGCCAGTACTTGAGATATCCACGTGAACAAAATGGCAATGCTCACTAAAGAATAACTGTATGCAAAATAATGTAATATACAAATTGATAGTAAAATCTCCAAAGAAAATCTGGGGAAAACATATCCATGTACAAAATACAGTGTAACCCGGATATAAGAGAGTTGTCGGGACCGGAGAATAAGTATCTTATATCCGGGTTTCTCTTATATCCGGGTTTGGTCTATTTTTTTTAGGTAAGTATGGATCTAATTTGGGAGCAGATAAAATCTCTCTTATATCCGGGTTTCTCTTATATCCGGGTCTCTTATATCCGGGTTACACTGTATTATTCAATATGCAAAATAAGCAAACAGAAGTTCACTATCAAAGTACACATGGCAACTCACAAATGCATAAAAAATATCAAGGACAATAAGAAAATTGCACACTACTAGCTTGCAGCGACAGAATCTTTTATTTATATATATATCTATAAGCTTTTGTTTAGTGGAGAAAATAGCAATAATTAACTTCCAAGAATAAGATGATAAACTCCTAAGTGAAAGATCAGAAATGATTTTCAAATGCAAACAGGAAAAACAAATTCCTTATCCACTACCTACAATTAGATTATGATCAGAAAGACTAACTTTAAAATCTCATAACCTGACTTAATGACTAGTATAGAAACAAAGAAAAACATACACGATCATATAAAGAACCAAATAAATAATTTAAATGAATAGCAGTATAAATTACTGATAAGTAATCCATACGAGGGACCAAAGGGAACGGTTCACAAGAAAAATTACCATGAAATTATTTATAGAGGACGGCACAGAGATGCTGCATTATGGCGATGAGAAAGTGACTGAAGCCGAGATGTCATATAAGGATTCTTTGGGTTTTTTCGAGAATTTCTAAATGCCCGACGGGACCACCAGACCAGCAATATTCATAGCAAAGAAGAATATTAAAGGTAAGGTACGATATCGATTTTGGCGAGAAAATATTGTGTAGCCCGACACAAGAAACAAACGTACTTAGCAACAGGCTTAGCAATTAATTCTATATACCGTATATACACGCGTGTCATGCGATCTTTGAAAACATAATTTTGAAGCTAATTTGACTACAGTAAATAGATATATAGTTTGCTTAACGGCGTAGCAAAGGGCAGCAGTACGTACGCTAATTTTATATCTCGTGTATGGTGCCACTCCCTTAAAATTAGATTCAAAATTAGATCTTCAAAAGTTGCATGATACACGAGTATATATATATATATATACACTAATTGTTATACATGTCAGTGGAAAACGTGAGCCCGAAAAGTTTCAATTAGTGTGTCTTCTGGATCCATCCATTAGCCATCGTCAGACAGAAATAGTTCTTTCAGGTGATGAAGGTAGTAGTTTCGTTGGAAGCGTTCTGCCTGTAGTTCTCTTCATCTCTTTATTTGGTCATTGCGACCCCCAGAACTACCGTCATCGCAGCTGAAAATGTTGTTTCTGTTGTCTTGAATTTTCGCTGCGACCCCCCCCCCGCCCCCAAGCGTTATAAAATAAATATTCACTCTTTTGTTACGTGTAAATTGATTTGCAGTTTCTTTTCGCGCGCGCTCTCATAAATCATTCATCGATTCTCGACCGGTTATCGATTTCTGCAACTCGGAGATAAGGCTTAGTAAATTCATAGATAATCAATAGCAGAACTTGTATACTTTTTTTTTGTCGTGGTGGTGGAAAAGCAAAAATAAAACAGTCAGATAAAAAAAAAACAGGTTCTTGTATATTTATCAAAATACCAAGTTACCGCACTTTTCGTAACAAAAGGGAAAAGTTGAATTCATCAAGAGAAAATCACATTTTCAAGACAAGGAAATTTAATCATTTTCAAAGCGAACTGGCTGGAGCAAGTTTGGCATAATGCTATATGAAGAGAGTTCCCAGTAACTTTTAATAACTTTTAATATTGAATAATGATTAACAGATGATTTGGGTGTCGTCATCAAGATATCAGTCAGTTATGTGCCATGCGTGATACACGCTTAGGCGATCATGTATCTTTCGATACATGACTGACGAGGCAGAATTTTCTCCTGCAGTAGGTTGCCATTTCTTTCTGCAGTAGACCAGTTGCTACCCAAGGCTATAGAACCCGGTCTGTCTTGCTATTTACCCATAGCTGGTGGGGGAGGAGAAGAAGAAGATTCATACCTTTCCCAAGAGTATTAGCACGTAAGTAAATGTAATGAATTCGACTGGAATTCGAACTCGTCTCAATCCATTACTCCACCTTGCCTCCTTTTATGAGTTACGGTCATTTTATGAGTCAGTCAGTTATGTGTCATGCGCGATACACACTTAGGCGATCATGTATCTTTTGATACATTATTGGCGAGGCAGATTTTTTTTCCGGTAGTAGGTTGCTATTTCTTTCTGCGGTAGATCAGTTGCCATCCAAGGCTGGTCTGAGCTATTTACCCATAGCTGGTGACGGAGAAGAGGAGGATTCATACCTTTCCCAAGGGTATTAGCATGTAAGTGAATGTAATTGACGTGACTGGAATTTGAACCCGGCTCACCGATTCTATCCGAGCCGCTATCCGCCACTCCACCTCCTTAAATATATAAATAACCAATTTTCAAAGTGTTTAAATGGTGTCAGATTTTTTTGCTATGCATGCCGGGTATTTTTACCGTGCGAATAAAAAGCGTAGCACACGGCTAAATACATGCAAGGAAGAGTGTATAGCATCATCATTTTGTGTAGGGTGGTCACTATATCAATATACTATTGTCCGCTATATTTCACATCCTGGGTATCACGATAAACTACATCCGTGTCCTGGATAAGACGATTAACTACATCCGACAGCAAGGCTTTTGATTAGGAGGTTTTGAGGAGCGTGGAACCACCTGTTAATTGTTCCCAGGTTCACCCTAACCCGGTGCGATAGGGTCACATCTATTGGCATATAGTTAACTACAAACTGGAGTCAAAACACTATGAAAGTGTAAAAATAAGTTTTAATACTAGAAATATTTTGTAAAAATTATTACCAGCAATAAATTTGACTACTAATTTTCAAGGCAAGCAGGCCATATTGACTTAGTAGATAGGCGCAACACGGTATTCTTAATGTCAATTGTCATAGTTCTTCTTTAATTTAGTCTTGTGCCAAAGTGAATAGTGATAATAAAATTCAAGTCTTCATTAAAACCAGAACATCACGCACCCTGGGTAAGACGATAAACTACGTCCAACAGCAAGGCTTCTAATCAGAAGGCTTTGAGGAGCGTGGAACCACATCTTAATTTCTGGTGTTCCCAGGTCCACCCTGACCTGTTAGGTTCCCATCTATGGGCATACAGTTATCCAAAAACTAGTGTCAAAACATTTTCAAAGTGTAAAAATAGGTTTTAATACCAGCAATGAATTTTTGATGAAAAAACGATTACCAGCAATACATTATAACTTGGTGGGGGGGGAATATTAACAGCAAAACATTCTTGAAAAAAAATAATATTACCAGCAATACATTTTTGGAAAAATATTACCAGTAATAAAAATTTTGTCGGTATTAAATAACCCATTGACGTTAATATGCCGTAAAACAAACCAAACTGGCATATTTCTGACTAATTAGTATTGGACTGATCCATGGATTGATATGCTTTTTACGGGTTATCAACCTTTTGCCGTTTTTTTTAAGTCAGAAAATTTTTTTTTCAGATTATAATTGTTTTTGAGCTAATAACGAGTTAATGACATAGGTCTTACTAATCAACCCATAGCTGGTAGGAGAAGAGGCTGATTCATGCCTTTTCCAAATGTATTTGCGCGTAATTGAATATAACGAACCCAATGGGAATTCGAACTCATCTATTCATCACTCGCACATCAAAGCTTTCGCACCTGCTATTTCCAAACGGTCATCCATCGAGATACTGACCAGGCTTGACGTTGCTTAACTTCGGTGATCGTACGAGTTTTGCATGTGATATGCCCATAAGCATTTTTTGTCAGAGTAGTCCGGGAGAATCATGATCGGATATTGTGGAGGTCATTTTTTAATTTAGAAAGATGTAGTAGTCAAGCCTAGTTGGGGATCCCGTCTAGATACGTGGGACTACTTTCCACCGGACTGGCTTACACAACCTGAAAGTATTTTTAAATGAGCCCCACCTGAAAATTTCCAAATGGTCATCTATCGAGATACTGACCAGGCTTGACATTGCTTAACTTCGGTGATCGTTCGAGTTTTGCAATGTGATATGGTCAGAAGCATTTTTTGTCAGAGTAGTCCGGGAGAATCATGATCGGATATCGCGGAGGTCATTTTTTAATTTAGAATGATGCAGTAGTCAATCCTAGTTGGGGATCCCGTCTAGATACGTGGGACTACTTTCCACCGGACTGGCTTACACAACCTGAAATTATTTTTAAATGAGCCCCACCTGCAAATTTCCAAATGGTCACCCATCGAGATACTGACCAGGCTTGACGTTGCTTAACTTCGGTGATCGTTCGAGTTTTGCAATGTGATATGGTCAGAAGCATTTTTTGTCAGAGTAGTCTGGGAGAATCATGATCGGATATCGTGGAGGCCATTTTTTAATTTATGAAAGATGTAGTAGTCAAGCCTAGTTGGGGATTCTGTCTAGATACGTGGGACTACTTTCCACCGGACTGGCTTACACAACCTGAAATTATTTTTAAATGAGCCCCACCTGCTATTTCCAAACGGTCACCCGTCGAGATATTGACCAGGCTTGACGTTGCTTAACTTCGTTGATCGTACTAGAACCGGCGTTGCAGTATAATGAGTCCAAAAGCCCTAACATTGCTTGAGCTACAAGGGATAGGAAGTTGTGGAAAGCTATGATCGCCCATATCCTGAGAGGTAGCGCTACACAGAAGAAAAGAAGTTGGAAGATGGACTGTAAAAAGCGTAGATACATTTTTATGAAACATGTCTGGACCATTTTTTTGGTTTTGTCTCTTTGTACTCATTTCATCAACGTTCTTCATATTACTTGCCCGGCATCCAATATTTCACTCTTGGCATTGATTCTATTCTCCATTCCTTCATTCTTCTACAAGCCACTCAACTCATTCTAATTTATCCCTCTTTTTATACCTTCTTCATTCTTTGTTTCTTCCTTCATGGAATCCTCCTCTTTCTTCAGATAACTACACCCCCCTATACGCCCCTTTTAACTCCTACCACACATGAACGCTTTTCCAATTTTTATACGCCCAATCGTTCATCATACAATCTGGACACTTTGGAGGAACGAGGGATTTGCAAAAGTTACGCCATTTTTTTTTTGTTCTTTTATTCAGAACATCTGTGCAGTTCTTTTTGAAGTTCTCAAGATCTTCCTTTTTTTAAAAACTCCTGCAACTCTTCGATCACATTTTTTTTTTAAAATTCATAATCTTCTTCAAGACCTTTCGCTCTAACGCTTCGACACGTACTTGTGTTTCTATTTTCATCTTCAGTATCTTCCACTTCAGTCCCAATTCACTTCTTTTCTTTGTTTGTCATGTGAACTTTCTCAACGGGGCTAGCTGATGTTTCCGGGGCGAGAGGGACAGTATATTTCCTCAGTGCTCTTGCAGATTTAAAGAATGCTGTTTCATCGCCGAGAGATTTACGATTGAATAGTGAGTTCGATCCTCATTGGGTGCCACACTTTCAGCCTTGTGCCACATCTAAGTAAAGCTTAGAAAACCGCCGAGATAAGACGGTCACTTTTAATGTTAGAGATGGCACAAGTTATTTACACTGCTACACGCAGACTATTATCCTCATCTTTGTTATATTTTTTAAACATTCCCCCAAGCAAGGCGGGAGTGCCACTAGCACACAAGGGGTTACAGAGAGTGGGAGCAAGAACAAAAAGGCGTGACAGAGGAAAAGATGAAGAGAAGGACGGGGAACATATCAAGGCATCTGGAGATGTCGATCGACATTACATTTGAATAGTTGGAGATTATAGCTATCAGGGAAACAAGTAATAGGAAGGGAATTCCACAGGCGAGAGGTGCGAGACATGAAGCTCTTGGAGTAGAAGAGACGGCCACATTTAACCGTTTCGACAGTGAAGGGTTGAACCGAGATTCCAGGCTAGTAGCACGTTTAAATTTATGCAGTCTGAGAACTAGCGAAAGTAGCTCGTCGGAGCAGTTACTGTGAAAGTATTTGTAGAACAGACAGAGGGAGGCGACGGTACGTCTGTGAGAGAGCGACTGAAGACGAGATGCCAGATCAAGGCCATTCACATTGCATATCTCACAACGTCTCGATCGTTGTGCACTCCGGTCTTCATCAGGTGCATATCAATCCGGGTAACACTAAGTGATTTTTTTTATTTAATCTACAGGGGTGAATTTTTTCATGGCTTGCGATATCTCAAGTATATATATATATATATATATATATATATATATATATATATATTTTATAGGGCTCAATTATTACTCACCTGTTTCCACACTGCCCCGTCTAGGGATTGAACTTACAAATAATATGTCACCAAATTCACGAACCAATCCACTACGCTACTTCTCTGTAGGGAACTTCGATCCAAACTGTTAGTGTTAAGGTTTTGTACAATAACTGAGCAATGCTAAAAATAAGAACTTAGCAAGATATCCCTAGACATGGGCAGTGGAACGAGAACATTCTAACCATGTAGATTAAATAAAGGGTTCAGTTCGGAATTCCCTGTAGGTTAGCCGGATTGATATTACACCAGATGAAGTATCTTCCTTCTGCCATGCTTTATCTTTACAAGAGAAATCAGACCAAGAATGGAGTATTACTGCCATATCTAGCCCGTGGCTGCACAATCTTCGCTTCACAGATGTTGATGGCAGGCAGAAAGGTGTCTCTCAGATGATTAATAGAGAGCAGTTTTTTGACAGGTGTTAAAATAAACAAAGCCTCCTTTACATCAATTATCCTTTGTCCCAATTATCCTTTGCCCCACTGAAGGTATTCCATATCCCCCGCCAAAAACGGGCGAAACAGATAATCTGAAAAATTATAGGCCGATAAAATACCTGTACACTACGTATAAAATAAGCACGTCTCTCCTGGCGAACGGTACTTACTCTTTTCTGAAAGAAAAAATTCTTCCCCTGGAACAGAAGGGATGAAAGAGAAGTTCATATAGTTGCGAAAAGATCAACTGTTGATCCTGAAAAACTTCAGAAATCTTAGCACAGCATGGATAGATTACCATAAAGCTTTTCATAGTGTGTCATATGGATTCTTAAGACTTTGGAAATATACAAAGTCTCCTCGGTGATAGTAAATCTCCTTAAATAACAGAATGGCAATGTGAAAAACCACATTATACCTAAATCCCATTAAAGGCACTGCCACTTCTAACCGCCTGAATATCCGATGAGGGATCTTTCAAGGAGACACCCTGTCACCCCTTCTGTTTTGTTTGCCCTTAATCCTCCTTATTCATGAACGAAACAATAACAGCTATGGATACAAAGAACACAAGAACTTTTCCCATCACCTACTCTCCGTGGATGATTTTAAACTCTTTGTCAAAGACGACAATCAGTTGAAGGGTTTCCTCAATATTTTAAACTGTATTAGTGACAATATGGGTATGGATTTCGGGTTAGATAAATGTGCAAACTGAACATTCAAAAACGGGAGAATTACAGAAACACACTTAATGGATGTAGATTTTGTCACAAAGCTTAGCGAACTGGAACAAGATGAAGCCTATAGGTACCTAGGAAATAGCAAAGCAGATAGAATACAGCACAGGATATCCATCTACCAGGGAGGCTAGCTAATCCCCATTGCAGACGTTTGCTCAGACGCATTTATGTTTATTTAACACCCACAGAGCCCACTTGTGGTTTATACTGCAACTATGCTCAGCAGACCTTAGTTACAGTTTCTGGGAAAGGGCGTGTTATCTAACGAGATCAACAATTTGAACAAGGCCAGCACGCTAAAAACCATCGGCCACGATGACTTGTGACTTTGTGCTAGCACCGCTATCGAAAGCCCACATTGTTTCTGTCTATCCAATTTCACTCACAAGGCTTGGGCCAACCCGTGGTATGTTTTTCAGGCACTTTCCAGACATGCCGCACTCTGGGATCGATCCCTCCAGTTCTATAACATCAGAATGGTCAGAATGCGAATGTTCTAACCACTAGGCCACGTGCCCATCGATGGTTACATAGTGCAGCGTTAAAAGCTGAAACAGATGATGTTATTCTTGCTTCGCATGACCAATGCATGCTAACTAGAAATTACCAAGCACGCACACTGAAAACTTGTGCTGACCCCAAACGCAGATACACTGATAAACATCCAAAGACCAGCTTGTATCAAATTGCACAGTGCTGGCACCCACTGAATATAAAACTCCGCATGATAGAGTGGGTCAAGATCTGCTCTGGAAAATACGCTACTTTTATGGGAAGGAAACTGCAAGAAACTGGTATGAATGTCACATAGACTCAGTTACAGAGATAGGTCCTGTAATAATTCTATGGGACTTTACAGTATACACAGAAAAACAATCAAAGCTAATCCCCTAGACATCGTGATTAGAGACCACTTAAACAATGTGCTTTCTTATTGATATGGCAGTCCCTGCAGATTGTAATGTATCTTTGGAGATTTTCAAAGAACTATCAGAATAAAAGGATCTTGAAGTGGAAATCTCAAAAATGTAGCACATGAGGACATCAATAATTCCAGTTGTAGTTGGAAGCCTCGATTTGAGTGGAAAAGGTTCCGATAGATGCATTGAATAAATTACTGGAAGCCCATTCCTTAAAGAAATACAAAAATAATTGAAGTCAGAAGTACAGCTCCCACATTACAATCAGATTATTATTGTTATTATTGTGTTAATCCGAAATGCATATGTTGTGATAAATATCCAGAAACAATTGACCATCTTGTATCAGGTTGAGGTTGCACAGTGTTAGCACCCACTGAGTATAAAACTCGGCATGATAGAGTGGGCCAATATCTGCACCGGAAAATATGCTACTTTTACGGGAAGGTAACTAGGCTCAGTTACATAGATAGGTCCTGTAACAATATGTAAAAGCACAATGAATGGATCTAGATTTTGTCACACAGATTAGGTAACAGGAACAAGAAGAAGCCTATTGGTACCATGGTGATGGATATGGGATACAACACACCTAAATGAAGGGGAAAGTAAAAAAAAGGATACTACAGGTGAATGGGTCTGGTATTGAATAACGAGCTGGATACAAAAATCAGAATGCCGTGGTGTAATACAGCTTCAACATACTTGGCATTAAGCGAATGGACGCCAAAACAATAAAGCTTCTCCCTTGCCACCGCATGCATCATCCCAAGGCTGGTGTTGATAGTTTGTATCTGCTCAGATCCGAAGAAGGCAGAGGATTAGTTCAACTAGAACTGTCCTACAAATGTGCACGGATCGGCCTTCAAAGTTACCTAGAAACTACAGAAGACTGGATGATGATCTGTGTCAAAGAACATGAAAGAAGTAAGAACTGCAGCTGCAAAAAACTTAACATGGGAAGCAAAGGCAAATGCAACCGACCAGATACAGAATTAACGATTTTAACATATACCGCTTCACGGTCAATACTCTGCCCGTACCAAACAAGCTGATGTAGACAAACCCCGTACCTGTCAATGACTACGGGTTGAAAGCTGAATCCGATGGGTTTATTCTTGCTGCACAGGACAAATGCCTGTTAAGTAGAAATTACCAAGAACACATACTGAAAAATTGTGTTAACCCGAAATACAAATTCTGTGATAAATATCCAGAAACAATTGACCATTCTTGTATCAGGTTGCACGGTATTGGAACCTACTGAATATAAAACTCGGCATGACAGAGTGAGCCAATATCTGCATTGGAAAATCTGCGACCTTTACGAAAAGAAAACTGCAAGAAATTTGTATGAATATCACCCAGACATGGCTACGGAGATAGGTCCTGTAACAATTTCATGGGATTTTGCAATACACACAGAGAGAACATTCAAAGCTAATCGCCCAGACATCGTGATCAGAGACCGCAAAGACAAAATTGCCTTTTTATTGACATAGCAGTCCCTACAAACTGTAATGTGTCTTTGAAGATCTACAAAACTATCAAGATACAAGATCTCAAAAATGTGGCACATGAGGACATCAACAATTGCTGTTGTAGTTGGAGCCTTCGAATAGATTGGCAAAGGTTCCAGTAGATTCATTGAGCGGATTCCTGGTAGCCCATGCCTCAGAGAAATATTTTAAAAAAATGTACTCACAAGTACAGATCAAATATTACGAAGAGCTTTATCTATGTAAGATGTGTGCGATCTTTTTTACTAAAATGATCAGTGGGATATATCATGTAACCATTTCTGGCCTTAGGCCTCTGGTTGGGACCCGCAAGGAAATGTGTATCCAACAGAAATCAAAGGAATAATAATAATAATAATAATAATAATAATAATAATAATTCTGTCACATATGGTCCAGTGTGCCTGTTATATATTTAGAGATTCTTGATAAAATCTGCAATATTATTGGTCCTGGCCTGATATCCCGGCTTCAGTCACTTTCCCACCGCCGTAATGAAGATTCCCTGGACCGTTTTTATAAATAATTTCATGGTAATTGTTCTGATGAAACTTCCGCTATGGTACCTAGACTCTGTGAATTTACGCGCAGTACTAGACTGGCAACAAGTTCTGATCAATTTACAGTAGAAATTGCTAGATGCAACCGTAAGTTCTAAGCTAACAGTTTTTTTTTCTCTGGCACTTCTCGCTCGTGGAACGCTCTTTCGGTTTCATGTTTTCCAGACAGCCTTGATCTTCAAAACTTTAAATGCAATGTCAATCGTTATTTACTGCCTTGGTTCTTCTTTTATTTTTCTCGATGCCAAATGTTCCCCTTTTTTTCCTATTCTTTCTCTGTCAGAAAACCCCTGTGTGCCTTTCTTGTGGTGAAATGATTTTAAAAAATATAAAAAGAAAGAAGACTATTACAATTTAAATAAATAAAAACTTCAAAGGACTTTATAAAAAAGGCCTCTTAAAAATGCTAATAGTGAAAGACTGACGTTTAAGCAAAGAAAATAAAAGAATTTAAGAAAATTTCTTGAAGTAGAATGAAATGTTGAAAAAAAAAATTGATTTAATTTAAAAAAAATAATTTCTTAAAAATGTCTTATCTCCCGACCCCAGTTTATCCCGAACCGTGGTCGCTGGATAGGAAACTACTCCCCCCCCTGTTTCTTCGTCTGTCACGTGAACCTCTTTCCTATAAAATGTTCCGCTCCATAAAACATGGAACTTACGATTGGTGCGTCCACTTGCCGACCACTTCTCGATTCGTCTATCACGTCATTCCTGGAATGTCCCACACATTTCCTTTTCTTTTCAGTCCTTATTTCTTCTTTAGAGCTTCTCCTTCGTTTTGGGGGGGTTTTTTTAATCTTCTTTTCTTTTTATGGTTTTACCTTCAATTCTTAAAAAAAAAATGGGTTTTAAAAGACACGTGATCAGAACGTCATTCTGATGATTTGCTTTCTTTTAATGTTTTGCTTTGATTTCTTCCGTTCAATTTTAACGCACATTAATCGTGCCAATTCTTTGCTTTTTATTATCGTTCTTCTTTCTTTCTCTCTTTCTTTCTTTCTTTCATTCTTTCTTTCTTTCATTCTTTTTCTTTCTTTCTTTCTTTCCTTTTTCTTTCTTTCTTTCATTCATTCTTTATTTATTTATTTATTTCCTTTTTTTCTTTCATTCTTTCTTTCTTTCATTCTTTCTTTCTTTCTTTCTTTCTTTCATTCTTTTTTCTTTCTTTCTTTCCTTTTTCTTTCTTTCTTTCATTCATTCTTTATTTATTTATTTATTTCCTTTTTTTCTTTCATTCTTTCTTTCTTTCTTTCTTTCTTTCTTTCTTTCTTTCATTCTTTTTTCTTTCTTTCTTTCCTTTTTCTTTCTTTCTTTCATTCATTCTTTATTTATTTATTTATTTCCTTTTTTTCTTTCATTCTTTCTTTCTTTCTTTCTTTCATTCTTTCTTTCTTTATTTATTTCTTTATTTTTTCTTTCTTTCTTTCTTTCATTCTTTCTTTCTTTATTTCGTTATTTTTTTCTTTCTTTCTTTCTTTCTTTCATTCTTTTTTCTTTCTTTCTTTCTTTCCTTTTTCTTTCTTTCTTTCATTCATTCTTTATTTATTTATTTATTTATTTCCTTTTTTCTTTCATTCTTTCTTTCTTTCATTCTTTCTTTCTTTATTTATTTCTTTATTTTTTCTTTCTTTCTTTCTTTCATTCTTTCTTTCTTTATTTCGTTATTTTTTTCTTTCTTTCTTTCTTTCTTTATTTTCAAGCTTTCTTTTTATATTGTGTTCTTTCTTTCAGTCTTTCTTTCAAGCTTTCTTTTTAGATTGTCATCTTTCTTTCCTTCAAGTTTTCTTTCTTTCAAGCTTTCCTCTTAGATTGTGTTCTTTCTTTTTTTCAAGCTTTTTTAGATCGTGTTCTTTCTTTCTTTCATTCTTTGTTTCTTTGTTTCTTGCTTTCTTTCAAGCTTTCCTTTTAGTTTGTTTTTTCTTTCTTTCTTTAAGCTTTCGTGTCCCCTTTCTTTTTTCCTTCTTTATTTCTTACTTTCAAATATTTCTTTTTAATTTGCGTTCTTTCTTTTCTTTCCCAAATTTTATTATTATTATAAATTACCGTCTTTCTTTCCTTTTGCTATTTTCTTCATTCACTCATTAATTTATTCATTTGTCCTTTCATTCTCTTTTTGTGTTAGCTTTACTTTTGTTATTTAAAAAATTATCAATTTCTTTCATTTTGTTTTCTTTATCGATTCATCGATTTCTTTTGATACGTATTTTTTTAATCTTGTCTTTTATTTTTCATTCTTTCTCTGATTCTCTTTGTTTTCTCCCTTTTGTATTTCTTTGCTTTATCTTCTTTTTCTTTTCATTCGTCTTTTTCCGTTTTTCTTTTCTTTCAATTTATTTCTTTTTATATCTTTTGCCGCATAGTTTTTCCTTTTCATTTCATCTTTCTTTCGTTGTTTCTTGCTTTCTTTTTCTTTTCTTTTTCCGTTCTTCTTTCTTTTAATCACATGTTCTTTTAATGATTCTTTCTCTTGTCTATCGTCTTCTCTTTTTCTTTCTTTTTCATTCTTTTCGTTCATTCAGTGTTTTTCTTCTTTTCTACAGATTTTCTTTCTGTTTATATCTTTTATCTTCGCTTTCTTTTTTCTTTTGTTTTTTCTTTTTTTATTTCCAAACTTTCATGTTCTTTCCTTTTTCTTATTTCTTTCTTTCTTTCTTTCTTTCTACTTTCTTTCTGTCTTTCTTTCTTTTTTGTCTTTCACGATATGTGATTTATTTCTTTATTTAAATCACAATCTGATCTTTCTGTCTTTCCTCTTTTTCTTTGACAATCATTTCTTTCTTTTTTTCTTTCATAATCATTCCTTTCTTTCTTTCGTTCTATCTTTCTTACTGTCTTTCTTTCCTTCTATCTTAATATGTTTTTGTTTTTCTTACAAAATCTTTTCTTTATTTATTTAAAACACAATTTGTTCTTTTCTTTCTTTCTTTTCGTCCTTTAGTTTTTCCTTTCTCTTTCCTTTCTTCTTTCTTTCTTCCCGTCTTCCTTTCTTTTTATTTTTCTCTTTCTTTCTTTATTTATTTATTTCTTTTCGTCCGTCAGTTGTTCCTTTCTTTCTTCTTTTTCCTTTCTTCTTTCTTTATTCCCCTCTTCTTTTTGTTTGTTTGTTTGTTTGTTTGTTTGTTTCTTTCTTTCTTTCTTTCTTTCTTTCTTTCTTTCTTTCTTACGTAATTTGGGCATTGTTGTTTCTTTTTTCTTTCACAATCTGTTTTCATTCATTCTTTCTTTCTTTCCTTCCTTCTTTCTTTTTCTTTTCTTTTTTTTTTGCACCTCTTCAATTACCTCATTCAGAATTTACTCCCGCCCTCGCCTCCACCCACCAAACCATCCCACTCCGGCCCAAACAAATCCAACTCTCTCATATACAGCCGAATCCTCTCGACGCACGCTTTTAAAAACCTCTCCTTTTCATGCTTCTAAAAGCCAACTCATACAAATCCCTCATACCTCTAACCTTTCCACCTTAAACAAACCCCAGCATCGCTCCGTCAGTCGCGATAGATTTAGTCCGCCGCACAAAAAAAAAAAAAAAATAGGAAAGAAAACATTGCCTATCGATTAGATTGCTGGCCTCAGCGTCTGCATGACATCACACCCCGTGAGTCATGGGGCACTTTTGATCAACGACGAGTGACGTCTTTATGACGTCATGCTCATTGGCCTATTCCGCGCATGCGTGACCCGCAGGTCGCTAGTGGCGTCAATTTTTGGCTGGCACTTTCTCTAACGAAAGTCGATTGTGACGGGCGCTGACCGACTGGAACAAATGATTTTAAAGAAGAATAAATAAAGTGTAAATTAAATATACACAATTTAAAAAAAAGAACGAAACGAAAACGAGAGATAGAGACAGGGTGACTTGAGGCGGCGACAGACGGTGCAGTACGGGAGGGATGGGTGCATTGTTTGTGATATTTATTGATGCGTGTCTGCATGTTGAGAGAAGAACAGCGATGGGATATTTTCTTATAAGTGATTATCGGCAAACTCAGACATACAGACAGACAACCAATCACACCCGGAGAAACAGGGCAACAAATAAAATTAATGTCTTAACACATCGAATAAAAATGCTTTGTTCATCAAAACTTTATTAAACCAGTTCGGATTATCTGATTGATATTTTCTGAAATAACCATTTATTTATTTATTTTTTTTTTTATTAATACTAGTTTGTTAGTCGTCGTTTCGCAGACGTCGAGACGATCAATTTTCAAATCTAAATTGTTTGTTCGTTTAAAATGCTACATTTATTTGAAATACAGGTTGCGGCAGAAATACCTCCGACATAATAACAATGGTGTCTTCATCGTGCTAATGTCTTACCATTAAGTGGGAGGCATTCCTACCGCACTCTGCAGATTCCCATTAGGAGGGAGATTTTTTTACCGCTCTCTGTAGCTAATGTCTTACCATTATATGGGAGATATTTCTACCGAATTCTGTAGCTAATGTCTTACCATTATGTGAGAGGTATTTCTACCGCACTTTGTAGCTAATGTCTTACCATTGTGTGGGAGATATTTCTACCGAATTTTGTAGCTAATGTCTCACCATTATGTGGGAGGTATTTCTACCGCACTCTGTAGCTAATGTCCTACTATTTATGAGAGGTATTTCTACCGCACTCTGTAGATAATGTCTTATCATTATGCGACAGGTATTTCTACCGCACTCTGCATCTTTAGTTGAAATACTGGAGTCGTGAAAATGACGTCAAAGGGCAGAAGATCTATATTTCAATTTCATATAAATTTTGTACGTTTACGCATGCGCATGTATATTTTGTTTTAATGACAGACGTGAAAATATTTCTACAAAGGTATTCTTTTTAATACTCCAATTCACTACGGGATTTCAGAAAAGTTCAATAAAATCTTCTAATGATCCGATTTTCGTGGCCTTTTTGATTTTGTCTCCAACACATCTTCAAATATGGGCGTGGTGACAAATGAGGGGTGGCGAAATGATGGGTTTTATTTCAGCTTTTGGATTGAATGCGCACATTAAACTTTTATATCATTACTATTTCATTACTATTTTATTACTATTTCATAAGTATTTATTCCTATTTTATTACTATTTTATTACAATTCATTACTATTTTATTACTATTTCATTACTATTTATTACTATTTTGATTTCTATTTCATTACTATTCATTATTATATTATTACTATTTCATAACTATTCATTACTATTTTTTATATTTCATTACTATTCATTATTATTTTATTACTAATTCATAACTATTTATTACTAATTTATTAGTATTTCATTACTATTCATTACTATTTTATTACTATTTCCTTACTATACATTATTATTTTATTACTATTTCATAGCTATTTAATACTAATTTAATACTATTTTATACTATTTATTACTATTTTGATTTCTATTTCATTACTAATCATTTCTAATTTATTACTATTTCATTACTATTCATTATTATTTTATTACTATTTAATACTAATTTATTACTATTTTCATTGCTATTTATTACTATTTTGATTTCTATTTCATTACTATCCATTACTATTTCATTACGGTTTATATCATTACTATTTCAGTACGTCTCGCTTCGCTAACAGCAATATAAAAATTATAATCTAATTTTTTTCTCCATTTGAAATAAATTTATGAAAAAATATATCAATTCAAATTGAAAATCATTAATTAATTCATTTATTTCGTAATTGATTTGAATACATATTCCCTTTAATATTAAATATACACAAATCATTTTCATACCATAAATAGTTCGATAAATGTCGCTTCGCTGACAACAAGGTGAACAAAGTACTCATCTAAATTGTCCATTTAAACTACTCAATTTATTACAAAATATATTAATTCAAATACAGAAGGAAATAGGGCCCTTTGTAACGGTTTTGGTACAAGGGGGGCATGATGCAAGGTTATTACCTAAAGGATGAGCTCAAAATATAAATTCCAAATCATGGCTACTAAAATCAAACAAGTACAGAAATTTAAATATCTGGGAAGTGTCCTAACAGAGAACACAAAGTGCGACAGGGATATGCGAAGGCGGATTGGGATAGCCAAAGGTGCCTTCCAAAAGCTAAGCAGAGTATTAAGAGAGAAAAAAATTTCGTTAGAAACAAAGAAAAAGGTACTTAACTGTGACCTGATATCTGTCCTAATGTATGACAGCGAATGCTGAAGAGTCACATCAAAGATGCTTGAAACCTAGATGGCTGATCTCTTGGGAATCCCATGAACAGTAAGATTTGATGCGCGGGTGGTGTAATGGATAAGTCGAGTGCCAATTCCAGTTGGGTTCGTTATATTCACTTAATCGCAAATACCCTTAGGAAAGGTATGAATCCACATCTTCTCCCTCCATCTATGGGTTAATTAGCACGATTTGTATCACTAAACGATTATTATAATAATAAAAAATTTTCTCATCTAAAAATATTTTGTTGGTTGAAATAAATCTAAAAATATTTTGTTGGTTGAAATAAATCTAAAAATATTTTGTTGGTTGAAATAATCTTCAATGGGTTGGTAAACCGTAAAAAAACTAGCTGATCAATCAATAAATAGAAAGGCAGGGAAAGGTCCGGTTTACACTAGAGTAAATATGCGATTAATAGACAGAAAAAATTCGATAGAAACAAAAAGAATACTGAATTATTACATTGCATCTGTCCTCCTGTATGGCAGCGAATGCTGAACAATCTCCTTGAAGATGAAGAAGAGACTCGAAGTAACAGAAATGTGGTTCTACAGACGAATACTAAGGATACTATGGGCCGAACATGTGAGCAACGACGAGTTTTGGGGTTATGTAACGAGGAAGGAGGGCTTGGAAAACCTGATACTCACCGGACAGATCCGGGGAAAGGGGGACAGAGGAAAGTAGCGTGTAACATATTTGATAAGAAAAAGGTACTGTTACCTGATATCTGTTCTAATGTATGACAGCGAATGCTGAACAGTCACATCAAAGATGAACAAGATGCTTGGGGCGGTGACAGACGCTGCAGTACGGTAGGGATGGGTGCATTGTTTGTGATATTTATTGATGCGTGTCTGCATGTCGAGAGAAGAACAGCGATGGGATATTTTCTTATAAGTGATTATCGGCAAACTCAGGCATACAGACAGACAACCAATCACACCCGGAGAAACAGGGCAACAAATAAAATTAATGTCTTAACACATCGAATAAAAATGCTTTGTTCATCAAAACTTTATTAAACCAGTTCGGATTATCTGATTGATTTTTATTTCATTACTATTCATTACTATTTTATTACTATAAAGTATGTATACTAATTCCTAATAATAAGACAGTATGTATGTATGAAGAGAAAATATACATATAGATACACATACTAACAAAAAACACACAATACAAAAAATGGAAATAGATCTAAGAACACACAAGATGTGAAAAGTCATGATCGATCTCACTTCACTGACAAGCAAGATAATCAATTTTCAAGGCCAAATTGTTTGTCAATTTAAAATACTACATTTATTAAAAAAAACATTTAATTCTAATACAAAAGGTGTCAAAAAGACTTTAAACTCCACATATTTCAGCTTGTACTATTTTCCTTTTAACCGAGATTTGTTGCCAGACAGAAAGGGGGATTAAACGCCACGGCAAAGACGTCATGTGTGCTACTCCTGCCGTGCTCTGTCGTTACAAGTACCAGATCAAAGCAGAAATGGAATATTGCTGCCATATATGGATTGGTGCAACCGAATCTTCACTTGCCAACCTTGACAGACTTCAGAATTTTTTTTAATTTCCACCCTGCAGCCCGTTTCCACACAGACGCAAAGTCGAAAACCTAATGTTAATTCTATGTTAAATGTTCAGACAAGCTCTATTCTTGAATCACCCTCATTCCATACGTAAGAATCACCCTCATTACCTACGTAAGAATCACCCACATTCCGTGCGTAAGAATCACCCACATTCCCTGCGTAATAATCACCCACATTACCTACGTAAGAATCACCCTCATTCAGTACGCAAGAATCACCCACATTACCTACGTAAGAATCACCCACATTCCGTGCGTAAGAATCACCCACATTCCCTGCGTAATAATCACACTCATTCCATACGTAATAATCACCCTCATTCAGTACGTAAGAATCACCCACATTACCTACGTAAGAATCACCCACATTACCTGCGTAAGAATCACTCTGATTCCCTACGTAAGAATGACCCTCATTTAGTACGTCAGAATCACCCACATTCCCTGCGTAAGAATCACCCTCATTCCCTACGTAAGAATCACCCTCATTCAGTACGTAAGAATCACCCACATTCCCTACGTAAGAATCACCCTCATTCAGTACGTAAGAATCACCCACATTACCTACGTAAGAATCACCCTCATTCAGTACGTAAGAATCACCCACATTTCCTGCGTAAGAATCATTCTCTATCCCTGCATACGAAGCACCATCATTCCCTACTTAAGAATAACCCTCATTCAGTACGTAAGAATCACCCACATTACCTACGTAAGAATCACCCTCATTCAGTACGTAAGAATCACCCACATTACCTACGTAAGAATCACCCTCATTCAGTACGTAAGAATCACCCACATTTCCTGCGTAAGAATCATTCTCTATCTCTGCATAAGAAGCACCCTCATTCCCTACATAAGAATAACCCTCATTCAGTACGTCAGAATCACCCACATTACCTACATAAGAATAACCCTCATTCAGTACGTCAGAATCACCCACATTACCTACGTAAGAATCACTCTCATTCAGTACGTAAGAATCACCCACATTACCTACGTAAGAATCACCCTCATTCAGTACGTAAGAATCACCCACATTACCTACGTAAGAATCACCCTCATTCAGTACGTAAGAATCACCCACATTACCTACGTAGGAATCACCCTCATTCAGTACGTAAGAATCACCCACATTTCCTGCGTAAGAATCATTCTCTATCCCTGCATAAGAAGCACCCTCATTCCCTACGTAAGAATAACCCTCATTCAGTACGTAAGAATCACCCACATTACCTACGTAAGAATCACCCTCATTCAATACGTAAGAATCTCCTTCCGTGCGTACGTAAGAATCACCCACATTCGCTACGTAGAATCACCCCCATTTGTATCACAACACATCTATAAATGTAACCTGGGGGAATTTAAAATTATACCAATATATCAAACCAACAATTATTCTTACCTACAAATACAAGAAAAAACTTCATAAACAAATTTAAATCAGCACTAAATAGATCATATAGCCCACCCCACCCCGCAAAAACACACAACATGCACACTTAATCGAAGTGGTCGAACTACTCACACGCATGCGCACACGATCACACGCGGGGATCTGTTGAGCACGAATATATATACACATATTGGTGGAAACAAATAAACTATTTACAAGCACACACACGAACCCTACACAACATAGGAAGTGTGTGTATGTGTATGTATATATATGTATATATGTGTGTGTGTGTGCGTATGTATGTATATATGTGAATACTAATTCCTAATAATAAGACAGTATGTATGTATGGAGAGAAAATATACATATATATACACATACTAACAAAAACACACACAATACAAAAAATGGAAATAGATCTAAGAACACACAGGGGTCATTAAAAGATAAGAATACAGATATCGTTCCTCACCCTTTCTCGGAACAATCGTAATTGTTTTATTTCCCTTCAAGCAGAAGAACTTTCTCGCTGCCAGCTCAAGAAAGACATTTGTGTCACTACCACACAAAAAAGAGACTGTTTAACATCGAAAAACATAGGGAAAATTAATTCATTTTAATAATATGTGGAAATATCCACTCTATGCCTGAAGAAGGTCGCGATATCCGAAACACGTGTTGCACTATTATAGAAAATAAAGCATAATATATATTTTTTTAAAATCCACATTCCAGCCAAAAACATTTGCGGTTTCTCTCTTTTATTTTTTTTTAATATATACACTTTTCTCTCGTTTAGTTTTTTATACAGTTTCTCATGCGATCTAATAACTTTTTGTATGATAAATTATATAGAAACTGTCCGAATGTTATTTTTATCCGAGCGCTTTCGGCTATACATTTAGCTATTTTCAAAGATTAAATATTTTAACTGTTAAATAAGAAATATTGTATATATGTTTTATAAAATGTTTTCTTTTTTCAAAACACGGTCAAGATATTGTGTCTATGTTCAAAGTTAATATTATTAAGTGTTGTTTTTTGTTTTTATTAATAAGGCTTCCATTATTTATAGCCTTTTTTGCGTGTAGATGATGCTATTATATTAATGTTTGACATGCAGTCTCACTCTACACCTTTCTGACCATAGCTCAATTTGGTCTCATTTAAATATTCATGGAGACCTACCAGACACTATTCGGAACATACTTGTTGACAACACTAATATAAATGCATCATCTACATGTAAAAAAAAAACGTTATTTCTTATTTAACTGTTAAAATATTTCATCCTTGAAAATGGCTAAATTTATAGCCGAAAACGCTCGGATATAAAGAACTTTCGGACAGTTTTTATATATATATATATGTTGTTATAATTTTAAATCGTTAATTAATTTGAAACTTTTAAAACCCATTATTCTACATTATCACTTGATAAGTCACCCGAGGTGTTGAAACAAAATGGCTATTTTTGTAGTTATTTTATAACATATTTATGTTATAATTTTTAAATAAACAATTATATATATATACATAATTAAGTAATTCATTGAGTCTGAAAGAAACCTCAATAGAATGCAGAGGCCCGTTGGAACAGTTGGTATGGTGTTTGCTTGACAACCTAACTGCCAGGGTTTCAATTCTCGGTAGTGGATGCCGACTGCTGATAAGTCCCAAATATAGGACGAAACGGCCGCCCAGTGCTTTCTGCATTCTGTTGAGGTTTCTTTCAGACTTAATTATAATTATCAAATGCTCCTTAGAATTTCTATTATGTATATATGAAAGTGGACATTGATGTCAACACCCAGCGCGATAAAAGTCTGGTTAAACGCAATCATCCGACCTTGGTATTGACCTTAATATCCACATTTATATTTACATACGCTCTATTACTGATATTAAACACTTCAACCCATAAGCATAATATACGTTGAAACTATATTTTATGGGGTGCAGAATTAATTTCAATTTGACCCACCGCGACGCGAATGAATTCGAACTTTTATTGTCGATAACTCAAAAACGGTAGATTTTATCAAAATTTCATTGTTATTTTCGAATTAAGCATTAAAATTTACGCCGAAATGGAACTATTTGGGAAAATTTTATTGGAAACTGGGCGCGGGGCTTGAATAGCAAATTACCCTCGAGTTAAAATTAGTTATCACCACTTTTTATCTCTCTCTCACTCACACACACACACACAGACACACATATATATATATATATATATATATTTATAGTTAATTTCATAACTATTCAAGTAACTTTATTCTGGACGTAGTCCACAGTTTCGCGAAACACTGCTCATCAAGAACAGAGGGGCTGACATATATATGTATGTATGTATCTAAATTTTTAAGTTCCCTGAAAACAGAACAGAAAGGTAAATATGTAATATCATCTCGATCTGAATTTATCAGTTTGACATGTTTCGTCTATTATCCAGCGTCACTCTAAAATAAATATATATTTTTTTTACAAGAACAAAATACTCATGAGCGAGTTAAACTTTTTGTCTCGGTTTTTGATTTCGATTTTGTTCTTGTGAAAGAAAATTATAAAATTTCTCAATAAATTTTATATATAATTCATTATACAGGGTGTCCATAAAGTTCGTGTGCAACTTAAAAAATTTATAACTTTATTTGTATTTTCGATAGAAATAATCTGTAAAAAATGTTATAAAGTTTAATGTTCCTAGTTTTAAGTATAGCTAAAATAACTAATGTGATTTCAGGCATTACTGTAAATCAGTTGGCAAATGTTTTCCGTGAACTGCAAAATCGTATTACCCTTTGTATTGCTAATGATGGAGGACATGTGGAAACTTAAATAAAATTTCAATAAAACCTTAAAAAATATAGAATTACTTCTTTCTAATCCTTTTTACAAATTATTTGAATCGCAAATACAAATAAAGTTATAATTTTTTTAAAGTGCACACGAACTTTATGGACACACTGTATATACAAATTTATCATATGAATAATATTTCCTTCTGGGTCGGTCTTGTTTACTGTGAAATCACACGGAAATCACTGGTTTTTGTTCAGTCACTAAAATTAAGCAATGTCGAACTCTGTCAAGGGGGGGATCACTCGGGAGTAACGGTTACTGGATTCACTACTGTTGAGAACATTTTTGGTGGATACTGTACATCCATGAAGGGTTGATAAGCCGTAAAAAACAAATCAATCAACCTTGATAGACTGAGAACTTTTCAGGTCCTTGTCCTAGCAGAATTAGCAATATAAGTAGTAGGGACATAGGATTCAGTGTATCAGAAATGAGAATAACAGACTTGATGATTGATTCGTTTTTATTACGGCTTATCAACCCTTTGCAGGTTATTTAAATCTAGAAAAAATAATTATAAGAATTAATTTTGGAGATAATAACGATTTAGCGATACAAGTCTTACTAATTAACCCATAGCTAGGGGAAATTACGTGGATTCATACCTTTCTCAAGGTCATTTGCACGGAAGTGAATATATAACAAACCGAACTGGAATTGGAACTCGGCTCTGCGATTAACAATTCCGAGCCATTATACATTACACCACCCGCACATCCATGCTTAGAGTACCTGGTCTTCCAGTAATTCGTTTTCTACGGCTTCTGAACCCTTTGCAGGCTATTCGAAGTCAGAAAATCGTTTTAGATTGTAAGAAATGTTTGGTGAGTTAATAATAATTTAGTGATAAAAGTCTTACTAATTAACCCATAGTTGGGGGAAAAGAAGTGGATTTATACATTCCACAAGGATATTTGCGCATTAGTGAATATCACGTATACGATTAACAATTCCGCGCTACTATCCGTTACACGAATCGTACATCCAAGCCTACAGCACCAGAAATTCCCAAACGGTCACCGATCTCGGTAGTCGTCAGGCTCGACGTTGCTTAATGTCGATGATCGTACGGGAACCGGTGTTTCGACATGATACGACCGTAAGACGACAGACTTTAACCGAGAGAGTAAAAGAAAATTAGACGGTAGCAATTACTGAAGCTGACCGTCATAAAAAAGAAATAAAAACAGTAACGCAAAAATCATCATATTAACAAAAAATTAACAATGAAATAAAAAAAGAAACAAAGAAAATGGCGGACAACTAACATAGAGTCGCACGCATGCGCACCGATGGCAGTTTTTGTCGATTCAGTACTTTTATTTTTTTCGTGATTGGTTCCAACATTTCCGCTTCACTCAAAGAAGGGGACGATTTAAACGCTGGCCTCGAACTGTGACATAAAGATGAAGTAGTCTTTTCTTTTGTTGGCAGAATGGATTCCCCGGAAAACTGGCCTAAATAGAAAAAAAGAAAACTGCAAGGATGAATTATTACTGTTGTTTTTTTTATCAGATTATCAAAACAGCGGTCCAACACGTCCACATATTACATTAAGTAACTATTCGTCCAAACGAAAACAAATGTCAACAGTTAATCTACTCGATTTTTCACTCTGATTTTCTCGATCTAATTCAAGAGGATTTACACCTGTCAGAATCACTGATGGCTGTGAGAGATGTGTTTTTATGGCTTATCAACCGTTTGCAGATTATTTACAACCAGAAAATATTTGCATTATTTACATTATTCGGGCTGTTATCCACATTTTCATTGTCATATTCACAACCAATATTTTGAGCTCACCATTTTGATTTGGTTTGGTTTATTTTGTTTAACGGCATATCAACCTCAATGGGTTATTTAATGCCGACAACATTTTTAGGATGGATTCGTATGAATAGAATATGTATTCTTTGGTTTAGATTGGTTTAGTTTATTTTGTTTTACGGCATATCAACCTCACTGGGTTATTTAATGCCGACAACATTTTTAGGATAGAGTCGTATGAATAGAATATGTATTCTTTGGTTTAGATTGGTTTGGTTTATTTTGTCTTACGGCATATCAACCTGAATGGGTTATTTAATGCCGACAACATTTTTTATTGCTGGTAATGTTTTGTTTTGACAAAAATCTGTTTCTGGTAATATATTTCCATCAAAATTGTATTAAGAGGTGGTTCCATGCTCCTCAAAACCTCCTGATCAGAGGCCTTGCTGCTGGACGTAGTTTACCGTCATACCCAGGACGATCACCATTTTGGTCCGTTTTTTGTTTCACTCATCTTTCTTCATCCCCTTTCTCTCCCTCACTTTCTTTCTTACACCCTCTAACCACCCCCCTCTCTCTCTCATGCTCGATAAAGCTCTTTCTATTCATCTATCTCTTCTTAGTTGAGGGGAACCGTGATCGCCATCGTCCTGAATGGTCACGACGCATAAAAGAAGAATGGGATCCAATTAAATCTGGCCCTGAAACAAACAGACCTCAAAATATGATACACTATGTGTGACGCAGTTTAGCAATTCGTATGCCATAAACTTGACACTAACGTTTTATGTACAAAATTCCACAAAAAATAATTAAAAAAAGACAAATATAGCGGTACGTTTTTATTGGCTTGTGAATTGACAAATCAGCAATTAGCTTGACGACGATATTTTCTGGCAAGAAAAGGAGTTTCTCCCTACAAAATCTTCACTGCAACTGCTTTCATCCATTCTCCCTCTCCGTCACTTAAACGTAGCCAGCATATTTTCACTGCTGAAGACAATAAAATTAGCCAACACAGTGTATACGCGTTGTGCTGGTTGATATAACAAAGATGGCAGATTGCGAAACAGAGATAGGGCAACTTTAGGTTATTGACCAAAATAAAGAAAGACGTGCTGACTAACGTAGAAGAGGTAGATGAATAGAAAGAGCTTTAGCGAGCTTGAGAGTGAGGGGGTAAGATGGAGAAAAAAGGAAAGAAAGAAAGGTGAGGGAGAAAGAGGAGGAAAGATGAGTGAAAAAAACGTACCAAAATGCTGAACTCAAAAAGAGATAGGAAAAAGAGTAAGATGGACACAGTAACAGAAAGTAAAATCTTAATCATGCAGATTCTTTTTCTATGTGTCGTATCCCTTCGTTCACGATCATAACTCTCCACAATTTCCTGTCCTTTGGAGCTCTCAATTGATTTTGTCTTTTCGCCATCTTTTCTAACCTCTGCTACGCCATTCATTCACTCAAGTTCATCAGGTAGGTTATGCTTCGTTTTCATCTGTCTCTATTGCCTTCAATCTGTCCTGTGAGTATTAATGTTTCCAAGTCCTCTTTTCTCATTATGTGCCTATTACTCACCCCAAAATAAAATTAGTTAGTCCGTCTTGAGTATAACGATAAACTACATCCGCGTCCTGGGTAAACTACATCCAACATCAAGGCATCTGATCAGGTGGTTTTGAGGAGCGGGACACCCCCTCTTAATTGCTGATGTTCCCAAGTCAAACCTGACCCGGGGAGGTAGTACCTGTTAGGGCCGCATCTATGCGAAAATAGTTAATCCCATAAACTGGGTTCAAAACACTGTGAAAATAGGTTTTATTACCAGCAATACATTTTTGGAAAAATATTTACCAGCAATAAAATATCTTGTCGACATTAATTAACCCATTGAGGTTGATATGCCGTAAAACAAAATAAACCAAACCAAACCATGACATGCTAGTAAATGTGTTCAAGATTACGCCTCTTGAAAATGTGGGTGCATTCTAGTGAACAGGTATATATCCCAGCGAGAGTTTTTTTTTTCCTTCTTCTATTTGTCGGGTCCTATTTGCGATCATGTTTCTCTACAACTTTCTGTCGTTTCTAGCATTTAATATTGTCTTTTCATTATCTCTCCTAAGCTCTGTACTGTCATCCAGTTACTGAAGTTAGGTTATGCGTTATTTTCCAGTGTCCCTCTTATCTTCAATCTGTCCTATCAGTATCAAATTTTCCAAGCCTTCTTTCCTCATTATCTGTCCTAGAAATTGTAACTCTCTCTTCCTGATGTTAAGTACAGGTGTCATTATTGTTTCGATTTTATCTTAAATTTCGGTCGTTATTCACATGTCCGGTCCATGGTATTCTCAGCATCCTTCTGTAGTGTTTTTTTATCTATGAGGAAATTGTCCAGCATTCACTGCCACCTACTTTTTAGATGTACCGTGTCTCTTTAGAACGTTGGCGCTGATGGCTCTCTACGATTTCCTGTCCCCTGTAGCTGTTAATAACTTTTGTCATTTTTGCCACTTCTCCTAAGCCCTGCTCCGATAGCCATTCGCTCAACCTTGCCAGGTAGGATACGCATTGCTTTCTCTCTTAACTTCAATCTGTCCTATGAGTATCAAATTTTCCACGCCCCGTTTCCTTATTGTGTAACCCCTTCGAAAGTTCAAGAAAAAATGTTGATTTTGATCATATTGATGAACCCCGCTTTGGAAAATTTGATTTTTTTCTTTCTTCTCATCTCTTCTTCTAACCTTTCTGTCTTTTTTCATCTCCTCCCCTGTCTTTTCTCCTACTATTCTTTTCCTCGCATCCACTTCTTCCCATTCATCTTCCCCATGCTTATTATTATCTCCTCTCCCTATCCCCTTTGTCGTACGTCCCATGTAAGACGATAAACTACATCCAACAGCAAAGCCTCTGATCAGGAGGTTTTGAGGAGAGTGGGACCACCTCTTAATTGCTGGTGTTCCCAGGCCCACCCTGACCCGCGGTGTTAGCATCTGTTAGGGTCCCAGTTATGGGCAAATACTAAACCCCCAATCTGGGGTCAAAATACCATGAAAGTGTAAAAATAAGTTTTAATACCATCAAAACTTTATTGTAAAAGATTATTACAGAAATAATTTTTTGATGAAAAAATTATTACAAGAAATACATTATTACCAGGAATACATTTTTGAAAAAAAATATTACCACCAATACATTTTACATGGAAAATTTTACCAGCAATACAATTTTGAAGGAAAAATATTACGTGCAATACATTTTTGAAAGAAAAATATTAAAAGCAATACATTTTTGGAAAAACGAAATGTTACCAGCAATACGTTTTTTGGAAAAAATATTAGTTGCAATACATTTTTAGAAAAGAATATTACCAGCAGTAAAAATCTTGTCGGCATTAAATGACACATTGAGATTGATATGCCGTAAAACAAACCAAACCAAACCAAAATTCTTTGTCGTCTTCATTTTTAGTGTTGTTTATTTTTTCTCTGATTTCCATTGTCTTCCCCTTTTGAAGATATTCCTGAAAGCTGCAAATATTTAACATCAAGAAAAAAAAACGCTCTCCAGGAATATCTTAAACAAATTATAAAGAACACTAAAGAAGAATTTTGCATCAGATGTGGTCTAAAATGTCTTAAATAGGGGAAAAGATTTCAAAATAGAATTAAAATGTTTTGTCTACTCCTAGTAAGGCTCCAGGCTGAAAATGGAGTATTTCTGCTATACCAGGGATGGAGTTTCCCAGTGCGCATTTTTCAACGTTTACGCGCACGTGTGAGCAAAGAATTATTTTCAAACCTGTAACCCCATTCTTATAGACGAAGTATCGCAGCCATATCGCTATTTCCACAGCAAATGTTCAGGCGAGCTACATTCTTTGGTACCACCAGTTAAGACCTTTACAGCTAGCACCCATCATGCCAGGTATACAGTGTCGAATGATCTTCATTCAGATTGAGATTCCATTAGTAAGGAGAAAGTTCCGCTTAGACTGCATCTGCCTTTGAAGTGTTACTTTGTGAAACATACTCCTACCAGGATGCTTGCCCGATTTCTACGATGTTAACTTCTTCAAGTTTCGTCACAACCGTTATCTACCCTACATATCTTAAAAATGTTCAGTTATTAGTTCTCTACAGCAGTAACATTCAGTAATCCTCTACCTTTAGTAGCTCTTAGGCCTTATATTGGGTGAAATATTTCGCTCCGTATTCCTGTTTTAAGGTTATTTTCTAGCGTGTTAGGAAATGTAATCCTGTATTCCTATATTCCTTCCTTATGATGGACCTAATTTCCTAGCGTGTGACGTAATTCGTTTCGGTGTTTTCTTTTTAAATACTATGTTACTTCCGTTACATAAACGAACATGACTCTCCACTGCTTCCTATTCTTTATAATGTGGGTTTCTTGGAAATAGGTGGTGGTGGTCTGATTTCCCTCTGCCTCAGTTTTGAATTCAGCATTTGCTCTTTTCCTTGATTGGTTGCCTCCTAAGGCTCGAAAGCGTCGTCCCTTCTGCTATCTAACACTCATCTGTGGTGGTGGTGGTGGTGGTGGTGGTGGTGGTGGTGGTGGTGGTGGTGGTGGAAGGGAGTGGTGCTGAGCAGATGTAATTATGCATTTACCAAATGTATTAGTGCGAAACTGAATGAAACATGTCAGGCAGAAATTTAAACTCAGTTTAATAACTCCCCTGATTCTCGTTACGAAACAGGCGCATGAAGCAAATGTGATTAGTTAATATTTTATTTGGAGGAGCAGAATTAATTTCAACCTCACCCACCGCGACACGAATGAGTCCTTGACTTGATTTGACTTGTATCTGTTTTCACCCTGGTCGGGTTCAACCGGCTCCCTCCCGAGAAAGTACAGCATCACGGACCATCGCAGCCCACGCCAAAGCATTATTCGTATTCTTGTTAGTTCTATCGCTCATAAAGGAAGATTCGTTGGGATTTGATTAAGGAAAGGGTCCAAAGTCCTACCCGTGGGAAAGGGAGAAAAAAAAACGCCCTGTTTGCCGCAGATTTTCCACAGACACATTGACAGTGCGACCGAGGCCGCCGGTTACCGGAACAGCCGCCTCCTGGATTTTCACCAGAGTCCCTTTAGTCGGGTTTGCGGCCCTAATACCGTTGGGTGCCAGACCAATCCGTCTTGGGTGGCCCTACCAGGAACCGAAGTTCCCGACGGCATAGCTCTGGCACTACCACGTGGCCACCGCCCTACCACGAATGAGTCCGAACTTTTATTGTCGATAACTTTAAAATGGTAGATTTTATCAAAATGTCATTGTTATATTCATATTAAGCATATACATTTACACCTAAATGGAACTATTCGGGAAATTTTTATTAGAAACTGAGCGCGGTGTTTGAAATGCAAATTACCCTTTTGAGGTTCCGATTTGAAATTAATTCCGTTACCATTTATTTGTCATGCTTATGTTGAATTAACATATCTATTGACCAACAACTGTAAATAGGTTTTGAAAGTTGCCCATTAAAAGGGAAATTTAATCTTTTGAAAATAAATGTACTTAGAGCAATGACTAAATATTTCTCTGGTAATGGTGTTGCTAGTATATATATATATATGCAGAAATATAGTCTTAAAGTGTGCTATATTTATGGGATAAAGTGCTCAATATCAGAGATAGAGCGTGTGTAAATATAAAAGTGGACATGGAAGTCAGCACTTAGAGGCGACAGTCTGTTTCATGCTAGTGCAATCGTCAGGCGACTAGTCGCCTGACGATTGCACTAGCATGAAAAAAAGTAGCAACATGATTACGCTACAAGATAATTGGCAAATGTCTGTTTAAAAAAAATTTGACTAAAAATATTGACCCTGAAGATGAACAATGATGTTCGAAAGCGCTAGGTCATCGTCCGGACAATACTTATTTCGAAATCATTTTCAAATAAAAAGTCTCATGAGAGAATATGAGAAAATTCAAAAGAAAATATGCAAGACTATGTTCTCTTTAACATTCAATACTACATGTTTAAAATATATATATATATATATATATATATATATATATATATATATATATATATATATATATAGGTAACTATACTCGTGTCGAAAAACCTTTGAACTCTTGATTTAACAATAGCCAAGTCAATCACGAAGGGAAAAAAAGGTTTAAAAAAAGAAAGAGCCAGGAACATGTAAGTCTGTCGAAAATAATCACACAGATACAGGTTCAAGGCCCAAAGAAAAAAACCCGATACGAGTAAACAACTAACTAAAGAGCTCAATACAAACGTAGAGCAAACCTAGACAAATCTAATGAGCCAGACAAACCTACCAATGTTTCACTTATGCAGATCGTCATATATATATTTAGTTTACGAAAAACTAGGTAATCCGTATAGGTAGACCCAAGGAGGATAATATATATATATATATATATATATATATATATATATATATATATATATATATATCGGTCGTTTGTTTTCTTTACATCTTCGGTTGGACCCAACTTTAGTCCACCATGTTCTTGTAGTGGACTTTTTAATATTCTATCAGGATTTACACACGTGTTCCTAATTTAACAACATGTAAACCCACGGTCCGCTACACATGCATCGAAAGATATGCATGTCACATAACTTACTGACTGGTATGCTATCGTTCTGGGTAAAAGTGCTCAATATCAAGGATAGAGTTGCATGTAAAATATAAAGGTAGACATGGAAGTCGACACCCAGCGGCGACATTTTGTTTCACGATTAAATGCAAATACGTTTTGAGATTGTCAAGTGATGCTTCTATTGAGAAATGAATAGAAACATTTCACGTTTTCATGTGCCGTCAGAAAAATGCTAACGGGAATCCATTTAATGAAACAAGAAGAGACGATTCCCCGCTGGCAGGAAACTCATTTGAATTCACGCCACAGTTTATTGGCGTACACAAGGGAGAGAACTCTGCAGTGCTGGCAGCGACTACAGAAAAATTCTGCTCTATCGCTATTTTTTTGTCTATTTTCTGTGTCCTCCTCTTCATCTTTATCGGCCCTAATCGAGTGCGTTGTCCTCTCCTATCTCTTTCAAATCTATCAAGTTTTCATTTTCTTCCTTTTTCTTCTCGTGTTTTTATTTCTTCTACCTTTTTTTTTTCGTAAGCTTTCTTGCGACCATTTTCTGTACAAAATTCCATTCATTTAATAAGCATTCTTTTCTTATTGCGTAGCATTATTTTCTTTTATATCATTTTAATCATTTAGCACCAACCAAGGAAATAATGCCACAAAGACGCAGCGGGTTACTGGGGGAGATGTGGGGTGATGAAAGAAAATAAGATCACTTTAGATGAAGGAACCGGAAACTCAATCCTAAGCAGGAAACCAGGGATAAAATTCTGCGCCTGTTCCAAAGACCCATATAATTTTTCTTTTGGTTTCTTTTTATTTTCATAACGTATCATTTTCTTTTCTTTTTCGTTCCTTTTACCTTCATAGCTTCTTTCTTTCTTTCTTTCTTTCTATCTTACACATAACATTTATTCTTATAACTTTTCTTTTCTTCACACCTTTATTTTTCCTTTTAATCTATTTTCTTTCTTTTTCATTTCTTTCTTTCTTTCTTTTTTATTTCTTCACCCGTTTATTTTTCGTTTTATATTACTTCCTAATTTTACTGTTTTCTTTCTTTTTCATTTCTTTCTTTCCTTCTTCCATATTTCATAACATTTCTCTTTATAACTTTTTCTTTCTTTCCTTCTTTCTTTCTTTCTTTCTTCATACCTTTCTTTTTCTTTTTGTGTTACTTTCTAATTTTACATTTTTTCTTTTTCATTTCTTTCTTTCTTTCTTTATTTTTTCTTTCTTCTTCATATCATTTCTCTTCATAACCTTTCCTTTCTTTCTTAACACCATTATTGTTTTTTATTTTCCTAATTTTATTATTTTCTTTGTTTTTCATTTTTCTTTCTTTCTTTCTTTCCTTCTTTCTTTCTTCGTGTTTTTAATTCTTTAAATATTTTCTTACCGAGAGTTTAAACATTTATTAGGTTTAAATAACATTTAAAAACGCAAGATGTTATTGGCGAGGTAAAAGAAAAGGAGAAGTGTTGAAGAGAAGGAGCTGAAAAACGCATCCCTAAGAAGAAAACAGTGGATAAGCTTGTTTCAGTAGATTGAAAAGGAGCGTGAACCGGATCATAGGCGAACCTATAAGTTATTCTATTATTTACGTCATTTACATGCGGACTATTGTCCTCATCCACAAGGTTTCGGTATTTCTGAAGACCGGAGAGCACAACGGCCGAAACGTTGTGATAACAACAACAAAGATGAGGACAATAGTCCGCATGTAGATACTATAAATAATATAAACAACTCCTCATCCCCAAAACTCCGACAGAAAGTACTTTTATATCCGTCTTTATTTTTTTAAAATATAGTTTTATTTTGTCTCAAGTACTTTTAAGATAAGTAAAAGTTTCGCCATTTCTTTTATTGCTTCTTCAATATATTTTTAGTTTCGACATTTTCTATCTTTCTTCAAGTTTCTATCCTTCTCCGGTTATTTTTTAAAACTCTTTTTCTCAATCATATTTTTTTTTCTCAATTCATCTTTCTTTCCGTCTTAAGCTTCCGAGATTTTCATTAGCGGTTCATCGGCAAAGTTTAACCTTCGTACTCGCAAAAAATCCACCCGCGTCAAAAAGCATGGTTATTCTCTTGACACCGCTATAAACACCCTCTTGATTCTTTGGCTCCATCTGTCCAGACATTAACAGCTAGGACCCGCAAAGCCACGTACACAGAATCGACTCATCCTTATTCCTTTCACATTCCATGTTTAAAGAGGAAATTACACTCAGACAGATTCTTCACAAGGAATGTTCGCTGTTGAAGAGACATCTGAAAGGATTCTTCCACGAACATTGCAATATTAACCCCTTCAAGTTTTGGGTCAACCATTATCTATCTAGATGATATACAACTCTCGATCCTTCCCTGTACGCTCATACACCATCCATCTTTAGTTTCCTTGTACCTTGAGTGGCGTTTACCCCCCCCCCCCAAATTGGGGTCAAAACACTCTGAATGTATAAAAATAGGTTTTAATACCAATAATACATTTTTGGAAAAATATTATTGCCAGCAATAGATTTTGGAGAAAAAAAATACAGCAATACATTTTTGAAGAAAAAATTATTACCAGCAGAACACTTTTTGGAAAATTATTGTTAGCTATTCATTTTGAGAAAAATATTACCAGCAATACATTTTTGGAAAAAAAAATATTAACACCAATACATTTTTGAAATAAAAATTACCAGCAATACATTTTGAAAAAAAAAATATTGCCAGCAATAAATTTTGAAAAAAAAAAATATTACCAGCAATACATTTTGAAAAAAATTTTTTACCAGCAATATATTTTGAAAAAAAAAAATATTACCAGCTATACATTTTGAAAAAAAAAATATTACCAACAATATATTTTGAAAAAAAAAATATTACCAGCAATACATTTTGAAAAAAAATATTACCAGCAATACATTTTGAAAAAAAATATTACCAGCAATACATTTTGAAAAAAAAAATATTGCCAGCTATACATTTTGAAAAAAAAAATATTACCAACAATATATTTTGAAAAAAAATATTACCAGCAATACATTTTGAAAAAAAATATTACCAGCAATACATTTTGAAAAAAAATATTACCAGCAATACATTTTGAAAAAAAAAATATTGCCAGCTATACATTTTGAAAAAAAAAATATTACCAACAATATATTTTGAAAAAAAAAATATTACCAGCAATACATTTTGAAAAAAAATATTACCAGCAATACATTTTGAAAAAAAATATATTGCCAGCTATACATTTTGAAAAAAAAAATATTACCAACAATATATTTTGAAAAAAAAATTATTACCAGCAATACATTTTGAAAAAAAATATTACCAGCAATACATTTTGAAAAAAAAAAAATTACCAGCAATACATATTTGGGGAAAAATTTTGCCAGCAATATATTTTGGAAAAAATATTACCAGCAATATATTTTTTGAAAAACATTTTTTACCAGCAATATATTTTTGAAAAAAATGTTACCAGCAATCCATTTTGAAGAAAAAATATTACCAGCTATCCTTATTTTAAAAAAATATTATCAGCAATAAATTTTTGAAAGAAAAAAATTCCAGCAATATAATTTGGAAAAGAAAATTACTAGCAATATATTTTTGAAAAAAAAAATTATTACCAGCAATACATTTTTGAAAAAAAATAAAATGAAATATGACGAGCAATACATTTTTGAAAATAAAAATTACCAGCAATAAATTTGTAAATACATTTTACCGGCAATAAAAATCTTGTCGGCATTAAATTACTCACTGAGGTTGATATACCGTAAAACAAAACAAACCAAACCAAACCCTGAGTGGCGCTTGTGCCTTGAATTGGGAGTAAAATATTAAAGAATAAAAAAGATCAGTATGTGTCATCTGTAATCAGATAGAATTACCACGGCGGTAAATTTGTGGGGCATAAAACAGATCAAAACTGGTTTATTTCTTTATATTTCAAATATGTCATCGTTTATGAGCAAAAATCGTCAGCAAGTATAATCGGGGTTAGAAACGAGGCGGCAACATTGGTTAATTCAAGACAAAAACTGATTATCAATTGGGGGTCAAAAAGGGATGAAAATGCAAACATAACCAACAAAAGCTTTATTCGTCGGGTCTTCAGTAAACTAATATATTGATTATACTGATTTTTGAGTCACATTTGTTTCATCGATTTCACCCCAAGAAAGTTACTGAGACATAAAGGATTACGAGGTGTGGAAGAATTAAGAACAGAAACATTACCAATGAGCAGGAAGAGGAAAGAGTAATCAGGACAATAGATAGCGATTGGCATTGCATTTACATTTCTTGAGATTAAAATGGCTGGAAAGCATGGAGCCGAAACGGAGTTCCACAAGCGAGAAATGCAATTAAAAAAAAACCCAATAAACCTGTTAGCATAGAGCATACGGTTACATCTAGCTAGCTCATTCGTAAATTGATGAGGACCCAACAATACTTTAGTACTGCACTTAAATTCAAAGAGTCTGGGTCTAATAGCGAACACGGTGTTTACTCATTCCCCACGAGAATGAGATGTGACACAGGGTCTTTTTAAAGTGGGGACTCGAGCGCGTGCACCCGGGCGGGCACAAAAATTGCCCACAGCTCTCGCAACCGTCGGTTACGCTGGCCTCGGTGCGAGCACCGATCCCTCCCTCTTGTGTAATGCGAGGACGCGGCCTCGGGCAGCTGTTACCCAGGGCTGGGCACCTCTCAGTATTATTTTCTCAGTTGCCCCTCTGCCCTTTGACAGAGAAGCCCCTGAACGCGCTCTGTCCAAATACAGAGACGCAACTGAGAGATGATAAATAAGGCGTAAATTACTTATAGTAATGTACACACTCTAATAGCGAACACGTTTTCCGGACAGTTGCCATGAAAGTATTTATAGAAACGGTAAAGGGAGATAACCGAACGGCGTTGGGAAAGTGACTTAACCGAGATGGCAGAGCAGAACTGATTTTTTTATTTTTATTTTTATTTTTTTAAGCATATCACCCAAGCAAGGCTGGAAGCCACTAGTACGCAGGGGGTTACAGAAGGTTTGGAGGAAGAGCAGATAGGAGTGGTAAAAGAGAGGATGTGGAGAAAGAGAAAGACAGTGGATCGATCAAGGCAAGGGGGTTACAGAAGATTTGGAGCGAGAGCAGATGGGAATGAAAGGTGAAAGGATGTGGAGAAGGGAAGAGGATAGATCAAGGCAGCTGGAGATGTCGATTGACGTTACAGTTAAATAGTTGGAGATTGTATTTGTCAGGGAAACAGGAATAAGGAAGGGAGTTCCACAGGCGAGATGTGCGAGACATGAAGCTATTGGAGTAGAAGAGACGTCTACATCTAACGGTTTAAACGGTGAAGGGGTGGGAACGGGATGCCAGCCTCGCAGGACGTTTAAATTCATGAGGCATAGGAACCAGCGAAAGCAGCTCCTCGGAGCAATTACCGTGAAAGTATTTATAAAAAAGACAGAGCGAGGCAACGTCGCGCCTGTGAGAGAGAGACTGCAGACGAGATGACAGATCGGGGCCAATTACATTGCATATCCGTCTCTGGACCTTATCAAGAACCCTGAGGCAAACAGCAGTGGCTTCAGACCATATATGGCAGCAATACTTCATGCAAGGGCGAATGGTCGATTTATAGACTTGGAGGATAGATTCCGGGGAGAAAAATTTCCTGGCTCGGCACAGGGAGCCAACTTTCCTTGCGGTGGATGATGCAATTGACTCGATGTATTTGTTCCATCTCAGATCAGCGGACAGCGTGAGACCGAGCAGCCGCAGAGAGGAGCTCTCGAGAAGTTGGTCATCAGACATTCTAATGGGATGCAGGATGGATCCTTGAGATGACACTTCTTTTGATTCCATCAATGAACTTGTCAAGAATGAAGACTGAGACTCGCAAGATAAGTTCATCAAAGCTTTATTCGGCAAAATGCAAGCAGGGTTCACATCACACGTGCTCCTGGTATTCTGGGATAGGGCTGACTGTCGTAATCCGGAGAACGGGCCGTAAACGAATACGGTGTCGTAAAGGAGTGTCGCAGTTCATCTCTTATTTACGACAGAGCTCACTGTAAATAGCAGGGGCACCGGACGATATGAGGCAACAACATTCTAGCAGCAGACCGATATAATACCAAAAAATAGCGGGATATATTAACACAAAGGCATTGTCAAAAGTCTCCGTAAAAAAAATTACCATCAATATCGTTTGGTGCCGACCGGAAATTAAGGCATTTATTAAAGGAAAAAAAAAACGCGTTGATTAATGTGTGGAGAAATTTATGAACAGAAAGTAAGAACCGAAAATATATTCCAACTTTTTAGAGTAAATAAAATAAGGTGAAGGTTGTATGAATGCATTTGTTATAAAGGTATTCATTGTCATTTTAAATATGATTTTTAGTTGAATTTTGGTAAATGTAGACTACTTGATTGAAGGATAGATTTTCTTAGATTTATGTCAGTTCCTTACTATCTCTCTATCTATCTATATATCTATCTATTCATCTATCTGTATTCATTATCTATCTATCAATTTGTCTACGTTATCAATATCTATATATCTATCTGTATGTATGTATTCATTATCTATCTATCCATCTCTCTATCTGTATGTAATAATTATCTATATATCTGTATGCATCTATCTATCTATCTATCTATCTATCTATCTATCTATCTATCTATATATATATATATATATATATATATATATATATATGTATGTATTCATTATCTATCTATCTATCTCTCTATCTTTCTATATATCTATATATATATATATATACATATATATATATGTGTGTGTGTATGTATTCATTATCTATCTATCTATCTATATTCATTATTTATATATTTATTTGTATATGTATGTATGAATTCATTATCTATCTTTCTATCTGTATTATCTATATATCTATACGTATGTACGTATTCATTAACTATCTATCTATCTCTCTATCTATCTCTGCATTATTTATATATCTATCTGTATGTATGTAAAATCTATCTATCTATCTCAGTTTGTTCATATCTATCTATCTCAGTTTGTTCATGTCTATCTGTCTATCTATCTCAGTTTGTTCATATCTATCTATTTATCTATCTATCTATCTCAGTTTGTTCATGTCTATCTATCTATCTATCTATCTCAATTTGTTCATATCTATCTATCAATCTATATTCATTATTTATATATCAATTTTTATATGTATGTATGAATTCATTATCTATCTTTCTATCTGTATTATTTATATATCTATACGTATGTATTCATTACCTATCTATCTATCTATCTATATCTGCATTATTTATATATCTATCTGTATGTATGTAATATCTATCTATCTATCTATCTATCTATCTATCTATCTATCTATCTATCTATCTATCTCAGTTTGTTCATTTCTATCTATCTACTTTTTATAGTTTAATTTAACTATTTCTATTCCCCTCTGATTTTCTTCGGTTTCTTCGCGTTCGTATTTTTTATCCCTTTTTATCATTCTTTCAATCTTTCCCTTTTCACGGCTCTTCATTTTTCATTTTCCTTTTTTTCTTTCTTTCTTTCTTTCTTTCTTTCTTTCTTTCTTTCTTTCTTTCTTTCTTTGTCCTCCCTTTTCGTTGTTAGTTGTTTATGGATTGAATTCTTGCATATTCGGAAAAGTTTCCTTCATTTTTCCTCTGTAATTCTTTCAAAATGTCTTCATCCACTGACTTTTTCGCTCCTTTCACTTTTCGCTTCTCATTGCCAAATCCAGAATTGGCAAACGTTTCGAACAAATCGTCACATTAAATAATTTATAACCCTTGAGAATTAAAACGAAAGAAACAAATTATTTCCATTAATTCAGACGCGTGAATACAAAATTTATCGTGATGGTGACCCATCGACTTACGATCGCCACCAACGTCTCCAAAATCATCAATAACATTACTATTTCAATCAAAAATTCGAGATTAATATTTAAAGAATGCCCGTTTCATAAGCCTTCGTCAAGGTATGAAATGAACTGGGCATAAGTCACTCACTCATAAAATATTGGTCCTCCATGTGACCGTATAAAAGCTTATGCCTGGTCAGGTATGTACTCAAAATTGCTATAGTAATATTAGGAAGGAAACATTTATTGACCAAAGGAAACATTTATTGACCAAACAGCCAGTACTACTTTCATTTGAAATTTATAGATTTTTTTCTCATTTTTTCAATAAGTCCAGTATCTGTTAACTCTCTTAGCGGCGGTTTCCTTCTTAACCTTTCGTTTGATGTAGTGTGGAATATCAACGTCTTGATTATGTCATTATTTTCTCTTCTTGTAACATATGCCATTCATTTTAGTTGTTTCTGCTGCTGGTAGTCTTCAATTGATGTTTGTTTCTCTTATTTGGTAGACATCTTTGTTTGTGAATCTGTAGCGCCTGTCTACAATGTTAAACAAAAACTATAATGTTTGCCTAGACCCTCTGATTTTACGAGTTTTCTTTTTTCACCATTGATCTTACGAAGCGGTTGGATACAACTGACAGTTTACTTATCACTGAACGAGTTTAGCGCCATGCCTGGCATCCATACGAAAGTCTCGGGCTATTTAAGTATGTGACTCGATTCGTCACTGTGATCTGGCGCCAGCATATATTTAATCTAAGTTACGAAGTAAATGTCCTTCCAGGAAATAATGTCAGTCCAATACCCATAACTGAGGTTGAGAAGCCTTTCCTTTACGCCTTCTCGGTCTAACGTTAGTATATCGAATCAGTTGCTACGTCTGCTGCTAGGATAGTTGGTTTACTGTGTGGAACTAGACATTTTTTCTCATCATGATCTACTTTGCAACTTTATAAAGGTAACAATCGGTCGAACACTGACTATTCCCTCTACATCTGATGTTTCTGCTAAATATCAAGACATTCTTGAAAAAAATTAAAGAAAAATCTGAACGATTATAGGTCCTAACCTGACATCTCGTCTTCAATCACTTTCCCACCGCCATAACGTAGCTTCGCTGTACCTTTTCTATCAATAGCCCTTTGCTGATTTAGAAAATATATAAAACAAAAAAAAAAATTCCGACGTCGCCATTTTGAAAACTGTCTTAATGGCGACAGAGCGAAAACGGGTGGAAATAAAAAAACAAAAAAAAAACAAAAAAAAAACGGGAAAATACAAAAAGAATCCTGAGACCCTGAAAAAACGTCCTTTTTAGACAAAAGCAAATAATTTTTATTTTTTAACGCCTTATAAACATTTTGTGGATTATTTACAACCAAAACTTATTAGGATAATTCTTTTTTTTTTCTGATAGAATATTGTATTTTTTAAATTTTTTTATGCGACTAACAATGATTATTTTTCAGACACAATTACTACTATTTAACCCATAGCTGGGGGAGAAGATGAATGTAAAACCTTTCCAATGCTATTTACAAGTAATTACGTAATTGAATGTAATAAACACTACGTTCTAGATGTGAACGTCAGTACAATTCTAATAGTTTTTTTCTCTCGCACTTCTCGCTTGTGGAACTGTCTTCCGACTTCTTGCTTTTCTGTCAAATACGATCTTACAAATTTAAATGCAATGTCAACCGTCATGTTCTATTTAAATCCTGTCCTTGATTCTTAGTGGCTTTATCGCCTTGCTTAGAAGTCGTTCCGCACTGGGATCTCTAGATCTCCATAAATATAGCCTTGTGTCAAAATTAATGAAGCCAGATAAATAATTCTTGGTTCATTTTTCTTCGTTAATTTCGTTTATTTTTACATTCATAATTTTCATTTTATTTATTTATTTATTTTTGGCTTTTATGAATTTTATCTTCTTTTTTATTTTCTCCTTTTCTTCATTTATATCTTCATCACTTTTCTTCTTTCTTTCTTTCTTTCTTTCTTTCTAACTTTTTTGCTTGGTTCTTTAATTCTTCATAATTTTTCTTTTATTTCCTTCCATAGTTTTCCTATTCCTCTCTTTGTACGTTCTTAATAACGTTTTATTTCTTTTGACCATTCTTTTAATCAATTCATCCGAATCAGGACGATAACGCGACTAAGGTGCAAGAGGTTATTGGGAGTGAAAGAGAATAAAAAAAAATACTTTAGGATGAGAAAAAGGAAGCTAAGTCCTAAACAAGAAGCAAGGAATTAACCTGTACCCTGTTCAAAAGATCTATATAATATTTTCTTTTTCTTTCTTTTTACTTTCATAACGCTTGCCATTCTTTCCTTTTCGTCCCTTTAATTTTAATAGTTTTGTTCGTTCTTTCTATCTTTTTTTAATTCTTTATGAGAGTTCTCTTTATAACCTTTCCTTTGTTTCTTTCTTGATAATTTTCTTTCTTTCTTTCTTTCTTTCTTTCTTTCTTTCTTTCTTTCTTGCTTGCTTGCTTTCTTTTTCAAATATTGTCTTATCAAAAGTTTGAAGTAAACTTCTTTTACTGAATTTAAATAAGTTCTTCAATTAGCTCTGACTACAGGATTAACCAACTTTTAAACAAAATATGATCTATCTATCTATCTATCTATCTATCTATCTATCTATCTATCTATCTATCTATCTATGCCTATTCGTATGTATGTATGTATGTATGTATGTATGTATCTATCTATCTTTCTATCTATCTAGCTGTGCTTATTCATATCTATCTATCTATCTATCTATCTATCTATCTGTGCTTATTCATATCTATCTATCTATGCCTATTTGTATGTATGTATGTATCTATCTATCTATCTATCTGTGATTATTCATATCTATCTATCTGTGCTTATTCATATCTATCTATCTATCTATCTATCTATCTATCTATCTATCTATGCCTATTCGTATGTATGTATGTATGTATGTATGTATCTATCTATCTATCTATCTATCTGTGCTTATTCATATCTATCTATCTATCTATCTATCTATCTATCTATCTATCTATCTATCTATCTATCTATCTGTGCTTATTCATATCTATCTATCTATCTATCTATCTATCTATCTATCTATCTATCTATCTATCTATCTATCTATGGAGCGAAGAAAGCTCAGTCAGTGCGTGATCGCTGTCACTTTTTCAGGGGAATCTTTACTACTTATTTCGTAAAATCTCTCCACAATCATACGTAGTTACCTCCCCTTAAACGGTGTCAAGGGATCACGCACTGACTCAGCGTTTTTCACTGCGCAAGTAAGAAATTTAACTTTCAGATGAACATAACAATTTTGTCTTCGAAAAATAACGCACGCTACAATATTTGTCTTGAAATAAACAACACCCTAATGATAACATTGTGCTAAATCGAAAGTCCTCGGAATTAAAGAAATATTCTATCAACACGGCGATTTTCTCTCGTCCTTCAATAACGTCATAAAAAAGCTTATCCGTGAATATGAAAGGATACAATTGATTATAAGTAGACAGAACATGTTTAAATTATTCAATGAAATATGTCTCAATATATATATATATATATATATATATATATATATATATATATATATATATGAAGAAAGCGAAATCGATTTCTGGAGAAATATATATATATATATATATATATATATATATATATATATATATATATCTGTGTGTGTGTGTGTGTGTGTGTGTGTGTGTGTGTGTGTCAGAGGAAATTTATGGATCCATTTCTTTTCCCATCAGCTATGGGTAAATAGCGGATCAGACTGGGTAGCCTTGGGTGGCAACCGGTCTAAGAAAAGGAATCAAAATGAATTCAAAATCTCCAAATATGGGTAAATAATAGGGCAGTGTGAGCTCTGTAGCCATTGTTGGGAACCAAACTAGGAGAAAGACAACTCTGAATTCACATCCGGAGCCGGAGTTCCTAAGATTGTCCGATGGCGTACTCAGTTTTGTTCTGGAAACTTGGCCTCTGCTTTTCCTTTGGACCACACCGGTGGCTTGGAAGAGGAGACGTGCTGTATGGGTAACTGCCGGTCTACGCCACTCCCTATCTGTAAACAGTTACTCTCGCTACTGAAAACTATGAAGCTCTCTCAACATATACGGACCTGAAGTTATTGTTATAGTAATTCGGTTCACACCCATATCCCGTGTCTCGTTGACTGTCGTAAAATTTATATTATCTATTAGATTTTGGCGTTGTGTAAGCTTTTGCGAAACTCATCTTGATCCTGTAGGACCAAGGTTTCTCGATGCTCATCGACGCCCGGTCCGGATTGCAGAAAGATAACAGATAGAGAAGTACTTGAAAGACGAATGAAGAAATTTCAAATGAAAAAATACGTAAATTTGGATTTCGACTTCAAAAAGATTCCTTTTGGGAAAAATTCCGAATTATTAGGTCGACGTAAAATATTGTCTGTTCTGTCCTATTAACTTCAAGAAAACGGTTCCAGTATTATATGAGAGGATTGTTTTGTTTTTTTTAATTTTTATAGATATCTCATAGAATCATTATTCCGGTATTAAAGTGGAAAAAGGCCGGTGACTAAGAACTAATATGTAAAGTAAGACCCCCGATAAAGGAGGGAGGTTCTAAGGGGGGGTCTTGCGCTTCCAAGAGGAGAATATGACAAAGGACTGTGTGTATGCCATCCCACGCAGTTGTGGTAATAAATACAAAAGAGAAACAGGCCACCTGCTTAAGGTATGACTACAAGAACATCGTAAAGCAGTAACACAAGGGGAAATAGATAAATCAAGCATAGCTGACCACATATGGAGAGAAAAGGGAGATCACCCCCCACCCCCGTGGGATGAAGTTGAAATAATAGACAGAGAGCATCACTGGAAAACCTAAGGAATCAGCACATATGCTATGCCACTAAAATCTCCTGAGCCGGTCACGCATAGAAAGGAATACAATATGGGATCCAGTAATAAGGACTGCTAGAAAAAGGAATGAATAACAAAAAGAAATTGCAATATCAGCTCTGCTAAAAAAATGTATAATAATAATAATAAAAATTGCGATATGAGCACTGGTAAAATGGTAGCTGAGACATTAGGTTTATAAGTCTCAAAAATCCATACACAGATGTCACCAAGGACACATGACCCAGTGGATAAATCCACTGGTTAGATCCAGTGACTGTAAGTTCAATACCAAAAACCTTGTACTGTTGAGTTGAAGGGAAATAACTAATAAATCTGTAAGAGGCACGGCACGTGGAACTAGAACAATCGGTGAACGAAATAGATGGTTCGGTTCGAAATTCCAGTCACCCGAAGAAGGCTGGAGCGTACAACGGCCGAAACGTGGAAAATATGGCAATGAAGTCCGAATAATGTAAATAATGCAATTAATCATAATACCCCATCTCAGAGATTTTGACCGATAATATGTAAAGTATGAAAACAGGCATGAGAACAATCTACCCCTGTCAATTAAATCAGAGGTTCGGCTCGAAATGCAGAAAACTGACGAAGACTAGAATGTTTAACGGTTGAAACTTTGTATAACAACAAATATATAGATACTAGTTCAAATAACAAAACATGTAAAACGGATATCTTTGTTTAGGATTCTAGTAATAAATCTTTACAGTCTCAGAAATTACTTTTCCTGCGTCGGTTAAGAAGAAGACAATTCTTTAAATTCTGACCTATTTTCACTTCCAGGAATTCAGACAAAAGACTTTTCCCTAAGCCTTTCTAGTGTTACAGTCAGTAAACAACGGAAAAGCTTCAGTGACACTTCAAAGATTTCCCTAACTTTCTGCAAATTATGTCGTTGTGATGTTTGATGTAATTGAAATATATTTCTTCTTACTCGTAATCTAAAAGAAAAAAAGCTCGGGTGGGGGGGAAGCGCGTAAGTCTCGTTTGTATCATTTTCGGGATTAAAGACTCGAGAGCCGTGAGAAGATTGACATTCTTCAGACCTATACCGGCAAGTGCACGAAAAATACTATAGAGCAGGTGTGTCAAACTGGTGGCCCGTGGGCGGCATGCAGCCATTTACATGCAACTTGGCGGCCCTCACAAAGGTTTCTATAGCCGTGGTATATCGAGAATTTTTGTTGAAAGTACCTAGAAGTAGGAGGTACCCGAATTTCTTCATATCTTCCTCAGACATTTAAGAACTTCAGAAAGTTTGCCACAAAGATTATGGCGATGTTTGGTTCCACATATGTCTGTGAGCAGTTATTTTCGTTTATGAAGGTCATAAAAATGTCTCCCAGAACCAGATTAACTGATGAACATTTGTCATCTTTGATCAAAGTGGGATCTACACAGACATTTCAACCTGATATATCGAAAATAGTTTGTCTAAAGTGATGTCAATCATCAGGACAACATAAAAATGATTAAATTGTACTACTTTGTATTGTAAGTATTTTGTATTTAAAGTTTAGTTACCACTAGCTGTGATTCATGTAAGTCTCTAAGCAGGTGTGGCCCTCGCGGATGCAGATATGGCCGACGAGGCTCTCTATATGCTCTGAGTGTTTCATGCCTGCTATAGAAACTTTCAGTGGAACAGCCTAAAAAGTCAGTCTTAGGAACCTATGTGAAAATTTCAAATAATATTGATAACAACAACGTAAGCAAAAACATATATAAGTTAATGTGCCATCCATTAGTCTGGATAAACCATGAATCTGCGCCCCAAAAGTTATGCCAACTGCTGATGGCGGCGGAGTATCTGTTATGGCTGTAAAGACTAACACAAGAGTGACAGTCTCGGTTGCAACGAATGTATCTGAAGACGCTCTACAACCAACCACCGATGTCGCCGTGTTTTCTTTCCGCCAAACACGCTTCACCCCGGCGACAAGCCTCCGTTTCTTTTCTCATCGCTCCAGGCACCGGTGTAAGTTGTATCTCCAGCATGAGCCATCCTTGGTGACGTCCTCCCACCTCTCGATGTCCATATTTAACGCACTCATCTCACTTTTTTCAGACGTCCATGAAACAAAGATGAGTGTCCTATTGTCGGTGACCAGTTCCCCATAGAGAAGGACTTTCGGAATCCTCTCATTAGTAGAGTCTTGCTGCCTGTGTTTTGCCATCGCGATGAGGCGAGGCTGGAATGTTCCATCGAGGGCAAAGGCCTGGCAGGTTTTTTACATTCATGAGAGATCGGCGACTGCCCATGCAGCACGTCTCCTCTCTACACGGAAAGGGAAAGGTAGAGTCCAGTACAAATTGGAACCAGCGTCGTCTAAAGAGCTGCCAGGACGAAGTGGAACAGAAAACAACAACGGGGAAAAATGATAATAACCTTTGAAAACATTCGTGGAACTATATACAAGAAACTCGAGATAAAAATCAGTAGAATGTGGCATAAATATAGCCGTCTCTTCTACTCCAATAGTTTCATGTCTCGCACTTCTCGCCTGTGGAACTCCCTCCCCATTTCTTGTTTTCTTGATAGCTATAATCTCCAACTATTCAAATGTAATGTCAATCGACGTCTCCAGATGCCTTGATCTATCCCCTAACCTTCTCTTCATCCTTTCCTCTATCACTTCTCTTTGCTCTCGCTCCTGGTAAGGGGGTCTGAATGCTTAAAAAAAATCTCAGGGAAACAACATTCAGTCAGTGATATGCCATGCGTGATACAAGCTTAGGCGATCATGTATCTTTCATGACTGACGAGGAAGATTTTTTTCCCGCAGAATGTAGACTAGTTGCCATCCAATTTTAGAGAACCAGGTCTGTCCTGCTATTTATCCATAGCCGGGGGCGAGAAGAAGATGATTCATAGCTTTCCTAAGGGTATTAGCACGTAAGTGAATGTAAGGGATTCGACTGGAATTCGAACTCGGATCTCAGATTACTCCACCTTGCCTGTTGTTATTCTGATTTTCGGTATCAAACAAATACGTGGATCAAATTCCTGGTAGACCTAAAATATACAAACTGCAAGAAATCATACTAACGGGTACTTCTAATATTTTGCGTGGATTTCTCTCCACACAGGAACCACAATTACATTTTTTTCTCTATGATTGAATGGCACCTCATCGATTTCCATTTTCTGATATAAAAAAAAAACAACTTATTTTCATTACTCGTATTATTTACATTACTCGGACTGTTATCCTCATATTCAAAACGTTTCGGCTGTTATACGCTCCGGCCATCTTCAGATGATTAGAATTTTGAACCGAACCCTTTATTTCATCCACCGGGGTGAATTGTTCTAGTTCCACGTCGCATGCCTCTTCTAGATGTCTCAGTTATTTCCCTTTCTTTTACCTTTAACTCAACTCTCCAAGTGTTGGTTCACTGCTGTGGCCTGGCATTGAACTCACAGTTCTTTGGGTCGAGTCACTGGATCTAATCAACGTCTTTCTCCACTAGACTATCCATGTGTATGAATTTTGGGGATTTATAAACCTAACGTCTCCGCAAACATTTTTACCAGTGCTCATATTGCAATGTTTTTGTTATTATTATTGCATTTTTTACGGCCGAAACGTTGTGAATATGGCAATGAAGATGAGGATAACAGTCCGAATAATGTAAATAATGCAAGTAATCATAATACCTCATCTCAGAGATATAGACAGATATTGAAGAAAAATTCCAATCGCCTGAAGAAGGGCGGAGCGTACAACGGCCGAAACATTGTCAATATGTCAATGAAAAGGAGGATAACAGTCCGAATAATGTAAATAATGCAAATTTCCATAATACCTCATCTCAGAGATATAGACAGATATTGAAGAAAAATTCCAATCACCTGAAGAAGGCCGGAGCGTACAACGGCCGAAAAGTTGTGAATATGGCAATGAATATAGGGATAACAGTCCGAATAATGTAAATAATGCAAGTAATCATAATACCTCATCTCAGAGATATAGAAAGAAACCTATTCTCCATTGAAGTTTCTGGGTGCGACTTAGGGTACACAAAGCAAAGGCAAAATACAAAAAACACTAATAATAATAATAATAATAATAATAATAATAATAATGGTGTGAGTTGTCAGGGTTAATTCTTTGGATAATTTTACAAAAAAAGTGGGTGTGAAATGAGTTGTTGAATTAATTATCTTTATTCAATTTCGAGTTTCCGTCGACGATATTGAAAGTGACATTGTGCATAACGAATTTCGCCCTATACTGACAGTGAAACTGGACTTAATTCCTGATCACAGACTACCGTTTTCTTTCCAAAGGAGTTCTTCTCTATGTATTTCTATTTGAAAGGCATCTGCAAGAATACAAGCATTAGTAATGAATCAGCATAATACATATAATAACTGTATCCTCTCAGTAACACTGGCGATCATCCTTCTTTTCTGCTATTCGATCGTAAAATCACTTGCATGTTTCTATATAAACTAGATTTATTCGGTCTATAATTAAAATTACAAAAAAAAAAAATGTCAACTCTTATCTCATCGACGTATTTGAAGTATGTATAATAGTTAGAGAAAATGCTTAATTTAGTATCTGAAAAACATGCGCACTTTGTGGTTCAATATGAGTAGACTATCATCAGATTTAATCATTGAAGAAAAATTCCAATCACCTGAAGAAGGCCGGAGCGTACAACGGCCGAAACGTTGTGAATATGGCAATGAAAATGAGGATAACAGTCCGAATAATGTAAATAATGCAAGTAATCATAATACCTCATCTCAGAGATATAGACAGATATTGAAGTTAAAACTTGCCAAATGAAAATAGTGATGATTCTATCACAAGCTGTAATGAAAATTAAAAATAAAAGTCCTATTAGCTTACTCGAGAGATGAGAAATTGTAGACTGTATTGTTAGGGCGTCTATTCGAACACGAGTATCCAGTTAAAGTAATGCTTAGAGTAGTGAGAAATATTGTCGTATTGGATATAAAAGAAATTAATTCAGTTAATTCCTCCCGCCCTTCGTAAGACGATAAACTACATCCGTGTGCTGGGTAAAACGATAGACTACATCCGTGTCCTGGGCAAGACAATAAACTACATCAAACAGCGAGGCCTCTGATCAGGAGGTTTTGAGGAACGTGGAACCACCTCTTAATTGCTGGTGTTCCCAGGTCCACCTTGACACGGGGTGGTAGCATTTGTTAGGATCCCAGTTATGGGCAAAAAGTTAAGCCCCAACCTGGGGCCAAAACATTGTGAAAGTGTAAAAATATGTTTTAATACCAGAAATACTTTGTAAAAAATTATTACCGGCAATAAATTTTTGTAGAAAAAAATTATTACTAGTAATGAACTTTTGTAGAAAAATATTACTAGGAATACATTATTACCAGCTATTTTGGAAAAAATATTATCAGCAATCAAAATTTTGCTTGCACTAAATAACATATTGAGGTTGATATGACGTAAACAAATCAAACCAAATCGAACAGCTAATTCCTCAGAAATATATAGTTTGTCTTCTCACACTTCTCGCATGTACAATTCTCTTCCAGGTTTTTGCTTTCTAGTCAATTTTGAGTCTGGTATTTCTGCTATGTATTTAGAGATTCTTGATGAAATCCAAAGAATCAGCAATGTTATCGGTCTTGACCTGGCATATCGGCTTCAGTCTCTTTTCAACCGCCATGATGTAGCTTTGCCTATGCATTTCCTATGAATATTTTCATGGTTATTTTTCTGATGAGCTCTCCACTTTCCAACTTTACAAATTTAAGCAGAGAACAAAACTGGCAGCTAAGTCTCATCCTTTTACAGATGAAATTGCTTGATATAGCCCGAAGTTATATACTGACCGTTTCATCTCTCGCTTGGGGCACTCTTTTCTGGCTTCTTGCTCTCCAGTCAACTTTGATCTTTAAAAATTTAAATGCAATGTCAATTGTTATCTTCTGTCTTCTAAATCTTATTCTTTTATTGTCCTCTCTCCTTAATAATAGTTTTTCTCATATTCACTAAAGCTCAGTAACCTCTTGCATCCTAGTGGCTTTATTGCCTTTAATCTTTAAAAATTTAAATGCAATGTCAATTGTTATCTTCTGTCTTCTTAATTCTTATTCTTTTATTGTCCTCTCTCCTTAATATTAGTTTTTCTCATATTGTCTAACACTCAGTAACCTCATGCATCCTAGTGGCTTTATTGCTTTTGATCTTTAAAAATTTAAATGCAATGTCAATTGCTATCTTCTGTCTTTTTATTTCCTGCTATTTACTGTTCTCTCTCCTTAATAATAGTTTCTTTTTCTCTAATTCTCCATTGTGACTTAGTGGTTTTAATACCTTGCTTGGGGTGAAATTAATCAAAATGATATATGAAAAATCTTTAGAACTGCGTTTTGACCAATATTATAATAAAAGAAACCAGACTTAGAAAATATAGCAAAGAAGGATTCAGACATCACTACTGTGATTGATGATAGTGAAAATTGTCATAATGAAGACATGATTTTTACGGCTTATCAACCGTTTGCGAGTTATTTAAAGCCATAAGATATTTTTAGATTGTAAGATTTTTTTCTAAGATAATAATTGTTTAGTGATACAAGTGATGCTAATTAACCCATAGCTGGAGGAGAAGAACTGGATTTGGGCATCTGCGCGTAAGTGCATATAATGAATTCAACGGGAATTAGAACTCGGCTCTCCGATTAACACTCCTGAGCCATTATCCATTACAACACCCGCACATCCAAGCTTAGAGCCCCTGTTGTGCCCCAGTGGTCACCCATCTTGCTTCACTTTGGTAATCCTGACCTTAAGCCCTTAATGGCAACATTGTGAAAGCGGGGACATAAATAATCGGGAGGTTACTGAATGTGTTTTGAGACTCTGACAAAAATGGCGTTGCAGATTTAGACAGAAGCAAGTGATTTTTTTCTTTCAGATTTATCAGTATTTTTTGGGTTATTTCAAACCGAAACATAATTTGAATTGTGAGAACATTTTTTTTTTAAATTTTTTGCGAGGGATTATCGCATCAGTTTTTTTTCTTAGACTATGATCATTTTTTTCAGATACAAGTTCTACTATTTAATAGTTGGGATGAGGAAATGGAATCATACCATTACCCAATGGCATTTCCGCGTAATATAATGTAACGAAAACGATTGGCATACGAACTCCTTTTCCATTATGCCGCCCACACATCCTCAGAAGTAAGGAAGAATTTGGCCATTCTCCAATTAAGGAAATTTGTAAACAACATTGCTTCCTATATAGAGCATTAGATTTTAATGTGGTGTTATAAAATACTTCTAAGTTGAGAGTTTTAATCTTCTGTCAAAGATTATCTATCGTATATGTTTATTGCAGTTTCTGGGGTTTTCGGATCGATGGCGTTGTTTTTAATTTTGTTAACTATTTCATTTTTTCATAGAATTCATCTGATTATGATAAATCGACGACACCTATATAAGTGTGATTCTTCTCTCTCTCTCTCTCTATCTCTCTCTCTCTCTCTTTCATATATATCTATATATATATATATATATATATATATATATATGAAGAAATATAGTCTTAAGGTGTGCTATATTTATGGGATAAAGTGCTCAATATCAGAGATAGAGCGTGTGTAAATATAAAAGTGAACATTGAAGTCAACACTTAGAAGCGACAGTCTGTTTCATGCTAGATGCAATCGTCAGGCCACGAATGCGTCTAGCATGAAACAGACTGTCGCCTCAGAGTGTTGACTTCAATGTTCACTTTTATACATACATATATATATATATATATATATATATATATATATATATATATATATATATATATATATATATGCGTGTGTGTGTTTGGTTGGATTTATGTGCATTTGTGACCCTGGGTTTCACGCTTTTGCGATCGTCAGACAAACTGATTCATTTTTTTAAATTTTTGGATTTATATAGATAGCGTGTATTGGTCTTATTATGGGAGTGGGTGGGGAAATGGTCGTCGTGATGTCACCCATGCTAACGCAAACATTGAATTTCAACATATAAATGCGTATGTATATAGACAACCGCACACATATACATACATAAGTCAAGCCCCATACTTTCCACATTCCGCGGATATAATATACAGTGTAACCCGGATATAAGAGAGTTGTCGGGACCGGAGACGAAGTCTCTTATATCCGGGTTTTTCTTATATCCGGGTTTGGTCAATTATATATACATTAATACAGTCTCTAATTTGGGACCAGAGAAAATCTCCCTTATATCCGGGTTTCTCATATCCGGGTCTCTTACATCCGGGTTAAACTGTATAAATAATAATATATATATATATATATTTATGTTTATATTTATACACACACACACACACACACACATATATATATATATATATATATATATATATATATATATATATATATATATATATATAGATAGATAGATAGATATATTGCTGATACACACAGATGAGTGGACGGACGGATCCGTCTACAAAACTCTAGAGTCGGGATGCGGAAGGTAACATCAATCAGCTAAGTGACAAACATTTTAATTTTATTAATTATATATATACAGTGTAACCCAGATATAAGAGACCCGGATATAAGAGAAACCCGGATATAAGATACTTCTTATCCGGTCCCGACAACTCTCTTATATCCGGGTTACACTGTATATATATTAATAAATATACATCAACGGTAGCACAGATACCTATATTATTATACATCGTGTACTATTTTATTAGCACCACCATTAAATGACCGATGTTATATTTTGACACGAGATTAAACAAGACCTTATATCTATTTTTATACTTTAGTGCAAAACAGACCTGTCTACTTTTTATTCTAGAGTAAACGTGACCGATATCTACTTTTTTTTATTCGAGTGTAAACCAGACCTATATCACGGTTTTTTTTTCTAGTATTAACCAGATTGATTTCTACTTTTTTATTGTAGTGTAAACCAGACCTATATCTACTTTTTTCATTGTAGTGTAAACCAGACCTATATCTACTTTTTTCATTGTAGTGTAAACCAGACCTATATCTACTTTTTTATTGTAGTGTAAACCAGACCTATATCTACTTTTTTATTGTAGTGTAAACCAGACCTATATCTACTTTTTTCATTGTAGTGTAAACCAGACCTATATCTACTTTTTTATTGTAGTGTAAACCAGACCTATATCTACTTTTTCATTGTAGTGTAAACCAGACCTATATCTACTTTTTTCATTGTAGTGTAAACCAGACCTATATCTACTTTTTTATTGTAGTGTAAACCAGACCTATATCTACTTTTTTATTGTAGTGTAAACCAGACCTATATCTACTTTTTTCATTGTAGTGTAAACCAGACCTATATCTACTTTTTTCATTGTAGTGTAAACCAGACCTATATCTACTTTTTTATTGTAGTGTAAACCAGACCTATATCTACTTTTTTCATTGTAGTGTAAACCAGACCTATATCTACTTTTTTCATTGTAGTGTAAACCAGACCTATATCTACTTTTTTATTGTAGTGTAAACCAGACCTATATCTACTTTTTACATTGTAGTGTAAACCAGACATATATCTACTTTTTTCATTGTAGTGTAAACCAGACCTATATCTACTTTTTTATTGTAGTGTAAACCAGACCTATATCTACTTTTTTCATTGTAGTGTAAACCAGACCTATATCTACTTTTTTCATTGTAGTGTAAACCAGACCTATATCTACTTTTTTATTGTAGTGTAAACCAGACCTATATCTACTTTTTTATTGTAGTGTAAACCAGACCTATATCTACTTTTTTCATTGTAGTGTAAACCAGACCTATATCTACTTTTTTATTGTACTGTAAACCAGACCTATATCTACTTTTTTCATTGTAGTGTAAACCAGACCTATATCTACTTTTTTCATTGTAGTGTAAACCAGACTTATATCTACTTTTTTCATTGTAGTTTAAACCAGACCTATATCTACTTTTTTCATTGTAGTGTAAACCAGACCTA
>OZ038503.1:18554950-18579950 GCA_964036315.1 Acanthosepion esculentum | reverse complement strand
CAGTTTTGGCTAAATAGTTTAGACATATGTCGATTTGTTTCCGTTGGGATCCTTTCAAGTTTGCGGATTAATTTCTTGGTAACCTTAGAAAATTGATTAAGAAAAATACCTAAATTTTCTTTCAAACAGTTTTTTTTTATTTTCCCAAGTACATTCAATCTCATCTGAGACCATCTTCAGGGGCTAAGTTGTCTGTGAGTATGTATATGTCTTCAGGTAAATTCAAAACATTTTAACTGTTCGTTTTTACTTCTTTGAAATGTTTTGAATTTACAGAAACAGAGACCGACGAATGTTCCTTTCGTCAGCTTTCGAAACTGCGCTACTCTTTTAAAGCAAACATGGTCCAAATGAGGTTCCCCCACTACCGAGGTGCTTTACTCCGCTCAGCTACAATAGCCATGAAAACAAAAAAGGTACCATTAGCATATTTAAGTAATACACATCTCTCATATACGATGACACGTAGTCGCTGAATTGGACTCTTTAAAAACATGAATATTGAATTATATGGGTTATTCAATGCCGAAATCTAAATATTGTGTATACTATTTTATGATTACAACTAAATATATTTTGAACGCAATTGTATGCCTTCAACTACAGATAAAATGTATTGTTGGTCAGTTTGCTTTAAATATGTATTTCTGATAATTTTACTATAAATATGTATTGTTGGTTGGTTGATTTTGTTTAGCGGCTTATCAACCTACTTCGGATATTTACAGATCATGACATCTATTAGGGAGATGGGATTAAATATACTTTAATGCTTAAAAATTATTCAGTATTATTATTGTTCAGCTAATAAGCATTGTAACATAACACAAATAACGATATTGGGGAAAAAGAGATTTTCGGCAATATACTCCTTTTTACGTATTCACTTTTTACTTTTAACTTTTATCAAAAACGACATTCTTGTACATGTAATTACGAATAATATTAGACATTTATTATTCATTTTTTTTAACTAATAACTATTTGTGCTCAGTTGTTGATATTAATAGCTATCTACTGATATGTAAAAATATTGGAATAATGCAAAAATAAAAATGTCTTCCCTCTCATAGATGTTGCAATCTGTTAATTCCAAAATATAAGTATTTTGTACGTAATTTTATGCTTTCAACGACAGATATATTGTACATAATTATATACTTTCACTGTAAAGGTATATTTTTGATATATATTTTGTAGATAATAAAATATATTCTTGGTAATCATACTATAAAAATGTCTCTTTATATTTTTTAGTGCGGTATTGGTTGCCATTTTACTATAAAGATATATTGTTGGTTATTTTACTATAAAATGTATTGTTGGTAATTTTTATATAAAAATATATTGTTTGTCATTTTACTATAAAAATGGATTGTTGGTCATTTTATTATAAAAATGTATAGTTGGTCATTTTATAACAAAAATGTATTGTTGGTCATTTTATTACAAAAATGTATTGTTGGTCATTTTGTTATAAAAATGGATTGTTGGTCATTTTATTACAAAAATGTATTGTTGGTCATTTTGCTATAAAAATGGATTGCTGGTCATTTTACTATAAAAATGTATTGTTGGTCATTTTATTACAAAAATGTATTGTTGGTCATTTTATTACAAAAATGTATTGTTGGTCATTTTATTATAAAAATGTATTGTTGGTCATTTTGCTATAAAAATGGATTGCTGTTCATTTTATTACAAAAATGTATTGTTGGTTATTTTACTATAAATGTATTGTTGGTAATTTTGCTATAAAATATATTTTTTGGTCATTTTACTATAAAAATGGATTGTTGGTCATTTTATTACAAAAATGTATTGTTGGTCATTTTATTACAAAAATGTATTGTTGGTCATTTTGCTATAAAAATGGATTGCTGGTCATTTTACTATAAAAATGTATTGTTGGTCATTTTATTACAAAAATGTATTGTTGGTCATTTTATTACAAAAATGTGTTGTTGGTCATTTTTCTATAAAAATGGATTGTTGGTCATTTTATTGCAAAAATGTAATGTTGGTCATTTTGCTATAAAAATGGATTGTTAGTCATTTTATTATAAAATGGATTGTTGGTCATTTTATTACAAAAATGTATTGTTGGTCATTTTATTACAAAAATGTATTGTTGGTCATTTTTCTATAAAAATGGATTGTTGGTCATTTTATTGCAAAAATGTGTTGTTGGTCATTTTGCTATAAAAATGGATTGCTGGTCATTTTACTATAAAATGGATTGTTGGTCATTTTATTACAAAAAGGTATCGTTGGTCATTTTATTATTAAAATGTATTGTTGGTCATTTTCTATAAAAATGTATTGTTGGTCATTTTATTATAAAAATGTATTGTTGGTCATTTTGATATAAAAATGGATTGTTGGTCATTTTATTGCAAAAATGTATTGTTGGTCATTTTGCTATAAAAATGGATTGTTGGTCATTTTACTATAAAATGGATTGTTGGTCATTTTATTACAAAAATGTATTGTTGGTCATTTTATTACAAAAATGGATTGTTGGTCATTTTACTATAAAATGGATTGTTGGTCATTTTATTGCAAAAATGTATTGTTGGTCATTTTGCTATAAAAATGGATTGCTGGTCATTTTACTATAAAATGGATTGTTGGTCATTTTATTACAAAAAGGTATTGTTGGTCATTTTATTATAAAAATGTATTGTTGGTCATTTTATTATAAAAATGTACTGTTGATTTTTGTTTGGGTTTCACTATTTTCCCATACAATGCTACCACCTTGCTGCCGGATGTAGTTTATCGTCATACCCAGCACGAGATCGATAAGGAGGAAATAAGGTTTGGCGAATTTCACACTTGCAAGATATATTGAGAGAGAGAGAGAGAGAGAGAGAGAGAGAGAGAGAGAGAGAGAGAGAGAGAGAGAGAGAGAGAGAGAGAGAGTTAAACGGTTAACGAATTTCTGTGACTGAAGACAAAGATTGTATATGTGTCTAACGTTGCTTAGAGCTACAAGAGAAAGGAAGTCTTGGACAGACATGATCGTTCATGTCCTAAAGGGACACGGTACATTAAAGAATGAGAGTTTATGAGCTTGGAAGGAAAATATCCTCCCCCACCCTACCACCACCACCACCACGACTTCTCAGTGAAAGAATTACGAACCAGTTTTATTTTAAGAAAAGAGTCATATTAAAAATTCTGCCGCGGAAATATTGTTGTATAAACAAAGCGGCTTTGTTGTCATTTGACGTTGTGTTTATTGTTTAATGGCAGTCGTCCAAGTGTGGCGAACATTTCCCAATGAAAACGATTGCAGTAATTGAGCAAACATAGAGACATTGTCACCAGAAGAAGACAGAATATAATAAAGAATTAACATTATCATAAATCGCTTCAATGTGCCACTGAATGGGTAGAAAACCGGGAGGTGAGGTTCTAAGTTTCCTTTTACAGTGTCGTGCTGAGCGCTAAGGCATAGCGGCGTGGTTAGCAAACTAGGCTTGTTTGTCATTATTGTTGAGTAACGAGTTCTTCTTAAATCGGGTTTACCCATACTTGGGTGTCTTGTTCCAAAACCAAAACTAATCAGAAGAGGAGTAATAGTTAGCGAACTAATCTGACTGACTGAGTAATGATTTCCATTTTCACTGAATTCTCCATACTTGTGGCATTAAACAGAGAATAAGCTAACTTCTGTAAATATTCTCGACAAAATCCAGAGTCTGTAATTTTGTCGGTCCTGACCTGGCATCTCGCCTTCAGTCACTTTCTCACTGCTGTGACGTGACTATTCAGTATCATTTCTATTCGTCACTTTCATGTGCTGTAATGGTTAACAAGCTTGTGTGGCTAGAGTAGTTATGACTGAGTAGTGAGTTCAACCCACATTTGGTGCTCCATACTTTCGGCCTTGTGCCATATGTAAGCTACGCTAAATAAACTAATTAAATATAGCACAGTTACCAGCCTTCCCCATCCTCATTTTTGGACTTGTGCCACATTTTTTGTATTCTTCGGATATAAATATCGCACTGCTTCTTGATAACCCCACAGCATGGATTAAAGAGTGCTACTTGATTAGCAACTAGGTCTCATCTTTTTAGTGTTGAACAAGCTAAAAGTAACCGTAAGTTCAATTCTAATAGATTCTTTTCTTGCCTTTGGAACTCTCTTCCAGTTACTTTCTTTATCTATCTATCTATCTATCAATCTATCTATCTATCTATCTATGCCTATTCATATCTATCTATTTCAGTCTGTTGATAATTATCTATCTATTTTAGTCTGTTGATATTTATCTATCTATCTATCTATCTATCTATCTATCTATCTATCTATCTATCTATCTATCTATCTATTCCAGTCTGTTGATATCTATCTATCTATCTATCTATCTATCTATCTATCTATCTATCTATCTATCTATTCCAGTCTGCTGATATCTATCTATCTATCTATCTATCTATCTATCTATCTATCTATCTATTTCAGTCTGTTGATATCTATCTATCTATCTATCTATCTATCTATCTATCTAATTCAGTCTGTTGATATCTATCTATCTATCTATCTATCTATCTATCTATCTATCTATCTATCTATCTATTTCAGTCTGTTGATATCTATCTATCTATCTATCTATCTATCTATCTATCTATCTATCTATTTCAGTCTGTTGATATCTATCTATCTATCTATCTATCTATCTATTTCAGTCTGTTAATATCTATTTATCTATCTATCTATTTCAGTCTGTTGATATCTATCTATATTATAGCCTTGCTGAGGGTTAAATGAATACAACAAAGTATAAGGCCCATTGATTCTTTTAACTGCATATAATAACCCTAGATAATTGTCTCTTGGATTATTTAATCTCAAAATGTGTATGGGGCACCCAGTGAGATTTGAACTCACTACACAGTAGTAAGCTGTTAACAAAACTCGACTCGCTAACCTTACAAATACAAAGTCGAATCGATCCCTGATTTCTTAAAGAATTATCTGTACTTTCTTTTCGTTTACAAATATTAAATTTAAAACTGTTTACCGCGTTATACTAATATTGGCTTTTTCTCTATCTGGAATAGCCTAAGGCATGATTTTTTTTTTTTACCTGAACTCCGCAGGAAGTGACATTAGGTTGTTTTTATATGGCGTATCTATAGGTATACAATTGGACCAACGACAAAAACTACCCACAGTCAATATGGCGATGATATTACATTTACACCACCTCACTTAGTACAAAGAGGAAGGTGCAGGCTTGGAATTCACAGAAGCAGACGTCTTCTCCCGTGTAAAATAAGAACAGACATAACGCTTGGTATGACACAAGGTCGCTTAAAAGTGGAGAGGTCGAGTTAGTGCACAATTTCAAAAATTGCCCGGTCCCAGCAATCAACGTCGCGCTGGGGTCGATATTCTACCGATTCTTCCTCTTTTTTACTGTGAGAGCGAGGTGCTGCTGAAGATCGCCCCCGTTTTTTTTTTCTTTTCTTTTTTTTTTTGTTGCGTTCCGTTTCCAAGACAGATGCACACCTGAGATTGAACATATAGTTTGTCCAGTCAGGGACAGATACTACACTTTGATTCTGGCCCGACGCCATGATATAAGCCAATAGCTAGACATTTGTCGAATATATCTGGCGACGCGAGTAGAGGGAGATATGGTTTCCAGACTTTTCGAAGGGCGATCTTACGAAGCAGGAAGATGAAATTTTAACCGGAAATCGACCTTCATACGTTGACAGTGTTTAACATCTGGAAAAAGAAGTAAATAGGAAAAACAGACACCTCGGTTTGTAGAAAAAAAAGAAGAGAAGACGTGAATAATTAAACCTAGGTTGCTAGAAAAGTGGGGGTTATTTTTTTTTTAATTCTTTGAATCATTTCACTCCAAACAAAGCAATAAAGCCGCTAAGATGCAAGGATTTACTGAATGTTAAAGAATTTAAGGGGAAAAACACTATTAAAACGGAGAGAACATTAATTAAGATGACAGTAGATAACGATCCACCCTGCGTTTAAATTTTTGAAGCTGCGTAGTAGTAGTTGTAGTACAGCTAGTAGTTTGCTAGGTATAACCCCTATATTCGCCAATTGTTCTCTATTTATACTTGTCTATCTAATTTGCATACGATACTACAAAGGTCAAAGTTGATTGGCAAGCATGGGGCCGGGAGAGAGTATTTTGTTAATATCTAATCCGACAATATTTTTATAAACATTACTTTTGGTTAGCATAAAAGTTAGGGTTACATTTAGCTTTTTCTAGTACTGCGCATACATTCATGAATTCTAAGTATCAAAGAGGAAGGTAATGTTATGAACAATCAAGAGTGGTCTCCCTTTGTTTCGTTACTTTCATCTATTTCTCTTTACTGGGACTATAAAAGGACACTATACGCGAACCTTGCATTCTCAGTTAAATAAAGCTTTCTTAACGCCTACACCTGTGTACCTTTGTCTTTACAATAGGTGCAACAGAAAAATTCTAAAAGAAATATATTATAAGCATAATATTTGGGAAAAATGTCAATAATACGGCATCAAAAAGAAATATCCCAAACAACATAAATGGCAAATAAATAATAAAGCCCCACTATATAATGTTAATAGTAAAAATGCATTAATAATATAAAGAATAATAAATGTAATAATAGCAATAAAAATAAACATAACAATTTGTTTAACTGTAGAAATTAAGAAAAGAATGTACACTCGAAAACAAATGTTTGCGAGTAATATAATCTATAAAACTACAGTAAAAAAATGATATAGGGGTTATAAATAATCAAGAGTGGCCTCTCTTGTTTCGTTACTGTAGTCTTTGAGAGCGCTATTTCTGTTTACTAGAACTATAAAAGGACACTATACGTGAACCTTGTATTCTCATTTGAATAAAGCTTTCTCAAAGCCTACCCCTGCGTACTCTTGTCATTACAGGTAATATTTATTTTGAAAATACAGAAATGTAGCAAAAGGCCAAAAGCGGGGGATAAGGCAAGGCTGGTCTTCAATCTGTCTTGTTTTAAACTTAACTAGCCACAATTACAGTCCCAAACTTACCATAATATTCCTTATACCAAAACAATATATTCTTACTTACTATTCTTACTACAGTCACCGTAATACCTCATGTCTCTATGAAGTCACTACTAGTTTCCATATGTAAAATTAGTCTTGGGGTGTGGAATAAAAATAACAATTTTTGAAAATGGAACCCCAATGAATATTTACAATGATTACAATTTTATATGCGATAAACTAGGCAAAATAGTATTAGTCATACCCACCACTAATTCTTAATCATGGCAAAAATATCCGTTAACTGGAGGAAATTAGCACAGGATTAGGTAATGAATAACAATCTATCAAGCAAACACTCACTCAAACCATAGAAGAAGGTTCATCAGAACAATTACCATGAAAATTCAAGCGTCCTACGAGGCTGGCATCCCGCTCTCACCCTTTCAATGTTGCTGAAACTGTTAAATGTAGCCGTCTCTTCTACTCCAATAGCTTCATATCTCGCATCTCACGCCTGTGGAACTCCCTTCCCTTTTCCTGTTTCCCTGATAGCTATAATCTCCAATTATTCAAATGTAATGTCAGTCGACATCTCCAGTTGCATTGACCTATCCACTATCCTTCTCCTCATCCTTTCCTCTTTCACTCCTATCTGCTCTCGCTCCAAATCTTCTGTAACCCCTTGCCTTGATCTATCCACTATCCTTCTCCTCATCCTTTCCTCTATCACTCCTATCTGCTCTCGCTCCAAATCCTCTGAAACCCCTTGTCATGATCTATCCACTATCCTTCTCCTCGTCCTTTCCTCTTTCACTCCTATCCGCTCTCGCTCCAAATCTTCTGTAACCCCTTGCCTTGATCTATCCACTATCCTTCTCCTCATCCTTTCCTCTATCACTCCTATCTGCTCTCGCTCCAAATCTTCTGTAACCCCTTGCCTTGATCTATCCACTATCCTTCTCCTCGTCCTTTCCTCTTTCACTCCTATCCGCTCTCGCTCCAAATCTTCTGTAACCCCTTGCCTTGATCTATCCACTATCCTTCTCCTCATCCTTTCCTCTATCACTCCTATCTGCTCTCGCTACAAATCCTCTGAAACCCCTTGCATGTTAGTGGCTTCTCGTCTTGCTTGGGGTGAAATACTTAAAAAAAATATATATTTATAGAAGAGACGCAGGGCAACTATATTATTTTTGAAATGCTACATATGTGAAGCATTAGTTTGTAAAATCATCGCAGTGAAACGGTGGCCTGACCTGGCCGCAATGCGATAAAAAGACGATGCCCTTCGATGTTGTGTTAGTGGTTGTTGCCGTGGGAGAAATAATTAAATCTTAACGAGACAGACATCAATAGTAAGAAATAAGCCCGGGTCCGGGATTAATAGACTCTGCCGCTTTTGATGTTCAGCGTATTGGCTACTATGCCGCGAAAGAGCATCGACCTGGCTGACGTAGCTGTGAGGCGTGCCAGGATTAAATTAGCAGTGATACTAACCATCTAACAGATGCTAGCGTTTTCTAACTCTCTGTGTGCGCATGGGCGTGAGTATGCGTGCGCGTGTAAGAGATTTGGAAAATCTCATTCGAAACATTCGGAGCTTATATAAAATATCACTCCTCCTTTTTGCGGCTGAGAATTCTATGCAGTTCCTTCAGAGATGGACAGAAGAATGAAGGCACGAAAACTTGGTTCTACAGAAGGATGCTGAGAATAGAGTGGACAGAACATGTGAAAGTAACAAATAACTTTTAAGGAAAATGGGAGCAAAAAAAAGCACTTGAACTTCAAATCAAAATTTCTGGGCCCCAATAATGAGGAAAAAGAATTTGGAAAATGCGATACTCACAGGTCATATGGGGGGGGGGGGACAGAGGGAATAACTAAGCAGCCTAGATAAAGAGCTCGTTTAAATATATGACCGAAGGATAGTGAGGAGAGAGATATTACAGTGTAACCCGGATATAAGATACTTCTTCTCCGGTCCCGACAACTCTCTTATATCCGGGTTACACTGTACTAATATCTATGAAGGATAAGGACTTGCAGAGGACAACGATCGCCCACGTCTTAAATTGACATGGATCATAAAAGAAGAAAGCTGTAAATAGATGAATTCCAAAATGCCACATCCCAAATCACAGAAACATGCATAAACATAGATAACGCATCTACAAAAGTAAGTAAAAAGTCCTAACTGCAGTATATATATGCTCCTGAAAATTTTATTTCGGTTGAGCTCTCTGGGAGGAAGTGTGGCTTTGTAAACAGTGACTATTAAGGCTAATAATGCAAGAATCTTCGGTAAAGCGAATCGCGTTCTCTCAGTCACTGTATGTTTATCTAAAAATAAATACACCGGGTTACACTGTACGCTTAAATCCACCTTCATATACAGTGTAACCCTGATATAAGAGAAACCCGGATATAAGAGAAACCCGGATATGAGAGAGATTTTCTCTGGTCCCAAATTAGAGCCTGTGTTAATGTATATATAATGGACCAAATCCGGATATAAGAGACTTCTCAGGTCCCGACAACTCTCTTATATCCGGGTTACACTGTACCGGCCTGAATGTCCGAGAAAATTTTCGTTCCCGAGGACGCATATTTTCTATGAAAAATTTATCGGACATTCAGGCCGGTAAATGTCGTTAATACTGTTTATTATAAACAGGGAATCTACTTAAATATTTGTCTCTATAAAATAAAGAATATATGTATATATTATTTATTAAAATATCATAACATAAGCATGTTATAACATCGCTAGAAAAATAACCATTTTGTTTCAACACTTCTGGTGTCTTGTCACGTGATGGTGTTGATTGCAACTCAAAACGGGAGGCTCGATGAAAAACACCAAACAAATGATGTCTATAATAACATTAAGAGTTTGTGTACTTACTAGAAAGGATATCTCGCGGTATGAAGCTGGTATTTTAAACGGGTATTTTAAAGCAATCCTTTTAGATTTGAATATGTTCATTTTCTAAAAAGAGATGAACACAGGACTCTGCAACAGGCTGAGAACACTAGCTTGTATTAAAAAAAATCCACGCCCCCATGTCCCTCACCACCTGAGACAGATAGATAGATAGATAGATAGATAGATAGATAGATAGATAGATAGATAGATAAGTAACAGACTGCAATAGATAGATAGATAGATAGATAAGAATAGACGGAGATAGATAGATAGATAGATAGATAAGGAATAGACTGCAATAGATAGACAGACAGATAGATAGATAGATAGATAGATAGATAGAGAGAGAGAGAGAGAGAGAGAGAGAGAGAGAGAGAGAGAGAGAGAGACGAAAATCGAGATAGATAGATAGATAGATAGATAGATAGATAGAGAAACGCTCAAAGAGTTACCGACGACCGAAGCAACGGGTCAGATTCCCTAAATCAATACGCTCCTGTTTTCTTGTCTTTCGTAAAAGCTGAAAAATAATATTTACCAAAATGCATGGACATTTCTTTTTGTACCAGACACATGTACCTTTCTAAGTAAATGGCAAATAATGATACACTTCATTGTAAAAGTATTCATTAGCAGAAAATAACATAGATAGGAACCTTTTCTAACTAATAAAGATTTTATGGTTGGAGTCACACACACACACACACACACACACACACACACACACACATATATACAATTCGCAGACAGTATTGTTTCGCTGTATCACAGCTCTTCAGTGCGACTAGAGAACCGAATGCCTCAAGCCCGGATCGAAACCAAACCGATTTGGTGTCAGTCACTGAGCCATCTTTACTCGACAGAACAAATCAGCCAAATCTAGCGTATTGTTTTTACAAATGTAAACAAACGCCAAGCAGCCAAAGTGCTCCATTCATTTTACTGAAGAGCTTCGCATTTACGCAGTTGACCGTTGTGTTTAGAATTAGCTTGTCGTTCAACAGTGCTCAATTGAAAATATCGTCTATTGCCCGGTTTACACTCCACCCGTCTTTCGAACAGGAGTAATTGTTTTTTTCTTTGTTTCCTGTTTAGAATTGGGTTTCCGGTTCCTTCTAAAATCTATTTTAATTTAGTTTATACTTCTGACGCCTGAATTTGAATTTTTATTTACTTTTATTCTTCTCGCCTATCGACCGGTTCACACTCCTTCCCGCTCTTGTGAACAGGAGTAGCCGTTTATCCATTGTTTCCTGTTTAGGATTAGTTTTCCGGTTCATTGTCTTTCACTCCCAGTATCACTTTGCGTCTTAGTGGCTTTATCTCCTTGCTTATAGTGAACTGATTAACAATAATTAATTAATTTTAGTTGATACCCGTATTTGAAATAGACGCAATTTTTTAAAAATTTTAAACAGTGTGTGTTATGTCTATCGATCTGTGCACTGAAGAAAAATAAATATTAAAGAAAATTTGCTGTCCGTCATAGAGAGTTTCTTTTTTTTTTCCATATAGGAGGATTTTTATTACATGGCAGTTCAACACTCTTTTCCTTGGTTTTAACGAAATTTTCCAGTCTCCACATACTTTGCTTAGCTTTTGGAAGGCATTTTCGCTATTTTAATGCGTAGATTGACTGTCACATTTTCTGTTCGTTTTTAAGACACTTCTCAGATATTTATATACAAAGATTCAGTCAGTTATGTGCCATGCGCGATAAACGCTTAGGCGATCATGTATCTTTCGATATATGACTGATGAAGCAGATTTTTTTCCCGCAGTAGGTTGTCATTTCTTTCTGGGATAGAAGGCTATCCAAGGCTATAGAACCCGGTCTGTCCAGCTATTTACCCATAGCTGTGAGGAAAAGAAGAGGATTCCTACCTTTCCGAAGGGTATTAGCACGTAAGGGAATGCAATGGATTCGACTGCAGTTCGAACTCGGCTCAATCCATTACACCACCTTGCCTCCTTTTATGAGTTACGGTCATTTTATGAGCCAGTCAGTTATGTGTCATGCGTGATACACGCTTAGGCGATACAAGACTGACGAGGCAGATTTTTTTCCCGCAGTAGGTTGCCATTTCTTTCTGCGGTAGACCAGTTGCCATCCATGGCTATAGAACCCGGCCTGTCCTGCTATTTACCCGTAGCTGGTGGGCGGGGTGTAGGGGAGAAAAGAATAGGATTCATACCTTTCGCAAGGATATTAGCACGTAAGGGAATGTAATGGATTCGACTGGAATTCGAACTCGGCTCGCTATCCATTACTCCACTGCGCCTCCTCAAAGATTAAAGTTTCTCTCATACATTAAAAATATCTCTTATATTGCACATGATCCACTACTGACTGTTGGTACCATGTTGCTGGTACAGTGTAACCCGGATATAAGAGACCCGAATATAAGAGAACCCCGGATATAAGAGAGATTTTCTCTGGTCCCAAATTAGAGCCTGTGTTAATGTATATATAATAGACCAAACCCGGATATAAGAGAAACCCGGATATAAAAGACTTCTTCTCCGCTCCCGACAACTCTCTTATATCCGGGTTACACTGTACCATGTACCATCTTTCCTCATGGCTGGGTCATCTGCAACTAAACCGTTTCTCGCAATAGATTTTTTTTATTGAGGGTAGTGACGGCACACCCATCAGGATTTAAAACCAAGACTTGGCAAAAGGTTGATGAACAACCTTGTAGGGCCATTGGCCATTTATCAGAATTAATTAGATTAGGCTCTATAGCTATGGATGTAGCCAGTGCGGCAATGACACAGCATCGCTGGGCGGGGTGCTTTCTACACTAATATCAACGACCAGGTGGGGTGGTGCTTTCCGATTGAATCAACGGCCGTGTCTTTTAACCATATGCGAACCTTTATGTTGGCGGACATCAGCTGTGGTTTTACCTGGAGAGGGGTGTGCTCTACCAAGTCTAATTACCCCCAGGATGCGCTACGCATGAATAAATACCACAATGGCTTTCAACCTAAGTATGTGTGGGGGGGGGGGCGACTGGTCAGGTGCTCAGGTGCGCAACGACCCTACCACCATACCTGGTCATGGGACTGATAATAATGATATGAGGAGGAGGGTACAATGCTTGGCTAAGTATTCGACAGTCGCGCTTAGATGCGTCTCGAGATACTAAAAATAATTAATACGAAGATATTATCACTGAATTATTCGGACAGCAAAAAGTCTAACCGTCTTCGTAAGAGGTTAAAAGCCATTAACCACAGATGACGACCATGCAATGTATACGTCATGTTCGTTTTAAGTTCTTCAGTCAAGAGAGACGGGTGAGAAAGTGGATCGAATGACGGCGTTAAACTAAAGTTTTATTTGAAATCGTTTAATCTGTTCCGTTTGATTTATTTTTTTAATTTAGATTCCCTCATCGATACTTTGATATTGCGTCAAAAAGTCACATTTTTAAATTTCGATTTCTCAAGCATACACATTTAAAAAGAACAAAAAAAAAATCAATAATAGATACTTTAAAATATATTTCTGTTTACAGAAGTAACGATAGATAGATAGATAGATAGATAGATAGATAGATAGATAGATCGGAACAGACTGAGATAGATAGATAGATAGATAGATAGATATATAGATAGATAGATCGGAACAGACTGAGATAGATAGATAGATAGATAGATAGATAGATAGATAGATAGATAGATAGATAGATAGATAGATAGATCGGAACAGACGGAGATAGATAGATAGATAGGAACAGACGGAGATAGATAGATAGATAGATAGATAGATAGATAGATAGATAGATAGATCGGAACAGACGGAGATAGATAGATAGATAGATAGATAGATAGATAGATAGGAACAGACGGAGATAGATAGATAGATAGATAGATAGATAGATAGATAGATAGATAGATAGATAGATAGATAGATCGGAACAGACGGAGATAGATAGATAGATAGATAGATAGATAGATAGGAACAGACTGAGATAGATAGATAGATAGATAGATAGATAGATAGATAGATAGATAGATAGATAGATAGATAGATCGGAACAGACGGAGATAGATAGATAGATAGGAACAGACGGAGATAGATAGATAGATAGATAGATAGATAGATAGATAGATAGATCGGAACAGACGGAGATAGATAGATAGATAGATAGATAGATAGATAGATAGATAGATAGATAGGAACAGACGGAGATAGATAGATAGATAGATAGATTAGGACAGACGGAGATAGATAGATAGATAGATAGATAGATAGATAGGAACAGACGGAGATAGATAGATAGATAGATAGATAGATAGATACGTACAGACTGAAATAGATAGATAGATAGATAGATCGGAACAGACGGAGATAGATAAATAGATAGATAGATTGCCATTCCCTCACACTTCACTCCCTGTAACGGCCTTGCTTGATACATGTATGAGAGAGAGAGAGAGAGAGAGATTGAGAGAGAGAGAGTGAGATAGATAATGAGTGAACTGAGATAGATATCAACAGACTGAGATAGGTAGATAAAGAATAGACTGCAATAGCTCGCCAACTCGATACATAAATATTGAGTAGAATGCTTACACTTGCTTTAGTGCACCAGGTATGTCACGCGTTGTTTTTTTTTTTTGTTGTTTTTTTGTCTCTCTTTCCCACTATTCGACCCGTGAGTATCAGATTCTCAAGGCCCTCCTTCATTATGTGTCCTAGAAACTTCAGCTGCCTCTTCTCTAAGACCTCATCGTTGCTCACGCGCTCGGTCCATGATACCCTCAGCATCCTTCTGTAGAACCACATCTCTGTCGCCTCGAGTCTCTTCTTCATCTTTGAGGAAATCGTCCAACATTCGCTGCCGTAAAGAAGGACAGATGTCACATAACTGTTCAGTATTTTTTTCTTTGTTTCCAAAGAAATCCTCCTGTTTTGAAGTACTCCTTGGCCCTTGGCCATCCAAATACGTCTACGGATCTCAGTGTCGCACTTACCGTCCTCTGTCAAGACGCTTCCCAGTTATTTAAACTTCCGCGTCTGGTTGATTCTAGTGTTCCCGACCTGCAAATCGCATTTCGGGCTTATACTGTTACTGATGACCATGCACTCAGTTTTCTTGTAGTTTATGTTTAGTCCCTTCTTCTCGCTCTCCGTCATCAGCCTAGATATCACAGCATCGTCCAGACACAGAGCCGTCGAACTCGGGAATGAGTTTAAGGTCAAACTTCGCCTCCGTCATTTTCCCCCGAAATAGCTTGTGTGAAACTGACCGAAGTAATCGCTTTCCCAACTGACAAAGTCTTTCCGTGAAAGCATTACCACGTTCACGATCGTACTGTCTATTCTCTCTCGCGTGATTTGCATACGCCCAACCGCTCTAGCCAATTCCCCTAGCCCCGAGACTGTGTCTTTCTTAAATAAAGGTGTCAGGGCGGTCATATTTCTTTTCCTTTCCTCCACCCGTTTTGCACGCCATACATATGCCTGCTCGCTTTGGCACACGAGCTAAGTCTTCTCTTCTGCAGGAGCACCAGGCCAGATATCACTGTTATTTTCAATGCATGGCGAATGGTAGATTTGTAAATGTGCAAGATGCATTATGGCGATAAAAATATCTATCATTAATTTTCTCGCTGTACAACTAGCACTTCAGTCAGTTATGTGCCCTGCGTGATACACGCTTAGGCGATCATGTATCTTTCGACGCATGACTGACGAGGCAGATTTTTCCCCACTGTAGGTTGCCATTTCATTCTACGGTAAAAAGAACCGGATAAAGAACCCGGTCTGTCCTGCTATTTACTCATAGCTAGGGGGGGGGGTATGGGAAGAAGAGGATTCACACCTTTCCCAAGGTTATTAGCACGTAATTCGACTGGAATTCGAACTCGTCTTTCCGATTCCTCAATCCGAGCCGCTATCCATCACTCCAACGTGTGTCCCACTTATCGATTTGATTAAAAAATTAATCGTGGTCTATTTTTGTTATCCAGTGATTCATAGGGTCGTAGAGGCATCATGTGTACTGCAGCCGCAGTAGAAGGGGTGTTTCTTGGACAAGATAGCCCGACGGAGTCCAACCCTCTCCAGGCCGGTTTTGAATTCAGAGTTTTTCTTTCTCATATCTCGGCTGCCACCCGAGGTTATAGAGCCAAGTCTCTCCTGCTATTTACCCATAGGTGGGGGGAAAAGAAGAGGATTCATATATTTCCCAAGGGTATTAACACTTAACTGACTGTAATGACCTATAATGACATTTAAAAGACGCCTGTAACATATATTCTACTAAAATTGATTGCTGTTCGCAAAACGTAGGCTGCAACGGACAAGATTCCCATAGCCTGAGATTCCGTTCTAAAGATTAAAGTGAAACGTGTCTTCTTCCAAGACATAGCTACATTTATCTAACACCGCAAAAAAAAACTGAGAAAAAGATTGTAAAAAAGCAAAATGGCACGTATACAAGCATGATACACGTTTCTGTCTATAGTTCTAAGATGAGGTATTATGTACATTATTTAAATTATTGTCCTCATCTTTGTCGGAATATTTATTACAACGTTTCGGCCTTTCAGCATCTGTCTATATTTCTGAGATGAGGTATTATGTGCACTATTTACATTATTCGGACTATTGTCCTCATCTTTGTTGCCATATTTATTACAACGTTTCGGCCTTTCAGTATCTGTCTATATTTCTGAGATGAGGTATTGTGTACATTATTTACATTATTCGGACTATTGTCCTCATCTTTGTCGCCATATTTATCACAACATTTCGACCTTTCAATATCTGTCTATATTTCTGAGATGAGGTATTATGTACACTATTTACATTATTCGGACTATTGTCCTCATCTTGGTCGCCATATGTATTACACCGTTTCGACAGCTGTACGCTCCGGACTTCTTCAGGTGGTTGGAATGTCGAAATGAACCCTTTATTTCGTTCACTGGGGTAGACTGTTCTAGTTCCACGTGCCATGTTTAATGGATGTCAGTTGTCAGTTGTCTCTTGTTAATTCCCCTCCAAGTTCTACACTGCCTTAAACGGGTATTGAACTCACACTCTCAAGGACACATGACACAGTGGATAAAGCGTTCGTTAGATCCAGTGACAGGACCCAAAGTGTGTGAGTTCGACATTCCAACCACCTGAAGAAGGCCGGAGCGTACAACGGACGAAACGTTGTAATAAATATGGCGACAAAGATGGGGACAATAGTTCGAATAATATGATACACGTTGTATCAAATATATCCTGGAACCAAAAGGGGTCTAAGGACTACCTACCTTTTAATTACAATTCAGGAGAGAAAACAATATTTACGAAGTATACTTAGAAAAGAAAGATGAGCTTTTGTGCAGAACAGCCCAAATGTTTATATTACCAAAACAAAGAAAAATGTCCTTACTGAGCGACTGGAGAGTAGTTCTTCTATGTTACGTGCTGTGACCCTACGGGAAGGTAAAGAAAAATTATTTTTTTTACATGTGTAGATCAGCTGCTGTTAGCTATATCCGCTGCAGCCAATCGTCTGTGTGCTGCTACTGTTGTGGTATATACTCACTAAATTATTCATTCATGAAATACCGAATTTTGCAGTTATTATTTAAATGACGTCTTCTTGCTAAAATATTTTTAAATTGTATATCACACGTGATACACGATGTTATTATTTTCGCAAATGCTGTAACTTCTCTCATATATCGTAAAAATTGAACACATACATCGCTACGACACACACACACACACACACACACACATATATATATATATATATATATATATATATATATATATATATATATACAAAGGGATTTGTTACTTTACTATATATATATATATATATATAAATCTTTACTATATATATATATATAGTTAAATTCCCAGATCAACTCTGTGGACAAGACATATTGGTATAAAATGACAATTGGAAAAATCTTGGAGTTTGCCGATGCGTTTCGTCTTCCGACTTTTTCAAGGCAAAAATGAAATCGAAATATCTCTGTTGTTACATTAAAATCCAAATTTAAAAACATAGACGCTTCTGTCCAAGCCTTTTTTTTTCTGGTTAATGTAAATTATATTTATAGTAAGAGATTTTTTTTTCTTTCCCATGTCGACAATATAGTTAAATTCCCAGATCAACTCTGTGGACATACCAATATGTCTTGTCCACAGAGTTGATCTGGGAATTTATACCATATATATATATATATATATATATATATATATATATATATATGAATCTTTATAAATATTTCAATAGTTGAAAAAAAATTGTTAGATATAGTTAAAAAATTTTAAACAACATCTAAAATATTACTACAGTTAGATTTACGTTAGAAATATTCAAACACAGTTGCATTCCATATCACGTGACGTCCGCGTCTCGCGACGGACGCTACTTAATGTAAACAAACTTCTGAAAACAGCCATTTCTGAAGAAAGATCGGGGCCGATCTGAAATATCAAATATATATATATATATATAAAAATGTAAATAAATACTTTCACAAAAAAACATTCAATTTTTTTTAATTTACAACTTTTCAGTTGTTTATATATATATATATATATATATATATATATATATATATATATATATATATATATATATATATATTACATGAATCATTCATACAAAAAGCAGATTAGTAAAGTTGATGCTATAAATGGCGAAAAACATCTTCGCAAACAAATTTATTAATATTACATTAACCCACGAATCTCTCGATGAATGTTATGATCCCTGTTTTTAATAAATTCCGATGGCATAAGGTCTTTTTTTGCTAGTACTTTCATCTGTTCATACAGACATCATCAGGCTTGGAAATTAATTTGCTTTATTTTTAGTATATCCAGGTAATAACGAAGATGTTTTTCGACAATTATTGTCGGACTTATTATAAACAGAGCATTTACTTAAATATTTATATCTATAAAAAGAACGCATTTCATAATATATGTGTGTGTGTGTGTGTGTGTGTGTGTGTGTGTGTGTGTGTGTGTGTGTGTGTGTGTGTGTGTGTTTATATAATCAGACATTTTAAATTTTATTTGTATATCACTGTTTAGATCCCTATTTCATTGATTAGGTTACCCATGTGGTTATGTAGACTGTAAACGATTTTATCTTAGTCTGAAGCAAGCGGTGGGGTTTATGACAACAGATTATATCGTGAGTAAAATCCAGGTGCGCGAGTTCCAGTAAATAACATGTATAGATAAATAATATCAGAATCAAGTGCCGCTCTGTCGGAAAGTAGGGAATTCCGATCACAGGCTTATATAGTCAGGCCACTTTGTATATAACGGCTAGAGTCACTGTGACAGAGAGAAGAGATGCGTGGTTGCGAATAAAGTTAGAAATATGTAGACGGAGTTGTCACTGTCCAAAGGAGAGATATGGCCCATTAGTTTGTTGTGAGAGAAACAGAAGTAGCAGTGAAGATGTCCGATGTTTCACTTACGTTAGGTAACTGGACAGCGAATGGTTGCTTTGAAACTCTCACATCTGGATTTTTACTCACGGTGCGGGCTTGTCTTTTTCATCAAGGTGATATCTACAGACGACCATATTTATGACCTGTTCACCTTCTGTTTCAACTTTAGTTTTTAGGGGTTTTTTTTAACGTATATCTCAACTTTTGTTCACACCAACGGAAATAATGAAAAAAAAAAAGATGGATGGATCAAAGTTGACCAGTTGGTAAATATGGCTGTTGGTCATAGGGATGCTTTGTTTAAAATCGAACTCCAATTGATGCGGATTATAGATGTATAAAAACGGGGAGAAGAGGAAGTGGGGAGAGTAAAAACGGAAGTGGGACGATTAGGAGAGGAAGAAAATCACTGGGCTGGGAAAAATTTATCGACGACGCCATGTAAAAGCGAGAGAAAGAAAGTTCAGGGAAAAACGCAAAAAGAGTCGGAAGTTTAGCACGGAAAATAATTGAACAGCGAGAGACACAGGCCAACGGAGTAGAGTGAATTCGGAAAGCAGCGGAAGGGTAAAAGAGAAAGCGGAAACAGACAAATAAGAAACAGTAAAATGGACAGAATCAGAGAAAGAGAATAGGCAAGATGACAGGATGGTGTCGACTTAACGTTAAGGAAGCGTGAACGAAAAGGAGGCTGAGCAAAGAATGTGGTTTGGCCATGCTGGGCACAACAGTAGCGGCATCTATTTGATCTTAGCTGCAACATAAGATTCCAAATAATGAATTCGTTTGAACATTTGTCATTCTTTTCCGGACATAATATTTATTTTGCATTTATTTATTTTCACGGTTTTCGCTTCATTTATCTCTTTGTTTATTTATAGAGTTTCTTTTTATTCTGTGGAATCGCATCTATCTATCTATCTATCTATCTATCTATCTATCTATCTATCTATTTCAGGCCGTTCTTTATCTATCTATCTATCTATCTATCTATCTATCTATCTATATATCTATCTATCTATCTATCTATTACATGCTGTTCTTTATCTATCTATCTATCTATCTATCTATCTATCTATCTATCTATCTATCTATCTATCTATCTATCTATCTATCTCATGCTGTTCTTTATCTATCTATCTATCTATCTATCTATCTATCTATCTATCTATCTATCTATCTATCGATTGATTGTTCAGAGTCTGTCGTAATAAAGGAGAAACAGACAACATTAAATAAGTTATCTGCCTATATACATTGAAGTGTGTTTTTTTTAATCTCTTAACCGTTTAAATAAGATCATCTTTAAATAGTTTCTGTTAAAAGTGAAAACGCCGAAAATGAAAAGCAAAACAGTTGCGTAAATATACACAGAACACTCCTCGAAAATGAATGTAGTAACATTCGAAAGTCCTCGGGAAGACAACATTATAAAATTAAAACCAATACGAACTTCTGCAAATTTATCAATAACACAAAATAAACTTATTTGTAAATTTGAAAAATTAAATAAAAAAAATGATAGACAAAACTTGTCCATATTATTTAAACAAACATGTTTGAGAGAATTATTGCTGCCAAATTACAGTTTATATATATATATATATATATATATATATATATATATATATATATATGAATTGGACAAAGTCCGACAATTTATTTTAATGACATTTATGATATGTTTAACGTTCTTTTTATAGATACAAGTATTTAAGCAAATTCTCTGTTTTATAATAAACAGTATTAAGTAACATTCAGGCCGGTTTATATATATATATATATATATATATATATATATATATATATATATATATATATATATATATATATATATATATATATATATATATATATATATATATATGTATATGTATTACACACATATATATATATATATATATATATATATATATATGTATATGTATTACACACAGAAACCGCAAAAGTTTTTGGTTGTAATGTGGATTTTAAAAAAAATTATGCTTTATTTTCCATAATATTTTTTTTAAAAAATCCACATTTCAACCAAAAACGTTTGCGGTTTCTCTCTTCTTTTTAATATACACACTTTTGTCTGGTTGGAACTACTATAACCTCTTCACTTTTATATATATATATATATATATATATATATATATATATATATATATATATATATATATATATATATATATATATATATATATATATATGTATATATATATGTATATATATATAAATATATGTATATATATATATATATATATATATATTAGTGAACATTGAAGTCAACACTCAGAGGTGACAGACTGTTTCATGCTAGACGCAATCATCAAGCCACATTATATATATATATATATATATATATATATATATATATATATATATATATATATATATATATATATATATATATATATATATATATATATATATATATATATTATGAATTTTAAAAAGTCCGATCATTATTTTAAGACATTTTTATGTTTATACATTCTTTTTATAGATACAAATATTTAAGTAAATGCTCTGTTTATAATAAACAGTATTAATAACATTTACCGGCCTGAATGTTCGAGAAATTTTCTTAGAAAAATATTCGTCCTCCGACAGGAATCGAACCTGTATCCTATACGGATACGCCTATACGGAACCGCCTGACAGTGTTAATAGACTGAAATAGATAGGTAGATAGATAGATAGATAGATAGATATGAATAGACTGATATAGACAGATACATATTAATAGAATGATATATATATATATATAGAGAGAGAGAGATTTGATTGACAGATAAACAGATAGATAGATGGATAAGATCAGACTGAGATATATAAATAAGATCAGACTGAGATAGATAGATAGATAGATAGATAGATCAATCAGACTTAGATAGATCCGTGTGAGCTAGATAGATAGATAGATAGATAGATAGATAGATAGATAGATAGATAGATAGATAGATGGAACACAGTCACTTCATAACCTATTTTTGTGTATATGTAAGTATGAAAATATCGATAGATAGATTTGATAGATAGATAGATAAGTTTGATAGATAGATAGATAGATATAAATAGACTGATATAGAAAGATATTAATAGACTGAGATAGATAGATAGATAGATAGATAGATAGATAGATAGATAGATAGATAGATAGATAGATATGAACCGTGGAATATAGTGAAGATAACAGTGGCGGATGAGTATATCTCGTATGCTACTTGAAAGTGAGTAAATGTTTCTATTCCCTAATAATCTAGGGAAGTCAGGAAAGTCTCTAAAGAAAATTGATTGACAATGATTCTTTCTTTATGGAGAAATACAGGTCAGGGTTCAAATACTTGCCCTGTCCTGCCATCGCTCACTCCATATCTATTGAAGTTTCCGCGGGAATAAATAATAGGCATTACTTTCGGATCACCCCTCTCTCTCTCTCACTAAAAATACCCCCCCATACACGAACGCCCACCACCCATACGCTGACACGTGTCAGTGCGACTACGCGCATAAGCACATTCATGTGTAAATATAGGGCATATTGTCTATCAGAACAATTACGACTGAGGAGGGGGTTTCTTAACCTTGGCCTTGTGCCACAACTAAGCTATGCCTAGTAAATCATTTTAATATAATTGCGTTTGGAAACTTCGACGGGCTGGAATGATTAGCAATCATGTCTTGCGAGATCAATTACGACAGAAATATGAGCTCCGTCCTCATTGGGGGCTTCACACTTTCGGCCTTGTGCCACGTCCAAGGAACGCTTAGAAAATCACTTTGGCAACTGTTCCTTATCTCTCTCTCTCCCTCTCTACATATATATATATATATATATATATATATATATATATATATATATATATATATATATATATATATATATATATATATATATGTAGTATTTAAGTAAATGCTCTGTTTATAATAAACAGTAATAAATAACATTTACCGGCCTGAATATCCGAGAAATCTTAAGAGAATATATTTTCTGTGAAGATATCTCGGACATTCAGGCCGGTAAATGTTATTTAATACTGTTTATTATAAAACAGAGCATTTACTTAAATACTTGTATCTATAAAAAGAATGTTAAACATAAAAATGTCTTTAAATAATTGTCGGACTTTGCCCATTTCATAATATATATATATATATATATATATATATATATATATATATATATATATATATATATATATATCCAGAAATCGATTTCGCTTTCTTCACATCTGTCTCTCCGTCTCTCTCTTTCTCTCTGTCTATCTGATTGTGTCTCTATCTATCTATATTTACGATACATGCCGCATATATATATATATATATATATATATATATATATATATATATATATATATATATATATACGTAGAGAGTGATGCGCACACACAAACACACGCATATATGTGTGTGTGTGCGTGTGTGTGTGCGTGTGTGTGTGTGCATAAGTGTGTGTCTGTGCATAAGTGTGTGTGTGTGCGCGTGTGTGCGCGTGTGTGCGCGCTCGTGCGCGTTTGTGTGTGTATGTGCGTGTGTGTGTATGTGCTAGCCTCAACAACAGATTTTGCTGTCTACGTTTCCAGTTCTTGTGATTTCTATATGTTATACACCTATGTACCTATGAACACTATTGTGTATGTCCCAATCCTCATAAATACGTTGGACACTATTGTAGGGGGGGGTATTATGGTGTCTAATTAGTCCACCACTAGCAGTGGTTTACCTACTTCACGCCGCCGGCGAGTATTGTAATTTGTTGTATAAACCTTGTCATTTCATTTCCAACCTCCATTTTGGTTATTCCTCATTCAAGTGACCCTTCCTAGGTTAAAACACTATGATATGGTTTCCCACACACCACAAAATCTCCATTCCCATCCAGGTTTTATTGGCACCTAATTATGTACAATCATGGAAAACATATGCAAAGCGTACAATTGAACTAGAAGAAACTGAAAATAAATATGATGTATGCAAATACAAGTTAGAGACATGTCATAATAGATAAGTTAAAGACATGTCATAATAGATCAGATAAGTTAGAGACGTTATAATAGATCAGATATTTTAGAGACATGTCATAATAGATCAGATAAATTAGAGACATGTCATAATAGATCAGATAAGTTAGAGACATGTCATAGTAGAACAGATAAATTAGAGCCATGTCATAATAGATCAGATAAGTTAGAGACATGTCATAGTAGAACAGATAAATTAGAGATATGTCATAATAGAACAGATAAGTTAGAAACATGTCATAATAGATCCGATAAATTAGAGACATGTCATAATAGAACAGATAAGTTAGAGACATGCCATAATACATCAGATAAATTAGAGACATGTCATAATAGATCAGATAAGTTAGAGACAGGCCATAATAGATCAGATAAGTTAGTGACGTCATAATAGATTAGATAAGTTAGCGATCGTCATAATAGATCAGATAAATTAGAGACATGTCATAATAGATCAGATAAATTAGAGACATGTCATAATAGATCAGATAAGTTAGAGACATGTCATAGTAGAACAGATAAATTAGAGATATGTCATAATAGAACAGATAAGTTAGAAACATGTCATAATAGATCCGATAAATTAGGGACATGTCATAAT
>OZ038503.1:18544950-18549950 GCA_964036315.1 Acanthosepion esculentum | reverse complement strand
TTAGAAATTCCTTGGATTTGTAGGGTTTGATGTGCAGGTGGTGTAATATATAATGACTCCTAACTGTTAGTGGGCGTATTTATTACAACGTTTATACATTATTCGGACTATTGTCCTCATCTTTGTCGCCATATTTATCACAACGATTCGGCCTTTCAGTATCTGTCTATATTTCTGAGATGAGGTATTATATACACTATTTACATTATTCGGACTATTGTCGTCATCTTTGTCGCCATATTTATTACAACGTTTCGGCCGTTGTACGCTCCGGCCTTCTTCAGGGGGTTGGAATGTCGAACTGAACATGGCACGTGGAACTAGAACAGTCTACACCAGGGAGCGAAATAAAGGGTTCAGTTCGACATTATATATATATATGACATTTTTGGAAAAATCATAAATCGATGGAAATTTGTTTAAAAGTATTGAAAAAGGCATTAATTTATTTTAGTTCTTGTAAAACATCACCGCCCCCGCCAAACCGTAATTTCAATTTTACCATATACGCAATAAGAGTAAAATGTCAAAACGTTTCAGAAGCTTTATTTTTCAATTTGTTAATGATATAATTCGATAGTACTGGTGTAGTTTTATTGCATTTAAAAGTTTATAGCTATAACATAACTTACGGACTTACAAATAAATAAGAACAAGTTCTAGAATACTCCAGCAAGTTCTAGAAAGCTCCAGAAAGTTCTCGAAGGTTCCAGAAAGTTATAGAAGGGCCCAGAAAGTTGCAGTCCTTCTATATTTATATTCGCTTTTAGAAATTTCGTGTTTGGGGTGCCATTAAAAAAAGAAAAAAAAACGAATTAAACCCTTCTTCATTATTTTTAACAAAACTTCATCGAATTGTATTACAGGAAATCAATTATTTTACAAATAGTCATAACTTTAATATATTGTAGGGAAGTTATAACTTTGAGTAAATAATTATAAACACCCTAACAGTTATATATATATATATATATATATATATATATACAAAATACTTAAAAAAATGAGAAGCAGCAGGAAGTAGAAAAAAAATTATGTGTATTATTTATTATCTGGTTGTTATGTTGCGGAAACGAGGAACAGTAATAATTAGTTTAGAATCCAATAAGGATCGTAATCCGACAGAAGGATAAGATAAAGAAAAGATAAATGTTACTATTATGGCCTGATAAAGGAAAAGGAGACGAAATTTTCGTTGACGCTCGTTTGACGACCTGTCCGTGTGAAATGCTTGTCCGATAATGAGCCTGTCATGCGTTTGTGTGTGTAGGGGAAAAAGTTGGGTCAATTCTCATTGGTTTAGAATGAGTGAATTAATGATAATTATAATAATTATAATTATTTTATTATATTTATTCAAAATTATAACATATGCATTTTATAAAATCACTTAAAAAAGTTGCAATTTTGTTTCGACACTTCTGATTTCTTGTCAAGTGATGAAGTTGAATGGAAAATAAACGCGGTTTTAAGAGTTCAAAAGCCAAGAAAGAAAAATGAAGACAAAAACAAATATGGTTGTTTTTCTCATTTTTTTTCTTTTTCTTATTTTATTCTTCTTTGCATTTAAAAAAAAAATTCTCCCTCTATTTCCAGTTTGAATATAAGTCCTTGTCTTTGCGTGCTCATGTACTTGCTTATATATACGTGTTTTTGTATTATGATGTGAATGTGTTCGTCCTGTCATTTGAAAATTCATTTCCTTGCCTACCTCCTTATTTGAATTCTGACTTCCATGTTTCAAATATGTGTAGCGATCGGAGATATTTTTTTTAATCAGCGTCGAACTTAACTGATAAATAGTTTTTAATTTAAAATTTAATTTTGTATTGGTTTGTAATTTAATTTAATCTTAACTTTATTGGACTTATATTAGCGTTTGTTGTGATATTATTTTAAATTGCCATATACTTGTATTCTGATTCGTCATAATAGGTTACATAACAAAGTTTTCCATTACTTGGTTGGCTTTTGAACTTTTAAAACCGTCTATTTCACTTTCAAAAACATCATTTGAAAAAACATCAGAAGTGTCGAAACAAAATTGGAAATTATGTAGTGATTTTATAACATGCATATGTTATAATTTGGAATAAATATTATTAGCTCTACTTGTTACTGAGCACTCTCTTAAGACTAGAATTTTAGTTATTGGAATTTTATTCCATGTTTACCAACCCAGTACTTGGCTAATTATTTTTTTTATATTTATATTTATTTTTGAACCATAACTAATTATTATTTATTTTTTCACGGAAACGACAGTATATTATAAAGTGGTCAGTTTTTCTTTAAATTAAATTATTCGCTCTGACATAACATTGATTATATATATATATATGTATGTATGTATGTATTTTATATATATATATATATATATATATGTATGTATTTTATATATATATATATATATATATATATATATATATATATATATATATGTATGTATTTTATATATATATATATACATACATATAATCTCCAAGTGATTATTATTTTGCTTTTTAGCCAGAACTACTGCATTAATGTATCCCTAAAATTAGCTTCCGAGGAAAACAAAATATTCTTTTTTGAATGATTATATTGTTGGCTCGAGATTCGCGTTCAGCTCAAAATAAAATATTTTTTGCAAGGGAGATAACTCTTGAATGCTAAATTTAACGTATTGTCTTTTATTAGTTTATTGATTTCCAAAAGAGTAAAAAAAAAAATCCGATTCTATTGTGCTCACAAATTGAACGTTGACCCAGCGGATACCAGAGTTAGGTCAGGTTGTTTGATTTTGCGAAATGTCAAACCTTGTCGAGTTATTCAATACCGAATTTTGTATATGGCACCCAGTGAGGTCAGAACACACTATTCATCGCCTTTCAGCCTAGCCTCAGCAATCAGTACCCCACGCGAAGGTGCATCGAAATGGCAAGATTAACTGTTTCCATATAGAGAAACATTCGGCATTCATTGACCAATCAACCAGTGCTACACGAGTCAGGTTTTTCTTCACGCTTTGGCCATCGAGCTGGGATTAACGTGTAGTATCTGTTCTCTTAATCTCTAATGGTAATAATAGCTGTTTCCTTATAAGGAAACATTCGATATTCATTGACCAATCAACCAGTGCTACACGAGTCAGGTTTTTCTTCACGCTCTGGCCATCGAGCTGGGATTAAAGTGTAGTATCTGTTCTCTTAATCTCTAATGGTAATGGTAATAGTAGCTGTTTCCTTATAAGGAAACATTCGATATTCATTGACTAAGCAGCCAGTGCTACACGAGTCAAGTTTTTCTTCAATTTCTGGCCATCGACCTGGGATTAAAGTGTAGTATCTGTTCTCTTAATCTCTAATAGTAATGGTAATATTAGCTGTTTCCTTATAGAGAAACATTCGGCATTCATTTGACCGAACAGTCAGTGCTGTTGTTCGCTGAAATTTATAAAAACTTTCCCTTAAAATATTTTTCAAGAAAATAGGTTTCTCAAATCTTATTATTGATTATTAGTGTTATTGATCTTTGCAGTATTGAGTGGGGCTTCCTTCTTTGCCATTCGTTTGAGGCAATGTGATTATTGTAATAATCTCTCTTAAATATTATATCCATTTTAGACGTTGCTGCTGCTGAAAGTCTTCAACAGATGCGGTCTCTGTTATCTGGTACAGTACTTTGTTTGCAATTCTATAACACCAGTACGCTAGATTCTATCATAGATTCGGGGCTTGGGTGACACGAGACCCTTGCAAAGGTCCTGCACACCTGAGACCTGTTTAACCATTTGAAAACAGACAAAAGAATTTTCTTTTCTTTTCTCCTTATATTTCATTTTCAGATAAAGCTTAATACACGTTTCCGATGTGTTTCTTATCCTACCATTTTGTTGGAATTTAATCCATATTTGATCGATATATATATATGTGTGTATGTGTATATATATATATATATATAGACAATATTAGTGGTGCATATACACATACATATGCAATTATATATACACATACATATATGTATAAAAATAATTCCAAGACCTCTCCACCTTCGGACCTCCCTGTCTCTCTCGTCTGTTACCCCTCTATATAGATCACAGGTCCCTCCACACTCTCACACATACTCTCACCAATTTTTCCCGGAGTTGTTCTGTTTTCTTTTTGAATCTGTAGGTCTGATGAATTGGATCGTTCTTATGATTCCAATGGAATAAATTATGACCATGGAATATTAGTGTTTAAGTCTTTTTATTATATATATATATATATATATATATATATATATATATATATATATATATATATATATATGTGTGTGTGTGTGTGTGTGTGTGTGTGTGTGTGTGTGTGTGTATATATATATATACACCAGAATTAACACCAAAATTGTCCAAATCGTGTAACAGCAAAATTGTTCAATTGCTAGATTAAGATATTTGAACCCTTGCATCTTACAAATGATTAACGATATCTTACTGGAATTATTTTTTATAACACTATTGGACTATAATTTGAGTAATAAGAATGTATAATTACTCACCAAGCTTAACAGAAGAATCGTGATGAAGTCGATCAAAAACGAACATGGCATGTTCATCATTAATTAATCATAGCTAAGGATCGGAAGATCATGAGGGATTGGAATAAAGTTCAAATACATACATACATACATACATATATATATATATATATATATATATATATATATATATATATATATATATATATATATATATATATATTACAACCATATATATATATATGTGTGTGTGTGTGTGTGTGTGTGTGTTTAGTGTGCGTGTATGTGAATTAAAATGTTATATATCTCAGTCTGATCTTATCTATCTATCTGTCTATCTGTCAATCAAATCTCTCTCTCTCTCTCTCTCTCTCTCTCTCTATATATATATATATATATATATATGTATATATATATTTATCTCATTCTATTAATATCTATCTGTCTATATCAGTCTATTCATATCTATCTATGTATCTATCTATCTATCTCAGTCTATT
>OZ038503.1:18469950-18539950 GCA_964036315.1 Acanthosepion esculentum | reverse complement strand
AATTAATTTCGGTTGAGCTCTCTGGTTTGAGGTGTGAATTTGTAAACAGTGACAATTTAAGCTAATATTGCACGATTCTTCGGCAGAATTGAGTCACTGTCAGTCACTGTGTGTTTATCTAAATCTAAAAATAAACACGCTAAAATTCACCTTCATCCCTGCCATGCGCCGATGGCTTAGTGGGAGAAGTTCCGACTGACGCAAATTCTATGAAAATATCTCGGACATTCATAGTAAAAAAAAAATTTACCAATAGTAAATACACCAACAGCTGAATCCTTTCTAAAAAATACATGGGAAATGAAAAACAACGAATAAAATACAACAAAAATCTCATGGAAAATAAGGAAAAAGCATGAGCCTAGAATAACAAATACTAAATACTGTAAACCAGGGGTCGGCAGGTATTTGCTGAATATATGCCGACTTCGGGTTTTAAAATCATTTAGTGTACCAACAGCATACGTATTTATATACAAGTCAAGGTCAATATGCCCGTTCTCCAATATATTCTATATAGTAATATATAGTATATATACTTTAGTATATATTAAAATTCTTTAATAGATATAGTTTTAAAGAGACTATGGTTCAGTGCAGGGGTCGGCAACCTTTCTCTGACTATGTGCTGACTTAGGGTTTTAAAATCATTCACTGTACCAACAGCATACGTATTTTTATACAAGTCAAGATCAATATACCTGTTGTACAATATATCCTATATAGTAATATATAATATATATACTTTAGTATATATTAAAATTGAAACAGTTAAATATCTTCTTTGCGTTGTAGTAGTTATTCGTCCAGACTTCGTGATGTCATTTGCGGCTGCGTGCCACTGGAAATTGAAGGAAACGGGACATAGTAATAATGAAATCCTGGAGAACGAAACGTATATATATATATATATATATATATATATATATATATATATATATATATATATATATATATATATATATATATATAAAAGATAAAGATATATATTTTTATATATGAAGTACAGCATTTGCGATTTTTATGATAAAGTGGAAAATGTTAATTGTTACGCGTTTCGTTCACTATGTTGGCAGTCATGACTCTCCAGAATTGTGTGTGTTAATCCAGTAGGAAATGGTATTTAACAGGATTTAAAAGGGCTTAAAATGCATGCTTATAAAATATAATAGCCAAGTGCAGGAGTCGGCAACCGTTTGCTGATTTTGTGCCGACTTAGAGTTTTAAAATCATTCAGTGTCCCAACAACATACGTATTTTTATACAAGTCAAGGTCAATATACCAGTTCTACAATATATTCTATATAGTAATATATAGTATAAAATACTTTAGTATATATTAAAATTCTGTAATAGATATAATTTTAAAGTGACTATGGTTCAGTGCAGGGGTCGGTAACATTTCGCTGACTATGTGACGACTTAGGGTTTTAAAATCATTCAGTGTCCCAACAACATACGTATTTTTATACAAGTCAAGGTCAATATATCTGTTCTACAATATATTCTATATAGTAATACATAGTATATATACTTTAGTATTTATTAAAATTGAAACAGCTAAATATCTTCATCTATGCGCACATATCTACAGCTATAAGAATTTAATAATAATAATAACAATAATAATCAACAACTAATAATTAATAAATAGAAAATATGCCAAGTAATCAATTTTAACTAATGAGTTAAAAGTTAACACAAAAAACGTATACAGTAGCTACAAATAACCATATTCTGACCCACGGTTATATCTACCCAGTAACCTTCAGAATAATTTGATATATTATCTATCTATCTCAGTCGCTTCATATCTATCTATCTATCTATCTATCTATCTATCTATCTATTACAGTCTGTTATATCTATCTATCTATCTATCTATCTATCTATCTATCTATCTATCTATCTATCTATCTTAGTCGATTCATATCTATTTCAGTCTGTTCATATGTATCTATCCATCTAGCTATCTATATATGTAAAGGTAAAGGACAATAGGAAAACTGTAATATTACCGACGCGTTTCGTCCAATGTGGACTTTTTCAAGGCAAAAACGAAATTAATTTAACTGTATCTAGAAATCAAAAGAAAATAGTTGAATCCGTCAACACAACAATAAAAACTATATTTCCACACGTGACAGTACTTGACGTAATTTTCATCTGATAATATGAATATAATAGCGTTTTCTAAATTCTTCCAGTTGCTAAGGACATTTTGTTTTGTTAGTATTAGTTACTTTGTTTAATAAATTCATTTCGTTTTTGCCTTGAAAAAGTCCACATTGGACGAAACGCGTCGGCTACTGTTACAGTTTTCCTATTGTCTTTTACATTTATAAATATTGTTTTTTTCGACGGGTTAACTCTGAGAATTTTTTCACTTATACACACACTCACACACACACACACATATATATATATATATATATATATATATATATATATATATATATATATATATATATATATATATATAATTTTGGTTTGTCTGGGTTTCTAATGGACTAAAACAATCTGTCTACTCGAGAAGCTGACCAAATAAACTTCATTAAGTCCAGATCGAGAGCTTAGGGTGATACATCGATTAATATCCTTAAGAGATAAAGTGACACTAAAGACTAACAGACTTATCAATCAATACCCATACACACACACACACACACACACACACACACACACACACACACACACACACACACACACACACATATATATATATATATATATATATATATATATATATATATATATATAATATTGGCGATCAGAGATAACGGCGTATAACCGTTACTTGGAGTTTTCCGCCAACTGCAATCAACAGAGGATTATGATTGGGATCTTCCACGGCTAATGTTATACGGCGATGGCTCAAGACGTATCCTACAAGTATTACTGTTATATATATATATATATATATATATATATATATATATATATATAATATGGAGAAAAGAACTGAAAAGTTGCAAATTAAAAGAAAAAAAAATTGATTGTTTTTTGTGAAAGTATTTATTTATATTTATATATATATATATATATATTTGATATTTCAGATCGCCCCGATATTTCGTCAGAAATTAATTAAATAACTGTATTCAGAAGTTTGTTTTCAAGTAGCGTCCGAATACAGTTATTTAATTAATTTCTGACGAAAGATCGGGGCGATCTGAAATATCAAATATATATATATATAAACAAATTATACGTGGCTTCTCATTATGCTATATATATATATATATATATATATATATATATATATATATATATATATATATATATATATATATATGCGTATGTATGTATTTAAAAATCTTCCTCACATACATTTATATATTGTCTATTTCGTTAGTACACGTGACACGTATCTGACCAATAAGAACTCACCAAAAATAATAACATACCAGTACTCTGTTTCTCTTTGCTGTTTTCATTTCTATTTCAATGTCGGAAGAAGCTTTAATAAAATGAAACATGTTAGATTGAGATACGTTTTCCAACTTATTAATTATATTCTTTTATCGGATTCCTATACATATCTGATCTACATCTGATCGACATTTGATCGATATTTGATCTTTAACTCACATTTTTCGTTTATATGCAGCCCGTATATAATACGCCGATAGTTCACGGTTAGAATCTCTGACTGACGCCAACTTAGGGGAAAAGTCTCTGACTGACGGTAAATTGGTCGAGTTTCGATTCCGGCTTGAAGCAATCGGATGTCTAGCCATACTGATGAGCTGACTCAGTCGATTGATCACTTTGGGGAAGGAATATTTTTATTTGTAACAGTAGCTGCTGATTATAACTCATTGAATTGATTTCAATTCATATCTGAATTGAGCACTCTTGCTGCTGATTTAGCGTTTATATACATCACATAACACGTTACACGTATGTAATACGTTAAAAGATCCCCTTACGTTTTCAAAGATTCCGATAGCTTAGAGGAAAAGTCTCTAACTGACGACAAATTGGTCGAGTTTCGATTCCGGCTAGAAGCAATCGGACACCTAACCGCATTGATGTACTGTGATACAGCGAAACAGGCTCGTATATGTATATATATATATAAATATGCATGTTGTTATTATTATCGTTCTGTCTTGTATTGATTCCACAGTTAGGTTTCTTAATTCTAAAGTTATTTGGCACCGTTGCTTTCTATGAACTTACGTGTCTGTTACGTGCTTTGTACGTACATACACACACATATACGTATGCATATATATATATATATATATATATATATATATATATATATATATATATATAGGCACACATACGTACATACATACATATGTATTTAAAAATAATCAGTGTGTGCATTGTTCGGACTGTTGTCCTCTTTCTTGTCATAAGATATATACAACCTTATACATTCATACATGTTTCATTAAATAATATAGACAAGTGTTGTCTATATATTTTATATTTTATACAATCAATACTTGGAATTATAAATGTAGCCTTGTGAAAAGGCAAATTGAAATTGTACTCTAATTGTCATCTTTGATAATGGCTTATTTAAGTCGAAAGCTTAGATTAGATAGACATCACTTGTCTATATTATTTAATGAAACTTGTATGAATGAAAAAATGCTGCCTAAATACACACAACCGTATATATATATATACATATATATATATATATATATATATTGGCCCCTGAAAAATTAATTTCGGTTGAGCTCTCTGGTTTGAGGTGTGAATATGTAAACAGTGACTATTTAAGCTAATATTGCACGACTCTTCGGCAGAATTGAGTCCTTGTCAGTTACTCTGTGTTTATCTAAATCTAAAAATAAACACGCTAAAATTCACTTTCATTCCTGCCGTGCGCCGACGGCTTAGTGGGAGAAGTTCCGACTGACGCAAATTCAGTCGGGTTTCGATCCTAGCTAACCGGACGTCTAGCCACACTGATGAGCTGTGAAACAGCGAAACAGTCTGTCTGTGGATGACAAATATATATATATATATATATATATATATATATATATATACATATATATATTTATATATATATATATATATATATATATATATATATATATATATATATATATATATATATATATATATATATATATATATATATATGATCTTATATGCATTAGTATTTATATGTTCTGATATATATATACATACCAAAATGTTAGCGTATAAAAAGTTATTATCAAAACGTTTGTGTGTATGTGGTGTGTGCTCGTATTATGATTGAGAGACCTTATTTGATCTACAGATTTTGTTAGAAGTATCGTAATTCATTTTTGGATTGTCCCAAACCATTCACATGCGTTTAATGTTGAAAGTGACGGCTTTTCCATAGCTCGCGCCAGCCGATTGATATGAGCGTTTCGCGCAGCCGCAGACAGTTAACCAATCAGATAGCGAGGTAATCAGACGAGCAAGTTGAACAAATTACATTTCTTTTTCGTTCTTCTTTTTTCTCATTGTCAATGGTTGACGCTACTCAGCATTTAACGCTGCATCATGGGGTGTAAAACAGGAAAAGATTCTTCACCTTCATTTTCTTTTCCTATATCCGCCATTTCCTCGCTGTTCTCCAACATTGGTCGTTTTTTTGCCAGAGGCCAAAGCAATTTCGTGTCGCCTTGGAGATAAGTATTTGGGAATGAAATTGTGTGTCCATTGCCGAACAAGCTTCCCAAATCCTCGCACAGACTCATCCCTGCAATTCTTCCTGAAGTTCCTTGTAGCTTCATAATTTTTTTTTGTTATCTTCTCGTAATGACCATTGGAAAAAAAAATCCCACATTGGAAAAGGCCGGTGTTTCATCTCGCAAGATATTTATCTATTATCTAAGAGTCTGCCTCGTGGCTGAAATAGTTGTTCATTTTCTGCTCTTGTCTTTGAGAATCTTTTAAAGTATCAACAAGAAAAAAATTTATACTACATACCACATAATACAAGGCTCGTGTGACTGTCAAGTTAGAAGATTACTGAATGAGATGTATGAAATGAATATAAGAAGAGGTGCCATGATAATGATTGACCTTTAACTTCAAGATTGTAGCGTTCAAGGAAGCATCCCCATGGGAGTATGTTCGACAAAATAACAGTACTTGGGAAAAGGCTGGAAATGATAGTGATTCGAGTCCGTAGATGTAGCATGGCCTGTCCTAACTGTAAAGGTTTGAACTGGTGGAACTAAAGAATGGAGCGCTCATCTGAACATATGTCATGGAAACAGCGATATAGAATCGACGGGTTTGCGACGTTGCTTCTGTGGGAAAGAGTTTGCAGAGTGAAAAATAAGTCCCCAGCCGCGCAACAAGAAAACGTAAAAGTTTTTAGCTCTGTTAATGTTGACAAGTGAGGATTGGCTAGCTCCCCTACAGGTATGGCAGCAGAACATCATTTTTGGTCTAGACTGAGTCTTGTAAATACAGGGTGTCTTCTCGCAAACAAGGAAATCAATCAAAATGTGAATATCTGAGTAACTACATGTTCCAGATAAATGAAATTAGATAAGCTTCATGTTGAACAATGAAATATTTATTTATCAAAATTAAAACAAGATATTCAAATGGATAAAGATTTTAGAACCGGTTTCACAAAGCTTCACAATTGTTCAATATGCGCACCACACGACGCACGCTGAGTCAGTAGTCCAGCTGTTGCCAAACACGCTGTAGCGTGCCTTGCGTAACATTCTCCAGCAACACAGAGATCCTCTCTTAAGTTCCTCTAAGTAGAAGCTTGGGAGAGGTTTGGGTTTACTCCTGTATCCCGACGTACGTGAAGTCGGTAGTTCAACAGCTACCAAACACGCTGTAGCATATCTTATGTAACATTCTACAGCTCCTCAGTGGTTCCCTGCTTAATTCCTTTAAGCTTATAGGGAGAGTTTGGGTATAGCCCTGTGACCCGACACACATGAAGTCGGTAGTCCAGCTCATACCAAACACGCTGTAGCGTGTTTTACGTAACATTCTCCAGAACCGCAGTGATTCTCTGCTTAAGTTCCTCTAGGCTTATAGGGAGATTTTTGGTTATACTCCTGTATCCCGACGTACGTGAAGTCGGTAGTCCAACAGCTACCAAACACGCTGTAGCATGATTGCGTAACATTCTCCAGATTATTTACATTATTCGGACTATTGTCGTCATCTTTGTTGCCATATTTATTACAACGTTTCGGCCGTTGTAGGGCTCCGGCCTACTTCAGATGTTTGGAATGTCGAACCGAACCCTTTATTTCGCTCACTAGAGTATACTGTAAGAAAACGGAACCACAGTCCTTAAAAAAAACACAACAAAAAATCAAGGATAAACCTCTACTCCTGTTCAAAACAATGGGGAGTAGTGTAAACTAGACAATAGACTAAGGTATCTACTGATTAACTGGAGATCTTAGGAACAGAGAATTGAAGTAGACTTCAGACTCAACCAGTGACCCAATCTTAAAAAATGAAACAAGGGATAAACCTTTACTCCTGTTCAAAAAGATTGGGAGGAGAGAGGCAAACCTATCTACCCTTTAGGTGGAGATGTTAGGAACAGAGTATTGAAGTAGAGTTTAGAGTCAACCAGAAACCCATTCCTAAACAGGATACAAGGGATAAACCTCAAATTCTGTTCAAAAGATCGGGAGGAGTGTGAACCGGACAATAGTCGAATCTATCTACTCCTATTGAGAAAAATAAATAAATAATTAATTAAAATTTCAGAGTTTAGGTGAAGACGTTAGAAGTATAGAGCTGAAGTGAACTTTAGAAGAACAGTACTTCGAAACATAAAAACTGATGTCATTACTAAGAGATTAGTGAAGACATAATAATAAAGTTATTATGCCTTTTTAATAATGATTCATGCTAATATATTTGATTTGATTTTTGTTATGATTTTTCTTGCAAGATCTTCAAGCAATAAATCATCAGGATAGGCAGTTATTGGCAGGAACACAAAAACAGAAGATGACGAGCCGATCCCTTGCAAAGAACAACTGGGGAGACAATCCGTGAATAAACAATGTTCTTAACAAACAACTGTCTTTTTTTGTTTGTTTGTTTTTTGTTTTTTTTTACTCCTTGATCATTCTTCTTCTGTTTACAGTCGACCTCGACGTACTTCGCCTCCCTATCGACGGCGTTGAGTGAAACAAAACAAAACAGGTGGCAGGCGCAGTGGGGGAAGATGTGGCGTGAGAAAGAGCGGGAAGATATTCTCCGACATTTTAATTCCGTGTTTCTCCAGACAGTCAAGGATATTAATGCGCGGGAATCCGTTCCGTGGTTCGTTCGCTTCGCTAGTGCAAGACTTAAATTCTATAGGCACCAGCAAAGCAGAGACTCACCGAGCAAGTGTAACGCACGTTCCTGAGAAAAGAGAGCGTCAAAGAAAGACAGGTAAAGAGAGGAAGAATAAAAAGAACGAAGAAAAGAAGGGAATAAAGAAGGAAGGAATACAAGAAGAAAAAAGGAGAAAAAGTAAAATAGTGCAATGAAGAGGTGGTTGGTAGTCGTGGGGTAGAAAGAAAGAAAAATACCTTAGAAAAGAGTTAGATAGAAAATAATACATAGACCTATATATGGAAACGAAGCTTGTGAGATAGGTTGAAAGAAAGCTACTTTTGCAGATAGATATATTTAGTAATTGGCGAAAAAATACAACAGATACGAACAGCACAATAGCAGAGACGGATTGATCAAGTATTCATTAAGAAAATAATACCTTTTTTATATTTACAGAGCTTCGATGAGATTGTCAGAAAAATATTGATCATATTTCATCTCTATTCGTTCCAAATATCTCTTCATATAACACTGCTGGGACATAACCTACCACCTATGTTCTCATCCACTGTTTGGTTACGTTAAAGCGAAGATGAAGTCAATTGTTGCACATTAAGGCTATACAATTTCAAGTCATACGCCACTTTGCCAGATTGCCGGTCGGCTATCACGCGTAAGGTGAAAATATAAGGCTTAATAGCCGGAAATGTCAACATCTCTTCGCATATGACAAGCATCCAATTCTGTAGTCGTGGGTCACCATAGTAAAATAGGAGCCGTTACTTTCAAAGAAGATAAATCGGGAGATACGGATATGCCGAAACATGCAGGGTTGTTCAACGTTGAAAACCAATTTTTATAATTCTGTTGCAGTCAATAAGCAGTTAATTTTTCAGGATTTGTAAATACTAATTTACATGATACAGGGAGAGGAAAATGTTGGCCGTTTACACTTGAGTCTATAAGAATTTACAAGATTCGGGGATAGGAAAATATTGGAAGTTTATATTTGAGTCTATACGAATTTACATGATACAGGGAGAGGAAGATATTGGCCGTTTATACTTGAGTCTATAAGAATTTATTTGATCCAGAAATAGGAAAATATTGGTCGTTCATATTTGAGTCTATGACAATTTACTTGATTCGGGCATTGGAAAATATATATCGTTTATATTTGAGTTTATATGGATTTACTTGATTCGGGGATACGAAGTATTAATCGTTTATATTTGAGTCTAATGAATTTACTTGATTCGGGATAGAAATATAATGGTCGTTTATATTTGAGTACATATGGAGTTACTTGATTTGGGGATAGGAAAATATTGGTGGTTTATATTTGAGTCTATAAGAATTTATTTGATTCGGGGATAGGAAAATATTGATCGTTTATATTTGAGTCTATAAGAATTTACTTGATTCGGAGAATATTGATCGTTTATATTTGAGTCTATAAGAATTTACTTGATTCGGGGATAGAAAATATTGGTGGTTTATATTTGAGACCAATAGAATTTACTTGATTCGGGGATAGGAAAATATTGATCGTTTATATTTGAGTCAATAAGAATTTACTTGATTCTTGATAGAAAAATAGTGGCCGTTTATATTTGAGCATATACGAATTTACTTCATTCGGGAATAGAAAAAGATTGGTCGTTTATATTTGAGTTTAAAGGAATTTACTTGATTAGGAATTGGAAAATACTGGTTGATTATATTTGAGTACATAAGGATTTACATTGATTCGGGGACAGGAAAATATTGGTCGTTTACATTTGAGTCCATACGAATTTAATTGATTCGGGGATAGTAAATTATTGGTCGATTATATTTGAGTATATATAGATTTACTTGATTCCTGGATAGGAAAATATTCGTCGTTTATATTAGAGTCTAAAAGAATTAATTGATTCGGCGATGAGATAATATTGGTCGTTTATATTTGAGTCTTCAAGAATTTATTTCATTCGGGGAAAGGCAAATATTGGTCGTTTATATCTGAGTCGTTTGATTTATGTCTAAAAGCATTTTTTTTTGGTTCATGAATAGGAAAGTGTTGGTCATTTTATTCGAATCCATATTAAATTTTTTGATTCAGCCAAAGGAATATATTGGTCTATTTTATTTGAGTTTATAAGAATTTACTTTATTCGCAAATAGGAAACTAATTTTTTTTTTATATTTGCCTCCATAAGAATTTCTTAGATACGGTGAAGTGAAATATTGATTATTTATATTTGAATCTATATGTATTTACGTTTTGTCGTTTTTATTTGAGTCTATACGTATTTATTTATTTCGGTGATAGGAAAATATCTGTCGTTCATTTTTTAACTTTCAGTCACGACCCTCTGTTCTCTTACCATAAAATTTTCCTCTCATTAATACTTCGCTCTGCGTTGCCTCTTGGAGATATATTTTTAATCATTCTGTTAAGAAATGCGCCACTGATGCCACTTCCTGGGCAAATGCCGGCATCGAAGCTTTCGTTCGTACCCGAAAATACCAAGAGGAACCAGTATCGTCTCCTTGGTTTCTCACCTGCCTGCCCAGTCGCTATCGTCCACGGGAATCACTTCCTACATTTCACTACAGAGCGACATGCCCGATTCTAATAGACGTCCCTTTTTCGTTGTTCGTTAGGAGTGGAAGCATATCCTACAGGAAGGAAGTCTTTATTTGCTGATAGAATGAGACACTGTATGTTCTCACTCCACGAAATCCAGCCGATGACCTCGGAAATGACGTCGGCGCCGGCCTGTGATGGGCGTCGCTGAATGCCGTCGCGGGCAACATCCAAATCGAATTTGGGCCACGTTCGGTAGCATCGGACTGATCCCCTCCGTGATAGCGGTAAGCCGTCCCACTCGTTTACCCCTGGGCGGTTTCACGTTCTCTTGAACTCTCTCTCCAAAGTTCTTTTCAACTTTCCTTCACAGTACTTATCGACTATCGGACTCGTCCCGGTATTTAGCCTTGGATGGAGCTTACCACCCGATTTGGGCGCGTTCCCAAGCAACCCGACTCTCGGATCGAAGGCCGTCGCTCGTCGTCCGCACCGAATGTGCCTGGCACTCGCCGCGGGCGGGCCCTATCAAAGGAATTCTGAACTACACGAGACGAAAACGAGCGACTGCCTTCGACACACGCGCCACACGTCCCGAAGCCGATTACTTGCGACGGGATTCGGCGTTGGGCTTCTTCCGGTTCACTCGCCGTTACTAAGGGAATCCCGGTTGGTTTCTTTTCCTCCGCTTAGCGATATGCTTAAGTTCAGCGGGTCGTCTCGTCTGAACCGAGGGCGAACACTGCCGCCAACTATCAAAGAGGACTGACAAAATTTGTTTCCTGAGATTACTGGCGGCTCTGTAAATGTGACGCGGCGAGTGCAAGACTCATTCGGTGCGGACGGCCTTCGTTCCGAGAGTCGGGCTGTTTGGGAACGCAGCCCAAATCGGGTGGTAAGCCATATCGAAGACTAAATACCTGGACGAGTCCGACAGTCGACATGGGGGACAGTTGAAAGGAACTGGAGAGAGAGAGAGAGAGAGAGAGAGAGAGAGAGAGAGAGAGAGAGAGAGAGAGAGAGAGAGCGAGAGAGAGAGAGAAAACGTGAAAACGCCCAGGGGTAAACGGGTGGGACGGCTTACCGCGATCGCTGAGGGACTCAGTCCGATGCTACCGAAAGTGACCCAAACTTGATTTAGATGTTGCTGGCATCATGACATAGACATTCACTACCTGTAATTCTTTTCCTCCCTTTGTGAAATTATGGTCTTGCTTGGGGAGAACTGATTAAAAATATAATTTATACGAGGATAAATAAATATTGGTAGTTTATATTTGCGTCTGGAACTGATTAAAAATATACTTTATACGAGGATAAATAAATATTGGTCTTTTATATTTGCGTCTGGAACTGATTAAAAATATACTTTATACAAGGATAAATACATATTGGTCGTTTATATTTGCGCCAGGAACTGATTAAAAATATACTTTATACGAGGATAAATACATATTGGTCGTTTATATTTGCGCCTGGAACTGATTAAAAATATATTTTATACGAGGATAAATACATATTGGTCGTTTATATTTGCGCCTGGAACTGATTAAAAATATACTTTATACGAGGATAAATAAATATTGGTCGTTTATATTTGCGCCTGGAACTGATTAAAAATATACTTTATACGAGGATAAATAAATATTGGTCTTTTATATTTGCGTCTGGAACTGATTAAAAATATACTTTATACAAGGATAAATACATATTGGTCGTTTATATTTGCGCCAGGAACTGATTAAAAATATACTTTATACGAGGATAAATACATATTGGTCGTTTATATTTGCGCCTGGAACTGATTAAAAATATACTTTATACGAGGATAAATAAATATTGGTCGTTTATATTTGCGTCTGGAACTGATTAAAAATATACTTTATACGAGGATAAATAAATATTGGTCGTTTATATTTGCGCCTGGAACTGATTAAAAATATACTTTATACGAGGATAAATAAATATTGGTTGTTTATATTTGCGTCTGGAACTGATTAAAAATATATTTTATACGAGGATAAATAAATATTGGTCGTTTATATTTGCGCCTGGAACTGATTAAAAATATACTTTATACGAGGATAAATAAATATTGGTCGTTTATATTTGCGTCTGGAACTGATTAAAATATATTTTATACGAGGATAAATACATATTGGTCGTTTATATTTGCGTCTGGAACTGATTAAAAATATACTTTATACGAGGATAAATAAATATTGGTCGTTTATATTTGCGTCTGGAACTGATTAAAAATATACTTTATACGAGGATAAATAAATATTGGTCGTTTATATTTGCGCCTGGAACTGATTAAAAATATACTTTATACGAGGATAAATAAATATTGGTCGTTTATATTTGCGTCTGGAACTGATTAAAAATATACTTTATACGAGGATAAATAAATATTGGTCGTTTATATTTGCGCCTGGAACTGATTAAAAATATACTTTATACGAGGATAAATAAATATTGGTTGTTTATATTTGCGTCTGGAACTGATTAAAAATATACTTTATACGAGGATAAATAAATATTGGTCGTTTATATTTGCGCCTGGAACTGATTAAAAATATACTTTATACGAGGATAAATAAATATTGGTCGTTTATATTTGCGTCTGGAACTGATTAAAAATATACTTTATACAAGGATAAATACATATTGGTCGTTTATATTTGCGCCAGGAACTGATTAAAAATATACTTTATACGAGGATAAATACATATTGGTCGTTTATATTTGCGCCTGGAACTGATTAAAAATATATTTTATACGAGGATAAATACATATTGGTCGTTTATATTTGCGCCTGGAACTGATTAAAAATATACTTTATACGAGGATAAATAAATATTGGTCGTTTATATTTGCGCCTGGAACTGATTAAAAATATACTTTATACGAGGATAAATAAATATTGGTCTTTTATATTTGCGTCTGGAACTGATTAAAAATATACTTTATACAAGGATAAATACATATTGGTCGTTTATATTTGCGCCAGGAACTGATTAAAAATATACTTTATACGAGGATAAATACATATTGGTCGTTTATATTTGCGCCTGGAACTGATTAAAAATATATTTTATACGAGGATAAATACATATTGGTCGTTTATATTTGCGCCTGGAACTGATTAAAAATATACTTTATACGAGGATAAATAAATATTGGTCGTTTATATTTGCGCCTGGAACTGATTAAAAATATACTTTATACGAGGATAAATAAATATTGGTCGTTTATATTTGCGTCTGGAACTGATTAAAAATATACTTTATACGAGGATAAATAAATATTGGTCGTTTATATTTGCGCCTGGAACTGATTAAAAATATACTTTATACGAGGATAAATAAATATTGGTTGTTTATATTTGCGTCTGGAACTGATTAAAAATATATTTTATACGAGGATAAATAAATATTGGTCGTTTATATTTGCGCCTGGAACTGATTAAAAATATACTTTATACGAGGATAAATAAATATTGGTCGTTTATATTTGCGTCTGGAACTGATTAAAAATATATTTTATACGAGGATAAATAAATATTGGTCGTTTATATTTGCGTCTGGAACTGATTAAAAATATACTTTATACGAGGATAAATAAATATTGGTCGTTTATATTTGCGCCTGGAACTGATTAAAAATATACTTTATACGAGGATAAATAAATATTGGTCGTTTATATTTGCGTCTGGAACTGATTAAAAATATACTTTATACGAGGATAAATAAATATTGGTCGTTTATATTTGCGCCTGGAACTGATTAAAAATATACTTTATACGAGGATAAATAAATATTGGTTGTTTATATTTGCGTCTGGAACTGATTAAAAATATATTTTATACGAGGATAAATAAATATTGGTCGTTTATATTTGCGCCTGGAACTGATTAAAAATATACTTTATACGAGGATAAATAAATATTGGTCGTTTATATTTGCGTCTGGAACTGATTAAAAATATATTTTATACGAGGATAAATAAATATTGGTCGTTTATATTTGCGTCTGGAACTGATTAAAAATATACTTTATACGAGGATAAATAAATATTGGTCGTTTATATTTGCGCCTGGAACTGATTAAAAATATACTTTATACGAGGATAAATAAATATTGGTCGTTTATATTTGCGTCTGGAACTGATTAAAAATATACTTTATACGAGGATAAATAAATATTGGTCGTTTATATTTGCGCCTGGAACTGATTAAAAATATACTTTATACAAGGATAAATACATATTGGTCGTTTATATTTGCGCCAGGAACTGATTAAAAATATACTTTATACGAGGATAAATACATATTGGTCGTTTATATTTGCGCCTGGAACTGATTAAAAATATATTTTATACGAGGATAAATACATATTGGTCGTTTATATTTGCGCCTGGAACTGATTAAAAATATACTTTATACGAGGATAAATAAATATTGGTCGTTTATATTTGCGCCTGGAACTGATTAAAAATATACTTTATACGAGGATAAATAAATATTGGTCTTTTATATTTGCGTCTGGAACTGATTAAAAATATACTTTATACAAGGATAAATACATATTGGTCGTTTATATTTGCGCCAGGAACTGATTAAAAATATACTTTATACGAGGATAAATACATATTGGTCGTTTATATTTGCGCCTGGAACTGATTAAAAATATATTTTATACGCGGATAAATACATATTGGTCGTTTATATTTGCGCCTGGAACTGATTAAAAATATACTTTATACGAGGATAAATAAATATTGGTCGTTTATATTTGCGCCTGGAACTGATTAAAAATATACTTTATACGAGGATAAATAAATATTGGTCGTTTATATTTGCGTCTGGAACTGATTAAAAATATACTTTATACGAGGATAAATAAATATTGGTCGTTTATATTTGCGCCTGGAACTGATTAAAAATATACTTTATACGAGTATAAATAAATATTGGTTGTTTATATTTGCGTCTGGAACTGATTAAAAATATATTTTATACGAGGATAAATAAATATTGGTCGTTTATATTTGCGCCTGGAACTGATTAAAAATATACTTTATACGAGGATAAATAAATATTGGTCGTTTATATTTGCGTCTGGAACTGATTAAAAATATATTTTATACGAGGATAAATAAATATTGGTCGTTTATATTTGCGTCTGGAACTGATTAAAAATATACTTTATACGAGGATAAATAAATATTGGTCGTTTATATTTGCGTCTGGAACTGATTAAAAATATACTTTATACGAGGATAAATAAATATTGGTCGTTTATATTTGCGCCTGGAACTGATTAAAAATATACTTTATACGAGGATAAATAAATATTGGTCGTTTATATTTGCGTCTGGAACTGATTAAAAATATACTTTATACGAGGATAAATAAATATTGGTCGTTTATATTTGCGCCTGGAACTGATTAAAAATATACTTTATACGAGGATAAATAAATATTGGTTGTTTATATTTGCGTCTGGAACTGATTAAAAATATACTTTATACGAGGATAAATAAATATTGGTCGTTTATATTTGCGTCTGGAACTGATTAAAAATATATTTTATACGAGGATAAATAAATATTGGTCGTTTATATTTGCGTCTGGAACTGATTAAAAATATACTTTATACGAGGATAAATAAATATTGGTCGTTTATATTTGCGTCTGGAACTGATTAAAAATATACTTTATACGAGGATAAATAAATATTGGTCGTTTATATTTGCGCCTGGAAGAATTTAATTGGGTAAGGAAGACGTAAATATTAGTCGTTTATATTTAAGCTTTCAAGCTTTTACATGACGCAGGGAGATGTAAATACTGGTCGTTTATATTTGTACCTGCACGCAATTACCTGAGTCAACAGAGGTAAATATTAGTGATTTGCGCCTGAAAGAATTTAATTGAGTCAGGGAGAGGTAAGTATTGTTCGTTTGTATTTGCGCCTTCAAGTATTTACTCATGTTATGGAGAGGTAAATATTGGTGGTTTATGTTTGCCCCTGCAAATATTTATATGAGTCAGGGTGAGGTAAATACTGTTTTTTTTTTATTTGCATCTGCAAGCATTTACATGAGTCAAGAAGAAGAAATATTGGTCGTTTTATTTTGTGTCCATTTACCTGAGTCATCGAAAGGTAAATATTGGCCGTTTATATTTGCGTCTGCAAGAATTTACTTGAGTGAAAGAGAGGCATATATTCGTCGTATATATTTACGTCAGTGAGAGGTATATATTGGTCTTTTGTATTTGCGCATACCAGCTTTTATCTGGGTCAGGGAGATGTAAATATTAGTTATTTACATTATTCGGACTATTGTCCTCATCTTTGTCGCCATATTTATTACAACGTTTCGGCCGTTGTACGCTCCGGTCCTTGAGAACATCTGTGTATGAATTTTGGGTATTATAAACCTAATGTCTTCAGCAATCGTTTTTTACCAGTGCTCATATTGCAATTTTTGCTGTTATCATTACATGTTTTTACCAGAGATCATATTGGCACACATGGCACAGTGGATAAAGGCGTTGGTTAGATCCAGTGACAGGAACCAAAGAGTGTGAGTTCAATACCCGGTTAAGGCAGCGGAGAACTTTCAGAGGGAAATTAACAGGAGATACCTGATAACTGACATCCATTAAACATGGCACGTGGAACTAATAGAGTCTACCCCAGTGAGAGAAATAAAGGGTTCAGTTCGACATTCCATACACCTGAAGAAGGCCGGAACGTACAACGGCCGAAGCTTTGTAATAAATATGGCAACAAAGCTGAGGACAATAGTCCAAATATTGTAAATAATGTACATAATACCTCATCTCAGAAATATAGACAGATAAGTAATAACTGACATCCATTAGACATGGCACGTGGAAATAGAACAGTCTACCCCAGTGAGCGAAATAAAGGGTTCAGTTCGACATTCCATACACCTGAAGAAGGCCGGAACGTACAACGGCCGAAGCTTTGTAATAAATATGGCAACAAAGCTGAGGACAATAGTCCAAATATTGTAAATAATGTACATAATACCTCATCTCAGAAATATAGACAGATAAGTAATAACTGACATCCATTAGACATGGCACGTGGAACTAGAACAGTCTACCCCAGTGAGCGAAATAAAGGGTTCAGTTCGACATTCCAACGACCTGAAGAAGGCCGGAGCGTACAACAGCCGAATCGTTGTAATAAATATGGCGACAAAGAGGAGGACAATAGTCCGAATAATGTAAATAGTGTACATGATACCTCATCTCAGAAATATAGACAGTTACTGAAAGGCCGAAACGTTGTAATAAATATGGCGACGAAGATGAGGACAATAGTCCAAATAATATAAATAGTGTACATAATACCTCATCTCAGAAATATAGACAGATACTGAAAGGCCGAAACGTTGTAATAAATATGGCGACAAAGATGAGGACAATAGTCCGAATAATGTAAATAGTGTACATAATACCTCATCTCAGAAATATAGACATATACTGAAAGGCCGAAACGTTGTAATAAATATGGCAACAAAGATGAGGACAATAGTCCGAATAATGTAAATAGTGTACATAATACCTCATCTCAGAAATATAGACATATACTGAAAGGCCGAAACGTTGTAATAAATATGGCGACAAAGATGAGGAAAATAGTCCGAATAATGTAAATAATGTATATAATAACTCATCTCAGAAATATAGACAGGTAAATATTTGTCGTTTATATTTGCCTTTACATACAATTTGTTTAGTCATGGAGTGGTAAATATTGAACGTTTATATCTGCGCCTTGATGCATTTACCTGAGTCAGAGAGACGTAAATATTGTCATTTGTATTTGCGCCTGCAAGCATTTAGATAAGTCATGAAGAGATAAATATATTATTACTATTATGCATTACTTGATTTGGATTTTGGTAAATATTTATTTACATTTGCGTCTGAAAGCATTTACATAAATCATGAAGAGGTAAATATTGGTTGTTTGTAGTTGTGTCTGAAAACATTTACCCGAGTCAGGGAGGGGTTTATGATGATCGTTTATATTGGCGCCTTCAAGCATTTATATCAGTCAGGGAGGGGTATATATCGTTCTTATATATTTGCGTTTGCTCGCATTTACTTGAGTCAGGGAGAGGTAAATATTGATCTTTTTTTCCTTTCGGATGCAAGAATTTACTTGAGTCATGAGGAGGTAAATTTGTTCGTTTATATTTGCTTCTTCATAGAATTGCTTGAGTCAGGGAAAGGTAAATATTAGTCATATATATTTGCGCCTGCAATCAGTTACTTTATTAAGGGAGAGGTAAATATTGGTCGGTTTTATTTGTAGTAGTAAGAATTTACCTGAGACACGGAAAGGAATATATCGGTCGTTTATATTTGCGACTGGAAGCATTTACCTGAGTCTGGGAAAGGTAAATATTGGTTGTTTTTATTTGCGCCTGTAAGTATTTAGTTGAGTCAATGAGAGATATATATTGATCCGGCGAATTTGCGCATGCAAGCATTTATCGGAGTCAGGGAGAGGTAATTTTTGTCGTTTATTTTTGCCTCTGCATGTAATTACTTGAGTCGGGGAGAGGTAAATATTGGCCGTTTTTATTTGCGATTGGAAGCATTTACCTGAGTCAGGGTGACGTAAATGTTGGTCGTTTATATTTGCACCTAGAAGCATTTACATAAGTCATGAAATAGTAACTTTTGGTCGGTTATTTTTGCCTCTGCATGTAATTACTTGAGTCAGGGAGAGGTAAATATTGGCCGTTTTTATTTGCGATTGGAAGCATTTACCTGAGTCAGGGTGACGTAAATGTTGGTCGTTTATATTTGCACCTAGAGGCATTTACATAAGTCATGAAATAGTAACTTTTGGTCGGTTATTTTTGCCTCTGCATGTAATTACTTGAGTCAGGGAGAGGTAAATATTGGCCGTTTTTATTTGCGATTGGAAGTATTTACCTGAGTCAGGGTGATGTAAATGTTGGTCGTTTATATTTGCACCTAGAAGCATTTACATAAGTCATGAAATAGTAACTTTTGGTCGGTTATTTTTGCCTCTGCATGTAATTACTTGAGTCGCGGAGAGGTAAATATGGCCGTTTTTATTTGCGATTGGAAGCATTTACCTGAGTCATGGGGACGTAAATGTTGGTCGTTTATATTTGCACCTAGAAGCGTTTACATCAGTCAGAGAGGGGTTTATATTGTTTGGTTTTATTGGCACCTTTAAGTATTGAATCACAGAAAAATTAATATTGGTCGATTATATTTGCGTTTCAAAGTATTTACCTGGGTCATGGAGAGGTAAATATTGGTTGGTTTTATTTACGCCTGCAAGCATTTAGTTGAAGAGTGAGAGGTATATATTGATGTTTTATATTTGCGCCTATAAGCATTTATCTGAATCAGGGAGAGGTAAATATGGGACTTTTATATTTGTTTCTGTATGCAATTACTTAAGACTCGTAAACGTAAATATTGATCGTTTATATTTGCGCCTGCAAGAATTTGCATCAGTCAGGGAGAGTTAAATATTGGCTATTATTATTTGCAGTCGGAAGCATTTACCTCAAACAGGTAGACTAAATGTTGGTCGTTTAAATTTGCACCTGTAAGCATTTACATGTTTCACAGAGATTTAAATACGGGTCGTTTATATTCCAGTGTATCTGCATTAGTTGATTTGGGTTTTGGTAATTATTGATCGTTTATCGAAATCAATAAGCATTTACACGATAAATGGATACGTATATATTGATTGTTTTTGCTTATGTCATTCGTTCGTATAGAGGTAAATTTAGAGGTAGTTTATTTTCGTGTCTATAGGCATTTATTTGATTTAAGAATGGGTAAATATTGGCCGTGTATGCTTCGGCCCCTGACCATTTACTTATGTGTTTTAGCATTTTGAGATCCAGACACCAACGTACCACCATTTGCAGCAGACATATTTTTACCGGGTTTCATAAAATTTCACAGAAAGTAAGTCTCTATACACAAGAGTTTTTCCTTTGTATATAGTGGAATTTGAAAGGAATCTTCCATTACACACTTCTGAAGCATGGATGAACCATCTCTGCAGACAGTGTATTTTGGGCTCCGCCGTCAGGCCAGAATCTTCGTGGAATATGGTATGCAATTGAGATCAGCGAATGCCGTTAGGTAATGCTTTTACATAGAGTTTTATTTCATTTTTTATCAGTTTGGTTCACTCTTTACAAGGCTTAGGTGCCACTCAAGGTAGAGGGTTACTTTAGGAGGCAATTTATACAGACAGGAGTCGAATATAAAGTTTAACCCTAGCCATGAACAGCCTAAGATTTTACTGATCAGGGAAACATTCTATTGAAATATCTTTTAAATAAAAAAACATTTGGGGATTCAACTTAAAGTCTACCTCCAAGATAGCAAACAGCTAATTTTTCAACGTTAGTTTTTAAGGAGAAATTTGCTTCAAAATTCCGATGATTGGAAATATACATTGGCTTCATTGAAAACGTTAACAAGATTATACTTTTAAGAATGGCGTCTAGTGCTAGGGCCGGGATGGAGGTATTGATACCATGAATCGAAGGCAATAGATTAAATAAACTCTCGAAACATCCAATCAACTGGCAATGGAATTTTGCCAGTGTTGCGAATCTGATCGATTATTTTCTATCAGCGAAATGGTTCAAATTCAAGAATCGTAAAGACAGTCGCAGGTAGCATTTATATCGTGATCGACCAACCGGTCCCTTGATTAACGAGCACCAATTTAATGGGAGACTCTGTCTCATGAAATGCGCCTTCATTATAGTTTGGCTGAACAATTAGCGATTGTGATTGCAAGCTTCATTTTGTCAGGGTACTATTTATTAACAAGTCAATCAGAGTCAATTGTTCATAAGAAACTGTGTTGAGGCTCGTTTTGTTACCGAACAGTCACTAGATTTGCACCAAATGGGTCTATTATTTCCATTAGTGTTTCTGGATTTCAATCGAGTTAGATTAACGACAGGTATAGGCTAAAGGTATAAGCTCTTCCTTGTTAAACGAACTATGTCTGAAAAATAGGCCAGAAACATTATCCAAATCCAATATCTATATTATTAGGTGGTTCGGAAAATAATGTCTGAGTTTAGAATAAACTTTTATTCCTAAAGTAAAAGCTGGGATAAAAAGCTGATAATAAAATGGTATATTTGAACATTTAACAGTTTAAAGGTAAAAGAAAGGATGAAATTGTTATATTAGCATAAGTAGTATTTGGGATTTGTAGATAAAGTATTGTCAGCCAATATTATGTTATTCAAAAATAATGTCTGATTTTAGAATCAACTTTTATTCCTTAATTAATGTGTATATGTTAGTCAATCAAAATAAAAACCATAAACATCTATACATTTCTGCTATCAAGTTACAACGTTATTTATGCCTTTACAATAAAACCCAAGTTCTCGATACCAAAAAATCTTTGAATGCAGTTTCTGCATCTTTGCAAAGGAATGCGTTTTGGTTTAAAAAAAATTATCAGTATGCTTGAAAAAGTGGCAGTCAAATGTTGAAAGATCAGAGGAATATGGTGGATATGACAAGGTCTCATATCCTATGTCAGTGACCTTCTGCTGGTGTCATCCTGGCTGGCACCATGTATCCAAGTATTGTCATGAAGCAGAATTGAACTTCATTGATTAACCAGTCCCAGTTGTACTTTGCTCAAGTGAAAGTGCTTTTCATTCAGTTGTTGGTAGTAAAATTCAGCAGTGATTCTCTGGTTAATTCCAGAAAGTTCTCATGCTAATGGTGGATCACCAGAAAGTCACCATAATGCATGATTTTTGCAATTTCAATTTTGGAAACTGTTTGGGTCCTTCCTCATGATTGTGTCACTGAGCCGATGTTTTACAATTGTCATAAAGCATCCATTTCTCATCATAAGCCACTATTCAATCAAGAAATAGATCATTTGAATTTCGTAGATGCAACATCAAACTGTGACTTTCACTGAGTTCATGCGGAAACCATTTATCGAGTTTCACCTTGCCAATTTTCTTGAGATGGTCTGATATTAGTGAAATGCTGACACCCATTATCTGAGACATTTATCTGGTACTTAGACATGGGTTTTGTTCAACAAGCTTTTTCAGATGTTGATTGTCAGTTGCAGATGGAAGTCCTCTACCACCTTGTTTTTCAAGACTGGTATCCTTGTTGCAGAACTTCAGAAACCAGCCTAATACTGAGTGATCACAAGTTGATCCTTCACCCCATATTCAGTTAATATTGGCAGCCGGTTGGGAAACAGCTTGAACTCATGCAAAAGAAGTAAACACATCACTTCTTTTTTTCATGTTCAAAATGAGGATTATATAAAGTCTTAAGTTGAATTCTGAAAGAGATTGATATAAAATTAGCACTTTAACCCGAGAACGCTAACCATCAAGAAAGTTACACCACTACTAACCATGGGTATATCATACCCGATTTTGAAAATATCAACAAAAAAAAATAAATATAAATCTTTATTTGAAATATTTTACATGCAGGCACTTGAAACTTTGTACTTTGAGTTAACATCAATAGGAACTGAAAAAAAATTATTTAGGTAAGAAAAGCAGGTACTGAAAATTATAATTAAAAATAGGAAAATTTGCGCTTGGCACTATATACCCATGATTAATGTTCTAGGGTTAATCATTAGGAATAAGTAATATATTTTGTGCAGCTATTATTATAATAGAACATAAAAGGTTTATTCTAAACTCAGATATTATTTTCCGAACAATCTAATATTAATTTTGACTAGTATTTAATTTCAGTTTAATTATTTATTACATTTCTAAGTTCTAATGCAAATTGAAAAAATGATAGTCAGGAGGTGAGATGGTAGATGTAGAAAATCTCATATTCCAATTCAGTGACCTTCTGAAGTATTATCCAGGCAAAATTTAGCCGAACATTGTCTTAACGGAATATATATTTCATCCAACTGCTGACAATAACCATCGGCAGTGATATTCTGGTTATATTCCAGAAAGTTGTAAAAGATAACGCCAATGGAGGACCACCAGACAGTCACCAAAATCTTCTGTTGGTGCAATTTCATTTTTGGAGCCCTTCGTTATGATCAAGCCATTGAGTCGATCGTTTACGATTCTTGTAAAGTACCTTACTTTTCGCCGAAAAAAAGAGCCTACTATGATAAAAAATGCTCCAAACTTCACGAAAACTATGTTTCAATGTCAAACCCTTTATAGAAATTTTTGAATGTTTAAATAATTTTTTTTATTAATTTCGAGAACATTCGGGATTTTGTTTAAACATCTTGTATGGACTATAAATTAGCATAGCAAATTTTAGCGTGTTTTTTTGCAGTTGATTGGGAAATTCTTGCAAAAATCAAATTATTATCGGATTTTAATTAAACTTTCAGGACTTATTCAAAAATGAATTAAATTATTTTGGAAATCTTTTTTACGTGTTTCAGCCGATTAAATTTTATGAAAACCTGAGCAATTCAACGAAATAATTTGTAGTGGTAATATTAGTTTAATGCAAAACATTATTCACATTATTCGAACTATTGTTCTCATTTTCGTCGCCATATTTATTACATCGTTTCGGCCTTGTACGCTCCGTCCTTCTTCAGGTGGTTGGAATGTCTAACTGAACCCTTTATTTCGCTGACTGTTCTAGTTCCACGTGCCATGTTTAATGGATATCAGTTCTCTCTATTAACAGGAGATTACGAGTCAACACCAGGGAGTGCACTAAAGGGTTCAGTCAGACATTCCAACCACCTGAGGAAGGCCGGAGCGTACAAGGGCCGAAACGTTATAATAAATATAGCGAAAAAGATGAGGACAATAGTCCGAATAATGTAAATAATGTACATAATCTCAGAAATATAGACAGATAATGCAAAACAGATTTGTACAATTTAAATCATAAATCTGCTCTGATTCGTAATATGAAAACGAACTAAATCTATGACATTATTTAATTAGAAGAGCTTTTAATTGCATTTATGAAGAAGATATATTAAGTAAAATATGGTGTAAAGAACAAAATGTATGAATAATGTATTTGAAAAGATTTGTTTTCATTTTGTTTCAATTTTAATTACAATAATTAGTAGAATTTTTAATTCTTTTAAAAATCAGTTTCATTAGGGAATATTGTTATTAAGTAAAACTATATTTACTAATACTCCGTAAAGCTTGTTACAATCTGAGGACGCCCATTATTTTTAAAAAGAATTTTAAATTTTTTTGTATATGTATAAACGTGCCAATTCTTGTACGTATGGAATTCCATACACGAAATTATCAGAAAATAAGAGCCATAATGATAGTAAATTTAAAGCCAAAAAATATCTAAAATTCAATAAAACATTAGATTGCGGAGAATATTTTCTTATTTTTTTAAGATTACTGAGTACTTAAAAATAATATATACAAGGCACTCACGTTATATTCAATTATTTTTTTACAGCTAAAGCCCACATATTAGATTAGCATCAATCTGTCAACAGCTTAAATAATCAGCTATCTCTGTGTTAATTTTAAACTTAAAATAAATAATAGTGGTTTCAAATCAAATTAATCATACTTTAAATCAGCTAATGTTCTTCAAATAAAGTTTCAGAAAAGTATATATTATTTAAAGAGAATGACATTAAAATGGCGGAAGGTTAAAAATGGCGCTAAATTCCAAAGTTTCAGAAATTTCAAAATCGGAATCTACTTTAAATTAGTTTTTAAATACAGCAAAGTATTTTGCATATTATAATTATTAAATTTAATGTATTATCTTGAAATTAAACCTATAACGAAAGCGTCAAGAATTTTCATTTTTAAAAAATTCATTTTAAATGTTAGGTATCATGAATCTGAAGTGGTCCCTATCATAAACGGACCTTTTCTCACCAAGAGTCATTATTCGACCAAGAAATGGATCATTCGAATGTCGAAGATGCAGCAGCGAACATACGTCAAATTTTACCTTTATCTGTATTCACGTGGAATCAACTTGCCATTTTTTATTTTAATATTGTTGAAATGTTGACCGCCATTAACTGAGACATTTCTCTGACCCTTTGATGTAGATCTTTTTCGATCACTTTTTTTTACGATGTTGATTGTAAATTGCAGATGGACGTGTTCTCTACCACCTTGATCCTCATGTCTCGTATCCCCACTGCGGAGCTTCTTAAACTAGAACCGTACTCTCCAATGACAAGATTGATACTTCATGCCATACTCTATTAATGTCGGCAGGAGTTTGAGAAGCATTATGACTAAACTCTTCTTTTTCATGGTAAAGTCGAAGGGTATATAAGGTTATATAAAGATGAAAGGTATATAATGTTGTACTTTAATTTCTGAAAGAGATTGATATAGAATTAACATACAAAACTCTTTAATCATTAGCAATTATATTTTTGTGCAAATATTACAAGAATATATTGGGATACAAAATGTTTGTTCTAAAATCGGGCATTATTTTTCGAACAACCTAAAAGCAGCATTCGGCCAGCATCCTCCTCTGCCGTCTTGGGTCAACATAGTAAAACGGGAGCGATTACTTTCGAAGAAGATACAAGGTGAGATAGGGAGAGGACTTCTGTGATAGGTAAGGGAAACTTTCGTGGCAGAGCTAAATGAGAAGGAAGAGGCTTTTCATTTGAAAGATAGATAGATAGATAGATAGATAGGATCGGACTGAGATAGATAGATAGGATCAGACGGAGATAGATAGATAGACAGATAGATAGATAGATAGATAGATAGATAGATAGATAGATAGATAGATAGGATCAGACTGAGATAGATAGATATGAACAGACTGAGATAGATACATACATACATATGAACAGACATAGATAGATAGATAGATGGGATCAGACTGAGATAGACAGATAGATAGATAGATAGATAGATAGATAGATAGATAGATAGATAGATAGATAGATAGATAGATATGAACAGATTGAGATAGATAGATTGAGAAGGAAGAGGCTTTTCATTTGAAAGATAGATAGATAGATAGATAGAGAGGATCAGACTGAGATAGATAGATAGATAGATAGGATCAGACTGAGATAGATAGATATGAACAGACTGAGATAGATAGATAGGATCAGACTGAGATAGATGGATAGATAGATAGATAGGATCAGACTGAGATAGATAGATAGGATCAGACTGAGATAGATAGATAGAGAGAGAGATAGAGAGATAGATAGATAGGATCAGACTGAGATAGATAGATAGATAGATAGATAGATAGATAGATAGATAGATAGATCGTTCCGCCAGTTCAGACCTTCAGAGCTAGGGGCCACTATGCCGCATGCTCATCATCGATTCATCCACATTTCTTTCGTATTTCATTGATACGGAGAAAAGTTCTGCCCAGGCAGTTTCTTCTCTAGAAGTGTTCCTTTGTAGAACAGAATCCGATCATTACCCTCTTAACTTTTTCAACACTACAGTAAATCATTATCTCTCCTACATATCCTCATAATAGGGACTTTTTACTTCTTCCTTTTATACGATTACGACAACCTCATTGAGAAACACTTAACCTTGAGGATGGATAATAAACTTTAATAAGCATGATTTAGTCCAGCACCAAGTACAATCGATAATACTCTACCTTGAGATGTTCTTGAGTCTTGTATTGTGTGGACAACTGTACAAAAAAGATAACTAGTAATAATATGAGGACAGAAAAGATTTATTCTAAAATCCTGCATTATTTTCCGATTAACTTAATATTATACAAATAGAACAATGAGCATATGCTGTTAATATAATGTCTGAGTTAGGGTTAGGGTTAAGGTCGATGTGATGAAACTAAGCTCCATCGCTTGCGGTATTTTTATCAGCTTGTTCGTGTGTGGGTTAGTGTTTTCGTGCAGGAGGATGTCACATTTACACAAACATCTTATTTTCTGCTTTTTTTAAAAAAAAGAAAGAAAGAAAACAGCTTAGCAATGTTTTGCAGTGGCTGATAGCGTTAAGTGTCTGGCAATGAAATAGAAAGTCTGCAAGCAACACGCTTTTTACATCCCAGGACACAGTGGCCATCAATTTCTTCGTTGACTGGAAAACTTTGAATTTTCATAGGATCGTTGGAGATGGATGTTTCTCAGTCACGGAAATAACCTCGTCTACTTTAGATTATCGTCTGTTTGGGCGCCCCTCAAGCGACATTTATCCAAGAAGAGGCTCCACATAAACAAACATGAAGTGGACTTTTATAAATGGAGTCACATTTAGCACAATGTACAATGCATATCACAAGTGGAGAAAGAGAGTGATAATATATTGGGTTCGACAAAATGTTCATGCAGTTATCAAGTATATAATTTACTTATTAAACTTAACGAAATTTTTCCAACACCAGAGTATAATAATTATTAGGAACATCACAATATATATATATATATATATATATATATATATATATATATATATATATATATAGAGAGAGAGAGAGAGAGAGAGAGATAGATAGATAGATAGATAGATAGATAGATAGATATATGAGGTGATGAATAAATTGTTGTCTAAATTTCGACAAAATGCAAATAACAATTACATTTAATTTTAACATATATATTTACCAAAATGACACAAAAATATCTTGAATTACTAAACAGAAAATGTATTCAATAAAATCGCCGTTGGCTTCAACCAAGGCCTCCAAACGATTTCGGCAACTCCTGTATCTCATCGAAGTTGGTGAATGCTGCCATAACCCATGCTTTCAGTGCATCTTTGAGGTTACAAGGAGTTTTGTTGATATCTCGCTCAACTGCACCCCAGACATAATAATTAAGCTGGTTGCAGTCTGGGGAGTTTGCATCTGTTTATTTCTGTGACCACATCTGTGGCCAGATATGAGCGGTGATGTCGTCGCGTGTGGTCGGTGATGTGGTCGTAGAAATTGTCTAGCAATCATGACTGTGGCGTTGGGCACAGTGCTATTGGCAGACATAGGGGCTTCCAGCTACCCCCGTCTTTATCAAGTGCATCACTACCCCTTCAACGCACTTGATGTATGCCTCCGTGTTGAGTCTGAGGCCCTGTGGGAATATGAATGTAGGCATAAAGTCGCCATCGCTAGTAATCACTCCAAATACCATGAGGTTGACTAGATATGACATCTAGCTCTTTCCGAATCGTCTGCATTGTGCTCAGATTTACACCCAAACATTTTGAAATGTTCGTATTGGAGCTTGTTGCACGAATGCCAAGCAGTACAGCATGCCATTTTCAAAATGTCTGGCGGGGAGTGAATTGCGTTATGGTGCTCTTTTTCTCACAGACGATGCCTAAGCTGACTCTGCTATACTGCGCAGGTCAACAAAATCAAAAGTAAATAACGCGCATGCGCGAAATTAAAAAAAAATTAAAATGGCGACAATTTTCCCATCGCATCTCTATCTCTCTTTCGCTCTCTTTCTCTCACTCTCTCACTCTCTTTCTCTCTCTCTCTCTCTCTATATATATATATATATATATACCAAATGGACACAGTTCGACAATTTTTTATAGATATTTATATATATATATATATATATATATATATATATATATATATATATATATATATATATTTAAGACAGTTTTATGTTTATACATTTTTTATAGATACAAATATTTAAGTAAATGCTCTGTTTATAATAAACAGTATTAATAACATTTTTGGAAATATCCCAATGCACCTCTGGATTTCTTTGTCGCTACAGAAGAATTATTATGGTTTATTTGTTCTTCGTCATCCCCATCAAATTATCCTTTGAATTTTGTTGTCGTTGCCAGGTTTACTGGATTTCCCATCTACTAAACCAGGGGTTGGCAACCTTTCGCTGCCTATGTGCCGACTTAGGGTTTTAAAATCATTCAGTGTCCCAACAGCATACGTATTTTATACAAGTCAAGGTCAATATACCTGTTCTACAATGTATTCTATATAGTAATATATAGTATATATACTTTAGTATATATTAAAATTCTGTGATAGATATAGTTTTAAAGAGACTATGGTTCAGTGCAGTGACCGGTAACCTTTTGCTAACTATGTGCTGAATTAGGGTTTTAAAATCCTTCAGTGTGCCAACAGCATACGTGTGTTTATGCAAGTCAAGTCCAATCAACCTGTTGTGCAATATATTTTATATAGTAATGTAAACTATATATATTTTAGTATCTATTAAATTTGAAACAGCTAAATGTCTTCTTCGCGTTGTAGTAGTTAATGTTTCAGATTCCGTGATGTCATTTGCGGCTGCGTGCCACCGGAAATGGAAGGAAACAGCGCATAATAATAATAATAATAATGAGTTCTGAAGAATGAAACACGTATATATATATATATATATATATGAAGAAATATAGTCTTAAAGTGTGCTATATTTATGGGATAAAGTGCTCAATATCAGAGATAGAGCGTGTGTAAATATAATAGTGAACATAGAAGTCAACACTTAGAGGCGACAGACTGTTTCATGCTAGAGTTGCCTGACGATTGCATCTAGCATGAAACAGACTGTCGCCTCTAAGTGTTGACTTCAATGTTCACTTTTATATATATATATATATATATATATATATATATATATATATATATATATATATATGTGTGTGTGTGTGTGTGTGTGTGTGTGTGTGTGTGTGTGTGTGTGTGTGTGTGTGCATTAGATAACGATATATATTTTTATATATGAAAAACAGTATTTGTACCTTACTTTCCGGAGTAAATTCTTCTGGATGTAATCGTCAAACAGAATTCAAATTACCAATCTGTTTTCCCTTTGCAATAATGTATATAATCTTTCAGTTATTTTCCGGCGAGTCTGGAAATAATAAGATGCTTATATTCGAGTTGTTGTCAGATGGGAGACCCATATCAAGTACTTTCGACAATTTCAAATTGTCATCGTCAGGGCGCAATTCTCGCATACTTATACTCTACTAATTGAATTATACTAAGTCCATCTCACTTTAACAGGTAAATATATATAACAAGACAATTTCATGGATTTATAACTTTTCAAAATTAAAAAAATTCTCCCTTAATCGATTTGAACAAGAACTCTAGCGTGCGGCATCGCACGATCGAAAACATATATACAACTGTCAATAAATAGCATAATTTAAACAAAAACATCTTTCAGTCTACACATATTTGTAGATATTATACACGTGTTTGCCTATGAGTGGGAAAATTGCGCCGTGAAGATGACAATTTGAAATTGTTGAAAGTACTTGGCATGCGTCTACCATCTGACAACAACTCGAACATAAGCATCTTATTATTCATGGTATTGATTGTAAGTTAATGTCTCATTAAGTTCTGTTAGTGAAGTGATTTCGAATTAATCACGTTAACATTGCTATTTAACTCTTTGTGTAAATTGTTTCTCTCTCTCTCTCTCTCTCTCTCTCTCTCTATATATATATATATATATATATACAAGTATGGGATTGGTGTATACGGAATAAATTCCAATACCCAACGAAGACTATTCTTAAAAAAGTGCTCAATACAGAGTAGAACAAATACAATTATTTATTCGAAAATTATAACATAAATATGTTATACAATCACTACAAAACTAAGCATTTTGTTTCAGCACTTCTGGTGTCTTATCAAGTGATGGTGTTGAATGTAGAACCTTAGATTTTACATTCAACACCATCACTTGATAAGACACCAGAAGTGTTGAAACAAAATGGGTATTTTTGTAGTGATTTTATAACATATTTATGATATAATCTGCGAATAAATAATTATATATATATATATGTTTATATATATATATATATATATATATATATATATATATATATATATATATATTCTAGGTAAATATTTAAACACAGGTCCGCTCGCCAATGCGCGTACAGATTACTAAGCATATGTACAAACGAAACTGTTTGGTGGCCTGAGCAGTTTTATGGTTCCTGTATGCATCGCAGGACTATGCTCCAGCTAACGTAAAAATAATATCATTAAAAACCTTCAAATTAAGCAACTATATTTCCCTTGATTGGAAGTTGACACCATAAAATCAACCACTGCAAATAGCAGTGTGACGCGTAAGTCCAATAAATATTTATACCCGCTTACACGTACACGGACAATGAAACGAGGACGCACACTCTTAACGCCACCGTTTGAAACAGAAATAGGGTATCGGACGCATCAAAATAGCCGAGTGAGTTTCGTGGAGCCGCTTCAAATTTATGGATGCGACGAATGCTGAAGAAAATTGCGCCCTGAAGATGACAATTTGAAATTGTTGAAAGTACTTGTTATGTGTCTTCCATCTGACAACAACTCGAATATAAGGATCTTATTCAAGGAATTGATAGTAAGTTAATGTCTCATTAAGTCCTGTTAGTGAAGTGATTTCGAATTAATCACATTAACATTGCTATTTAATTTTTTGTATAAATTGTATCTTTGTGATATATATATATATATATATATATATATATATATATATAAATGTGTGTATATATATATATATATATGTTTGTGTGTGTGTGTGTGTGTGTGTGTGTGTGTGTGTGTGTGTGTGTGTGTGTGTGTACTAAGTAAATATTTAAACACAGGTCCGCTCGCCAGTGCGCGTACAGATTACTAAACATATGTACACACGAAACTGTTTGGTGGCCTGGGCGGTTTTATGCTTCCTGCCTGTACCGTAGGACTATGCTCCACCCAACGTAAAAATAATACTAAAAACCTTCAAGTTAGGCAACCGTATTTCCCTTGATTGGAAGTTGACGCAATAAAATCAACCACTGCAAATAGCAGTGTGACACGTAAGTCCAATAAATATTTATACCCGCTTACACGTACACGGACAATGAAACGAGGACACACACTCTTAACGCCACCGTTTGAAACAGAAATAGGGTATCGGACGCATCAAAATAGCCGAGTGACTTTCGTGATGCCGCTTCAAATTTATAGAAGCAACGAATGTTGCGCATTTGTAATCGATTTGCGCGAGAAAGTCAGTAAATTTTGGGCCATTTTTAGTCTAGATGTAGTTCTGTAAATAGCAGATGGTCGGGCAGACTTGTTTTGGATGATGGCGGCTATGTTTGATGAGAAATTGGCGCCTATGAGATTCAGCGAGATTAAGAAATTGTTTAATATTCTGAAACAAAGAAAAATGATTTCCTTCCCACTTTGTGTCAAAGTTATGTTGCAGCCTCAAATTTATGTTATTTATTAATCTAATCATTGGTCCATATATCTATATCGTTATCTCCTTGACTAAAACTTATTTCGATGTAACTCTGACATAGTCTGCCATTTTTGTTTGGCTGAGAGTTGTATAGGAATCATATCAAAATGATCGGCAGTTAAATTACTAGATATTCTAAACTTTCAGCTTTATACAAACGCTTTCTAATATCGATGGTTAAGAATGGCTTTGGACAAGCGAAGCCGATAGGTCTTAATGACGGTCACACTACCTCGAACACCCTATGGACCTTCCTATAGAATCATAAAGACCTGAAACAGAAACCACATAACTTTAGCAATAACAACAGCTAAAATGGATATCATTCGTAACTCGAATAGAATATAATGGCATAACCAAGTTGTGGATGCTCCACACTGCTTCAAATAAGAGGTTATGAAGGAAACCTCCATCAATACTGGAAAGAGTGGCTGTTAGCTGTATACAAACGCTTTCTAATATCGATGGCTAAGAATGGCTTTGGACAAGCGAAGATGATAGGTCTTGTTGAAGAACTTGTAGCGAACCGTGGGGGGTGAAGATGTGAAGAGATATCAGAGGGTTAAAATTTCCTGGTGGCCGGTCCAGCTACATGAGAATGTTGGGGTTTAATTAAGTCCGAAGAAGACAAAGAAAACAAACAAGACCGATATACATGGGTAAACAAATATATATTAATAACGAGTTACACAGACATGAACAGTTACGTAGAGTTTGTATGGAGAAATTATGTGCGTGTGTTGTAAGTGTTCGTACGTACGTGTATTGTTCTTAGCGCGTTCCCAGAATTTGGGAAACGCTGTATCTCTGTGAGAGGTCACTTATTGGTGTAAGTGGAAAAATAGAGATTTTACCTCGCCTCCGCGCGAGATGGCGGCCCAAGGCCTTAGTCGAAAAAAGAGAGAGAGAGAGAGAGAAGGGTCAGCCAGTATTTATAGCCAGGGGAGAGACCCCTGTTGAAGGATTAAGGAAACTGAGGAGGACCTAACTCCGACAAACTCTCTACTTCGAACCTTGTGGATGTTTCTATAAAATCACAAAGAACAGTACCAAATAACGGAAGCAATATCCCTTAAGGACTTTCAAGAGCAGCAACAACTAAAATGAACCTCGAAAAGAATACAATAACATTCATATAATTTAAAAACATTTTCTGGCCTTAAATAACCTGCAAAGATATACCATAGAAAACGAATCAATCAGTCAGTGAAATACTGATTAGATACATAGGAATGTCTTTTAAATTTATTTTAATTCTATATAATGTATAGCTGGACACTCGTATTCGAGGATACCTGTCTACTAGGGTGGTTAGCCAATTCCTACTGGTGACGCTTGCTCAGGTGCATTTTGTGTTTGTTCAACGCCCACAGAGTCCACCTGTTGGTTATACTGTAATTATGCTGTGCAGAACTTTGTTACAGTTTCTGGGAAAGAACGTCTTATCTAGCGTGATCAGCAACTTGAACAATGACAGCACGCTCAAACCCTCGTCCATGATGACTTGTAACTTCGTGCCAGCATAGCTATCGACGGCCACTAGGGGTAGCATCTAACCATTTTCACGAATAATGTTTGGGTCAAACCGTGGTATCGTTTTGAGGCACTTTCGAAAGGCGCTGCACGCTGGAATCGACCCCTCAAGTCTGATAACATTAGGAAGTCTCCTTCCTGACAAATCGACCATGGTGAGATTCGAACCTGGGTATCACGGTTAGAAGGCTAACGTTGTAAGCACAATTCTATATTGACATTCCATCCTATTTTGAGTATCAGGAAGAAACCCCTTTAATAGACCATCATTCTTTGAACCTTATGAATGTGTGCTACACAATAAAAAAATCTGTACCAATTAACAGAAACGACATTACCTGAAAACTTTCAACAGTAGCAACAGCTAAAATGGATAGCACATGTAACACGAAGAGAATACAATGACGTAATCAAGATGTTGATGTTCCACAGTATTTCAAAAAAAAAAGTTGGGAATTAAACTCCAATAATGGAATGATCGATAACAGCTACTTAATTTGAGAAACTTATTTTCCTGAAACATTGTTTGAAGAGAAAGATTTTATAAATTCCAAGTGACAGTAGTACTGGGGGTTTGGTTAATGAATGCCGAATAGTTCCTTATAAGGAAACAGATAAACTTTGCTAAAATTTGAGATCATTTGAGCGAGAATTTGCTGTTATTTTGGTAGTAATTAACCGACTAAATATTAGAACTCTAAACAGCCTAAAAAGTTAACCCTAAACAAAAGATCAGGAAATGGCCGTTTTAACCTTTCCCTTAATTCCGATAATCCCTCAGTGATATATATATATATATATATATATATATATATATATGTTAATGAGATTATTGTCAAAATCACTTCGCTAACAGAACTTAATGAGACATTAACTTACTATCAATTCCTTAAATACTACGATACTTATATTTGGGTTGTTGTATACATGAGTTGTTGTCAGATGGAATCGACGAGGGAAGTAGTTTCGGCAATTTCAAATTGTCATCGTCAGGGCGTAATATTTTTCCATATACAGGCATAACACCAAGACGAACATGTGTAGTATAGAGCGAAAGATGTTTTTAAAATATGCTATTTATTGAGATTTATATTATTTTGGAGCGTGAGAGGACTTACTATCAAAGAATTGATAGTAAGTTCATGTCTCATTAAGTCTTGTCAGCGAAGTGATTTCGCCATTAATCTCATTAACATTGTTATTTCATTCTTTCTATAAATTAATCTTCTAGATATCTTCATGATATTATATAAAAGCTGCACACTCTAATATATATATATATATATATATATATATATATATATATATATATATATATATATATATATATATACAGAAAGCTAAAAGTGTAGTGACAAATGGTATTATGAAGACAGAGTGAATCGCAAAAAAACACACTCTCTCTAAATCTCTCTCTATCGCTCTCTCCATCGCTCTCTCTCGCTCTCTCTCTAACACGCACGCACGCACACACACTCACACACACATATTTATTATTAATTCAAACGTTATTTTCATGTGCATTCCTGAAATAAGTGATTCAAAACCTGCTCTACAATATATATATATATATATATATATATATATATATATATATATATATATATATATATATATATATATTGTGTATATTTCGGCAGCAATTATTCAATAATGCATGTTTCATTAAATAATATATACAGGTTTTGTCTATTTATTTTAAGTAAGTTCCTTTTCATATTGTCTGATAAGCTTCATCACATTATTTTTTAAAGACGAAAGGAAAACACCATATTGATAATGGCTTATGTAAGCCGAAAGCTTAGATTGGATTTAAACATGTATCAATATGGTGTTTTCCTTTCGTCTTTGAACGATAATGTGATTAAGCCTATCAGACAATATGAAAGGAACTTACTTAAAATAAATAGACAAAACCTGTCTATATTATTTAATGAAACATGCATTAATATATATATATATATATATATATATATATATATATATATATATATATATATATATATATATATATAATTTAAATCTGTACTTCGTCTAAAAAGTCAAATTCTCGAGTTAAATATGAGTGTGGATTTCGGAGTTGTTAAAAGAATTGTGAATGCATAAGACTACAATTTTTGAGTACAGTGGAACAGATTCAATTTTTCTTTTTGCTGACAGGAATAACTGACTGCTACCCCTATTTTGTTCAGGATTACCCTTTCTCTTTCGCTTTGTAATATTTAAAAAAAACCCGGACATTTGTCTATTCAGTTCCCTTCGTGCTAAGAATCAGTGAGTCTTTTCTTTTAATTTGTGTTTCTTGCGCTCGGCATGTCCGGCTGCTATTGAAAGCTTTCATTCCGGTTGTAAGGAAAGAAAAAACAACAGAACCGATCTTCGTTCCTCGAGCGACCATGACATCAACTTCCGGCCGTTTCTGCTGGCTACCTAAACCATGAATTTCCAACATGGATGCACATTTCCGGTGTATTCAAGCACTTCCGGTTTCGAAGCATCAGTGTTGCAAACGGAGGGGAACAGAGACAACAGTCGGATGTATCTTCGATTGTCACATTTTCTCCCGTTCTCGCTTATTATTCCCTTCTTGGGATTCCATCTTGTTATGTAGTCAGTCATACACGGTACAGAATAAGACAAAATTAAATAAATAGTTGGAAGATTCTGTTTCTAAAATTTTCCAAATGGGGAGGGCCGACTTGAAAACCGGCATCACTTGCGATCGAAAAGAGAGTATCTGCAAAGTGAGCAAACTTGAAATTATTTCAGGAACGTGAAATAATAAAATTCCATAAGCGAGCAGTGTGATAGAAGAAACTGTTAGCATAGAACTTACGGTTACATCTTGCCATTTCAACTGTAAGATGATGAGACCTAACCGCCAATCTGGTACTGCACTTAGATTCATAAAGTCTAGGTACCATAGAGGAAACAATGTCCATGAAAGTATTTATACAATAGGCAGAGGGAAGCTATATTAAGGCGGTGGAAAATTAACTGAAGCCGAGATACCAGGTCAGGACCAATAACATTGTAGATTCTTGCTTGGATTTTATCAATAATCTCTAAATAAATAAACTGATGTTAACAAATTTGAACTTTATTCTTTATTTATATATTTATTAATTTAAAGTTTAAGTATCAGGGACACCAAACCAGATGTGACGGTAATATTCAAAGCATGGATGAATATTAGACTTATAAATATATAAGATAGATCATTCTTTGGATTTTATGAAGAATCTCTAAATATATAGCAGGAGCACAAGGCCAGATGTGGCAGCAATATTCAATGCATGGATGAATGGTAGACTTATAAATATGCAAGATAGATTCTTCTTTGGATTTTATCAAGAATCTCTAAATATATAGCAGAAAAACCAGACTAGATGTGGCAGCAATATTCAAAGCAAGTATGAATGGTAGACTTATAAATATGTAAGATAGTTTCTTCTTTGGATTTTATCAAGAATCTCTAAATATATAGCAGAAGAACCAGACCAGATGTGGCAGCAATATTCAAAGCAAGTATGAACGATAGACTTATAAATATGTAAAATAGATTCTGGTGAGAAAATTTTTCTCGCCCGACACAGGAAACAAGGTTTCCTAGCAGCAGATCTAGCAATTGATTCAATATAATCTTTCTATTTCATGTCAGTGGAAAATGTTATCCCAAGATGGCACAACGAGTCTTGGGGGTTAGCATCAGCTAATCGAAGGTTAGTGTTATACCTCGTCGCAATTAGATTTCATTTTGATTCATTCTGAACGCTGGCCGGATGTGACCGCCACGAGGGCAGAAGACGAAATAACAAAAGTCGTTTTCTGTGCATTGGGCTCTACGCACTACGTCCAGTCTACAAAGTGAACTTCGGCGGTGCCCAATCGCGAATCTTCCAACCGGTAAAAGAGATGCCCATTGGGACTACCAGACCTGCTTAAAAATAATCAGATGCTAACAAAATTTGAACTGAGTGTTGGAGAATATGAGAAAAAAACTGTTAAGGAGAGAGAATGATAAAAGAAGAGGAAGTAAAGACAGAAGATTACAATTGACATTGCATTTAAATTTTTGAAGGTCAAAGTTGACTGGGAAGCAAGAAGCCCGAAGAGAGTTCCACAAGCAAGAAGTGTAATAAAAGAAACTATTAACTGCTTTGAATATACGCTCTTTAGCGCTAGATGGCGTCGTCAGTGATGTTCTGATTTGGATCATTGGGCAGTTTCGGGTCTTTCAAACATCATACTGACCTCACCAAGTCGACCCCATCAGAGCTGATCGGACTCTGATACGCCCTCTAAAAAAATGCTTGCAGACACTGACTTCTATAATATACCCCGTTATCACGCATTTGATTGGAGGTTGACCAATAGCCAATCACAATGGTGTGTGCTCTATTTAAGTTGTTTGCGGGGAATTTTTCCTTTTTTTTTAAGTGGCCACCCTTTCATCGGATACTTAGAAGGTAATTATGTTTTCCGTTTTTACCCACATCTCATCAAGATTCATTTTTACATCTAATGTATTGCTATTTACAAAAATAAAACAGAAGGTAAAGTTACATCTAGTCATTTCAACTGTAAAATCATCAGACCTTTCAACCAATCTAGTACTGTGCTTAAAATCATAAAGTTGAGGTACCAAAATGGAAAGCTAATCAGGACAAAAACCATGAAAATATTTATAGAAAAGGCACAGAGGATTTATGTTATGGCAGTGTGGAAGTGACTAAAGCCAAGATGCCAGGTCAGTACCACTAATATTGCCGATTCTTCTTTGGATTTTAAAAATAATCTTTAAATAAATAAACTGATGTTAACAAATTTGAACTTTATTCTTTATTTATATATTCATTAATTTAATGTTTAAGTATCAGGATCACCAAACCAGATGTGGCAGCAATATACAAAGCAAGGGTGAATATTAGACTTATAAATATAAAAGATAGATTCTTCTTTAGATTTTATCAAGAATCTCTAAATATATAGCAGGAGAACCAGACCAGATGTGACAGCAATATTCAAAGCAAGGATGAATGGTAGACTTATAAATATGTAAGATAGATTCTTCTTTGGATTTTATCAAGAATCTCTAAATATATAGCAGGAGCACCAGACCAGATGTGGTAGCAATATTCAATGCATGGATGAATATTAGACTTATAAATATATAAGATATTTGCTGGTGAGAAAAATTACCTAGCCCAACATAGTAAACCATCCTTCCTATCAGAAAACCAAACAATTGATCCATATACTCTTTCTACTTCATGTTAGTGAAAAACGTAAGTTCAAAAAGGTGCATTGAATCACTTATTACTTACTGTTTTCGGAAGGCAATTATGTATTTCACGGCTATATTAACGTAATTTTCCATGTATACTACGCATTTTTTCTAAAATAAGAAAAATTAGGGGTGCGTATTATGCACAGATACAGAAAATTTTTTCAAAAAATTGCCGTTTCATAGCTCGATTTCAGTTCCGAAATGACTATTAACCTGAAACATACGAAAATTTGACACTAACATTCGGAGATTGCGACCCCATAAGGATGTCAAATACAATCATATGTGTGACACCCGACCTCTTTCAGTCACGACGCCAATTGTGACGTCGGCCCTTTGTGACGGGCTAACCCTGGGACATCGGTTGAAGTCTTGTTGGGTTCTAGTACCAACTTGTCGTACCCGGCTCGCTTCCAACGCCTGGTCACCGAAGCAACTGCTTTGATCTCGATTCAACCTACCCACGTTGTGATTTGATCTTAGGTTGATGAGATCAATCAGACGTCGGGCCGTAGTGCCAGCCGAATCCGGGTCAAGGTGATACTGCACAATAAATGTAGACAAAAAAAACAAAAGCACAAACAACAACTTCAAGGCGAGCGACTGGTTAGGAATAGTGATTAATTTTATGTCGGTTTGTTGAGTTACAGGAGTGCGTCTCTCTCTTTCTCTCCCAGCCCGAAGAAAAAAAATGTGGATTGTAACACTTTTTACGTTCTTAGCTACTTCTAGATATCTGGGTTGTTTTTCAATAAAGTCGTCTCTGGTGGAGAATATAAGTCAGACTTCTATAATTTGTTCTTGGTTAGAAGTCTAAGTCGGAAACTTGTTTTGGTGGGAAATCTAAAGTCGGACTTCAACGAATTTGTTCTTGGTTAGAAGTCTAAGTCGGAAGGCATGGAATCGTGCGGTCACCTGTGCGAGGCGTTATGTATCCGAGTCCCCTTGTCTCTTGGGCTCGACTGGATCTCTCTGCGAACTGAACTGCACTGCACTGCTCTCTCCTTACTGTACTGTGCTGTAACTTCTCTCACTCACTGTCTAAAACACCCAAAGACGTTTGCTTATATGGACGCCGATCAAAACCTGACGTGGGGTCGGACGTGGTGTGGCCACCACGTTGATTTCAAATCCCCAATAAGGATTTCCTTTGTTTTCGGTCAGAAATATTTATCATTTTCCATTTTTGGAAATCTTCTTCCACTCCCACCCTCTTCTGCTCTCATATGGGTATCTCGCCATACTTTAGAGGGCGTCAACGGTTTTCCCACTTCCTCGCAGTAACATCTCACACCTATCCTCTCAATGGGCGGTGGCATGCCTCCTCCCTGCGTCACATGATCACCTCCGCCTGGCTATTTGGCCAATAGGCGTCAAATGATAATCTCAATTTTTATCCAACTTCACGGCATATGGAATTCCTCAATCAAGTTTTTCGCCAACATTAAGTGGACGGAATTTCGGCGAAAATTGGGTTAATTAAGAAAGACACAATAACATGGCTTTTGTTATCACAAACGAATTTCAACAGAACACAGGTGCCCTGTCCAGCCGACCTCTCCTCGATCCAGGGCCGGGCTCCGTGTGCGGCCGGCAGATGACCCACCGAATACTGATAACACAAGTTCGCCATCCTGACACAGCCAATGTTTTATCTGCCCAAAAGCTCTGGGATTCATCACTAATTTTTACGACAATGACCATCAGCATTTTTGTGGGTGGCCTTTTCTTTCTTTTATCATCTAAGTTGTTAAGTCTTGTCCCTCTGCTTCTTTCTTTTCTTTCTCTTTTTCCTTCCTTTGTCCTCGCAGAGAATTTGGCATATCTCAGCATCAAACTTCTGCGAGAAAGTAAAAATGATTATCTTGATTCGCACTTGAAAATAACAAAACAAAAAATCTTTTTCACCGATTCCCTGCTTTGGGAAAATAACAAAACAAAAAGAATATCGCTCAGTATGTCTTTCGTTATATCTATCGGTTTAAGTAATCCCCGTAATTAACTTATGTGGTTAATTAATTGGTTAATTAACCTGCCGTTTCTAAATAGTGTTACATATGTATCTAATAATACTAACAAATTTAAGATAAAATAAGAATTATCAAAAAAAAAATAAATTAGAATATTATTATTTTATGTTTGAAACCATTTTATTTAAAAATAAGATTAGGAAACGCTGGTCTTAATGAAATTGGAAAGGTACAATTCATAGGGTTTGATTAGCAAACAAGGGGTGCGTATTATGCGTGAGTAGAAGCATTTTCTCACACTTTCAGTACAATTTTAGGAGTGCGTATTATGGATAAAGGCGTATTATACATGGGGAATTACGGTACGTATCGATAATCCAGGGGAGGACCAAGATAGAACAAAGGTGAAGGGTAGAAAACTGCGTCCACAATTACGTTACCATGATTTTTTATTCGGCTGTTTGGAAACTCATTACGTATTTCATTGCTATGGATGATGTGTTGAACACCCAAGACAGAAGTAAGACTGAATGGAAGGAATTTACGTTTAGAATTATTTAATTATCTTTTCTTTGCGATACTGTGTTGTTTATAATGCATTTTAGAGTTTAATTTCATGAAGGATTTTAACCTGAAGATTGTAACACCCAAGACGCCATTGCTTTTCTAAAGGGTAGTCATACCACAGCTGCATTTAAATCATTTGTGTATTCTATGCGGATGTAGTGGAGGGTCTTAAATGCTAGTATTAAGTAATACATCTTTCTCCTCTTCCAATGAGAACGTCATTAGTAACGCATTAACATTATATATTAATGTGTCCGAAAAAGAATTACGTATTTCACCGCTATGAATTATATTTCAACCAACCAAGACAGAAACTGGTCTTTGCAACTGGGACACACCATGCCACTTTACATCAGGGTGAATCATTCTCATTCCTTTTGTATTCTAGTCGTAAGAAAGATGTTCCACTCGGACAGCTTCTTTCCAAGAACCGCTGATTTGTAGAACAGGCTTACGGCAATATGTTTTCCCGATCATTACAATTTTGATCTCTTCAAATTTGAGACCAACTAGTATTTCCAGAATATTTTCCTAAAACTTCAATTCTTTCCTTTTCTTACGCACATATAACACGACACAATAACCGTCTAGCTTGAGTGTCTCTTGGGCCTTGTGTTGCATGAGGCATTAGTATAAAGAAAGTACCAGTTTTGAATGTTAAGAAACTGTCTTGAGATTCTTCATTAAAAATTATTAGCATTTTATCATGTCGTTCTCGACTCTGTCATTTGGGGTCCAGACATGCAAGTGACACGGCTAGGTACCTGATTTATTGATTTTTATTATGGCATCGATTTCCTTTCGCATTAAAACATATTAAGACAGACATTAGAAAATAGATGCACCGGAGGAAGACAGAAAGAAAGAGAGGTATACAGAAAGAGAGAGTGAGAGAGAGCGAGAGAGAGAGAGAAACAGAAAGAGAGAGAGAGAGAGAAAGAGGGGAGAAAGAGAGAGAAACAAAAAGATAGAGAGAAAAAGGGAGAGAGTGAAAGAGAGGTAGAAAGGGAAATCATCCTGCAAACTAAAAATATTTTTTTGGCTTTAAACAACCTGAAAAAGGTTGATAAGCTATAAAAAAAATAATCAATCTCACCAAATTTGACACCTGCAGATTTTCTTGATCACGAGAATATTTCATAAGTAACTGAACATTCAGAAAGTAAAAACTTGAAAATAGTCTTTCAAAGATTTCTTTAGAGGTGATATATCCCGGAAAGGGATATATTTGTTCGAAGTAGCTAAGTGGTTTTGGGCTACTGTAACCGAGTAGTATAATCTAGCAGGTAGCCGTAATCGATAGGTACATGTCGTAGTCGTAGTCAATAGGTGCAGGCAATAGGCGTAGACCAATAGGATAGCCAATGGCGTAGTCCAATAGGCGTCGTCTCTATACCTCCACATCAGCCTATATCTATGGGTGACACCAGCCAATCATAATTCTCCGAGGGGGGAAATCAGGTGTATGCATATTCATTACATCAAGAGGTAAAATCGAAAATGTGTATTCCGTCATTTTCAGCAACTGCAGAGTCTTTGAAAATGAAGGTAATTCTATCTTTTATAAATAATATTTAAATTACTATAACTTACACTTGTTTTTATATCCGTTCTCTTAAAACGTACTTACGACCAGCCCATCAGTAGGAAAAAGAATCTGTAAATGAGAATGTCTAATCTCTTTAGCATCCTGTCTGCGAAGACGATAAATTTGTATTTCTTACGGCCAATTAGTTTTCCTCTTTGGGTCTGCCTCTTCGTGACCTCCAAAATCCTAATGAGAATCAAGACGCGAATTATCTGCCCCTAGTAACAGAGCACTGCTGTAAAAACCATAAGTAGCGCCACAAGCTTACACACCTTTCTGTAATTTACACACGCCATATTTCAATTCCTCCGTCTGGTAATATTTTTCCCCATTTTATTTCTCGACCCTGTCATTTGGGGTCCAGACTTGCCAGTGACACGGCTAGGTACCTGATTGATTAATTTTTATTATCGCATCGATTTCCTTTAGCATTATTCGTGTTAAAACAGACAACTGAAAATGGACGCACCAGAGAGAGAGAGAGAGAGAGAGAGAGAGAGAGAGAGAGAGAAAACGAGAGATAGGAAAAAGGAGGAGAGAGAAAGAGAGGGAAAGAAAGAGATAGGAAAAGGAGGAGAGAGAGAGAGGAAAGAAAGAGAGATAAAGAGGGAAAAAGGTGGAGAGATGAAGAGAAATAGAAAAAGAGAGAGAAAAGAGGGAGAGAGAAAGAGAGAGAAAAAGAGTGATAAAGAGAGAAAAAGGTAGAGAGATGAAGAGAAATAGAAAAAGAGAGAGAAAAGAGGGAGAGAGAAAGAGAGAGAAAAAGAGTGATAAAGAGAGAAAAAGGTAGAGAGATGAAGAGAAAGAGAAAAAGAGAGAAAAAGAGAGAAAGAGAGAGAAAAAGAGTGATAGAAATAGGAAGAAATAGAAAGATAGGGAAAGAGAGAGAAAAAGAGAGAAAAAGGTAGAGAGATGAAGAGAAAGAGAAAAAGAGAGAAAAAAGGATAGAGAGAAAGAGAGAAGGGGAGAGAGGAGGAGAAAGAGAAAGAAAGATGGAAAGAGAGAGAAAGAGAGAGTGAGAAAGGGAGAGAGAGAGAGGGATTGAGTGGGAATAAATACTTGCAAGAAAATGAAATGAAAGAAAAAAAGAAATTAAGAAACATGATTGAGATGGAAAAAACGTAAATACTTTTGCGTTAGAGAAAGAAAGATGGCAAACACTGAAAAAAAAAGACTTCCTGCTGTAGCGCCATGCTTAACATGTTCACCTCATAGACAAATCCACTTGTATATTTAGAAACAAAGAATTCATTAGAAACGAAAAAAGAATACCAAAGAGTTACCCAATATCAGTCCTCCTATATAGCAGTGAATGCTGGACAATTTCTCGCAGGTAAAGAAGAGACTTGAAGCAACAGAAACGTGGTCCTACAGAAGGATACTGAGAATACCAAGAACTGAAGTTTTAGAGAAACTGGAAACAAAAATGACAATTATACTTAATATCAGAAAGAGATAGTCGAAATAAAATATTACTTCCCCTTTTACCATGTATGGAATCCCCTCAAGATATTAGGTTTTATATATTAGTTCTATATATCTGAGATTGCATTAGCCTGACTCTCAATTTCAGTCAAGATTGTCTTAGATGTTGCCATAGAAAGTTATAACTACATAACCAAGAAATTCAAATTGACATGACTAACATTTTACTTGGTGAAAATAGTCACCTACGTGAGATAAGATTAAACTTCATCGTTGATCACATGCTCCGTCTATGTTATTCTCAGCATCCTTCTGTAGAACCACATGTCAAGTCTTTTTTTTTATCTCTGAGGAAACTTCCCCCTATTTAGAACCTATAGCGAAGGAAACAGCGACTTACCTCGTCAAACCAAACGACAGCGCGTCGCGTGTATCCTACGACGGAAACGGTGGCGAAAAAGAAAATTACTTACCAAAAAAAAAAAAAAAAGAAGGGGCACGTATTCCGCATGACATGCTGAAGACAGAATATTTGAATTAAAAAACAAGTCCGTCGCAGGAGTCACTATATAAGTATTTTGATATGCAAAAATTGGGCGTCCTCTCCCAGTTGTCAACGAATGGAAAAATGCTCGGCCGATAAAAGCAGTTGGTGTCCACGAATCGGGGAAAAATCGCATATTTTGGCTACCATGTTTGTTGGAGAGTGAGTTATTTTTCTGACTGGTTGCGTGCATTGTGATTTGTGAGATAGTAGCGATTTTCCAAGCGTAGCATAGATGTGGCACAAGGCCGAAAGTATTGGGCACCCAGTGAGGATCGAACTCACTACTCATTCGTAATTGTGCTAGCGATACAAGCTTGCTGACTATTACACCGCCTCGGGGTGCCCTAATTTCTGAGATAGTACCTGCGAATCGAGTTTTTGGCATTTATTTCCCCCCCCAACCCGATTTTTCAGTCTGAACTTAGAGTGATTTGTTCTCTGCGTTGTGGAATTAAACTACGACAAATATTTCCTTTGCTTTCAGGACGCTTACAGAACCATAAAAGAAGACTGGTATCGCACAGCAGTTTTCAGATGAAAATTTCTTGTTTAGCATTTACTAAATAAGCTTCACAAGTTCAACACTACTTCGGATTTCGGTGCCACTTTTATCGCTTGTCTGTTACAACAGTTCTCCCACAGTTAAATTTCTGTACTTTTTTGATTATTAGATTTTGAATTCGTAGCTCATATATTAGGTTTTCACGCTTGCTAACGACCATACATTGTATCTTCTTATGACGTTATTCCTTTCTTCACTTTTTCCTTTGCTATATTTCCGAGCAGTTTCTACAGTTTTCTTTCTGTGCTTGCTATAAAAACAGTGTAATCTGCGTATGTTAGGTTGTTACGATCGTGTCTGCCAATAATACAATCTAAAATATTTTCATTCTCTTTCACTCCCCCTTGCATCTTAGTGGCATTATCGCCTTCCTTGGGCGAATTGATAAAAAAAAGATCATGGTAGGACTTGTTATTTTTGGTTTGCTTCGCTGTAGTAGCGTAGCTGGCCACTCGTATTCGAGGAAACCCGTCTACTAGGGCGGCTAGCAAATCCCTATTGCAGACGCTTGCTCAGGCGCATTTGTATTTATTCAACACCTACAGAGCCAACCTGTGGTTTATACTGCAACTATGCTGAGCAGACCTTAGTTACAGTTTCTGGGGAAAGAGCATGTTATCTAGCGTGATCAACAATTTGAACAAGGCCAGCACGCTCAAGCCCTCGGCCACGATGACTTGTGGAGGCATAACGTCGCTGTCAATAGTGATCACTCCAAACACGTCCGTAATTACCACCAGCGTCATCCAACTCTTTCCAAGTCCTGTCCTCAGATTGACAGCAAACACTCTGAAATGTTCGTACTGGAGCTACCGGTGCGAATGCCAAGCAGTACAGCACGCCGTTTCTAAATTTCTGGCGTCATGGTGCTCTTTTACTCACAGACGCCGGCCAACTGACCCTACTATACTGTGCAGTCGAGAAAATCAAAAACAAACAACGCGCATGCGCGAAATTAAAAATAGAAAATGTCGACAATTTACCCATTGCGCCCTTGTATCTCTCTCTCTCTCTCTCTCTCTCTATATATATATATATATATATATATATATATATATATATATATACATATATATATTGAGACAGACAGTAGACGAGAGACTGAGACGGACAGGCAGAAAGCGAGAGTGAGAGAAAGAGAGAGAGAGAGAGAGAAAGTGAAAGGCAATGTAGAGTGAGAGACTGACAAAAAGGCGAAGTAGAGTGAGAGACTGACAAAAAATGGCGGTAGAAATGCCTGCGGATATTTTTTTTCTGTTCTGATTGAAGGGATTGGTGATTTCGGCGTCGATCGGCACGCTCAATCGATCACTTGATGAGTCATTGCCTACTACTTGGACATATTAAAGGCGTGATTTCCGGCTTGGTTATCGGCCCCTGGGTCATTGCGGCAAAGTGTTGTCTATATTAGACCTTTCTCTTGTAAACGCCGCGTACGGGTGCACCCACATTTACATACGCCTGTGTTTGAGAGGAGAAATAAATAAATAGAAATATGTAGATACCTGTATACACATATGAGGAAAACCGACACAAACTCACACTCAAATTCACAACTCTCACAATTCTGTGTGCACTCACTTTCTGATATATATATATATATATATATATATATATATATATATATATATATATATATATATATATGTAGATGTATGTAGTGCTGGAAATTTCTTTGGCTGACCAAGAATTCCTTCAAAGACAAAAAAATCTGATGTTTGGTTAGAATTTTGGAAATGGAATGAGATTCACAACTTTTCAGTACTCTCTCGTATGTATATAATATGAAACTTTTCATATCGTCCTGCATTTCCCAGTCTCCATCTGACTTTCAAAATTCACTCAAAATTTGTCCAAAAAGCTTTTGGAAGTAAATAATCTCACTGGACACTGAGGTTAACAACGTAAGGCGACCGTCTGAATTATGCTTATACACTTAAGTATTGCGGGAAACAGACTTTCCCCCTACTATCTATCTATCTATCTATCTATCTATAATTAAGTAATTCATTGAGTCTGAAAGAAACCCAAAAAGAATGCAGAAAGCACTGGACGGCCGTTTCGTCCTATATTTGGGACTCTTCAGCATTGCGAATGCACTACCGAGAATAGAAACCCTGACAGTTAGGTTGTTAAGCAAACATCATACCAACTGCTTGGGGTGTCGGTGACGAAGAGATAGCAAATCAGAAACGGCCGTCCAGTGCTTTCTGCATTCTGTTCAGGTTTCTTTCAGACTCAACGAATTACTTAATTATAATTATCAAATCCTCCTTACAATTTCTATCATATGTATATTATTGCTTGATCCAGCTATTAATGCTTCAATTTGAGTGGCTTGGTGATAGTAGTCGTGGCTCCGGGGGGCACAGTCCTATGGTTACAAAGAACTTCAGTTGAGTTCCACCACGGAATATGTGAGCGAGCGGCGCTATATTGAGTCTGATTTGCTATCTCTACGTCACCGAGGCCCGTTGGAACAGTTGGTATGATGTTTGCTTGACAACCTAACTGTCAGGGTTTCAATTCTCGGTAGTGGATGCGCACTGCTGATGAGTCCCAAATAAAGGACGGAACAGCCGTCCAGTGCTTTCTGCATTCTGTTGAGGTTTCTTTCAGACTCAATGAATTACTTAATTATAATTATCAAATCCTCCTTACAATTTCTATTATATATATATATGATAGGTTTGGTTTGTTTTACGACATATCAACCTCAACGGGTCATTTAATGCCGACAACTTTTTTTCCTGGTAATATTTTTGTTTTATCAAAAATCTATTTCTTTCCTCAAAAATGTATAGCTGGTAATATTATTTTTTCAAAAAAAGTATTATCAGAGGCCTTGCTGTTGGACGTAGTTTATCGTCATACCCAGGACGCGGATGTAGTTTATCGTCATACCCAGGACGCGGATGTAGTCTGGGTGTTAACTACTTGCCCATAGCTGGGACCCTAACAGGTGCTACCACCCCGGGTCAGGGTGGACCTGGGAATACCAGCAATTAATAGGTGGTTCCACGCTCCTCAAAACCTCCTGATCAAAGGGCTTGCTGTTGGACGTAGTTTATCGTCTTATCCAGAACGCGGATACAGTTTATCCTCATACCCAGAACGCGTGTGCAGTTTATCGTCATACCCAGAACGCCGATGCTGTTTATCGTCTTACCCAGGACGCGGATGCTGTTTATCGTCTTACCCAGGACGCGGATGCAGTTTATCGTCATACCCAGGACTCGGATACAGTTTATCGTCATACCCAGAACGGTATATTATAGGAAAAACAATAAATGGGAAAGGTTTCTAGATCTAACAGTTCTGCTTTTATTCATGCTTCGTTTCATATTCGTCTGCTATTTTTAATAATTATGTTCTTTGAGTAGAACCCACGTGTATCTCTCTTCAAGCAGCGTTATTATTTATAATTCTTGTATGAATATATCTATCATAATTCTCTTTTGTTTATTCGGAGTTCGGATGGCAATTCATATATATATATATATATATATATATATATATATATATATATATATATATATATATATATACAGTGCTGTTCAATAAAAGTGACTGACCTGATTTATTTCACTTAAAAATGTTTTCTCCTGTTGTTTTTGGGCTCAAACTAATTATTAATCTTATTAATATAAAGACCCCTTCCCGACCACCTGGTAAAATAAGTTTACTCACCCTAAGGTATTCTATTGATAATTATAATTTTGGATATAAATGAGATTTAGGGAAAATCTCACTTATTTCCTGCAACTAGTAATCAATAGAAACATAACCGAACAGCTTTAAATAAAGAATAATAGAGGTATAATTTATTTATAATAGGTAATATAGTTCGAAATATTTAATAATCTATGGGTCCTCCTTTATTTTGAATAACCTTTTCAACCCTTTTTGGCATTGACTTGATTATGTTCTGGCAAATCTCATCTCCAAGCATTGAATTCCATTCGGATATGAAATTCACAATCAAATCCTCTTTCTTGCTCAACTGCTTTCTCGAGAGCCTGTACTTTATAATGCTCCATAAGTTTTCTATGGGGTTGAGGTCAGGAGATTGGGGCGGCCATGTCATAACACTCACCTGCTTCTCATCAAAGTATTCCTTCATCAATTTTGATTTGTGATAGGGAACATTATCCTGCATAAAAATGAGCTTGGTGGGGTCGATTTGCACCCTTTCAGCAGAAGGGAGCAGGCAAGACTCTAAAATTCTCTTGTACTGCTCGCTCCTGTTTTTTTTTTCAATAAGTTTTAAGAAACCAGTTCCATGAAAAGAAAAGCATCCCCAGAACATTATACTGAACGGATGCTTGACAGTACTTACTGCTAAATTCAAAGAGCGTTCAAAGCTTCTTCTTCGGATTTTAGATCGCTTATCCTTTGAATTTAGCTCAACTTTCCTTTCATCGGAGAAGAGAACATTTAGTAAAAAAATCAGGTGAGTCACTTTTATAGAACAACACTGTATTTTAATCAAACCTAGGGGTTTTAAATCTTTGTTTCATTTTCTACGAACCGCTTAAATCTTTCTGAATACTACCATCGTGGAAATTTTTACTACGGAAAAAACTAACCAAAAACTAACGCATTTAATTCCAACTTGATAAGAAACGAAACAAAAACGAGAAGCCATTTTCTGTGGTCTCGAATCCGAAGATGTTGAAAGTGTCCTTTCTATAATAGGTCGCTTTCCGTGGTAACGGTTAAATCAACCATTTCTTATATGAACAATTTCGATCGAAGCGATTGCCACAATCTAATCAGACTAATGCACTTTGAACACAGGTTATATAGTAAAAAGTGAGACCTTACCACAGTCTACAAAATCCAATACACCTTTCATCTTAGCTAGCTTTACCTCTTTACAACTTTCATTGTCATTATATGTCTATATTTCTCAGACGAAGTATTGTGATTTTTTTACATTATCTTTATTGTCATATTAACGACGTTTCGATTGTTGTACGCTCCGGCCTTCTTCAGGTGATTGCAATTTCGAATTGAAGCCTTTATTTCGTACACCGGGGTAGTGCCCAAAGAGTTGTGAGTTCAATACAATATGGCAGTGGTAAACATAAACTTGGAGAGTTGAGCGAAAGGGAAATAACTGAGATATCCGGAAAAGGCATGGCACGTGGAACTAGAACAATCTGCCCCGGTGGACGAAATAAGCGTTCAGTTCGAAATTCCAACCACCTGAAGAAGGCCGGAGCGTACAACGGTCGAAAGGTCGTGAATATGACAATAAAGGTGAGGTGAACAGTTCGAACAATGTAAATAATGTACCATTTTCATCTTTCTTTCTTTCTTTCTTTCTTTCACTCTCTCTCTATCTAATTTAGTCTGTTCCTATTCTTACCGCCGTCTATTCATATCTGTGGATCTATTTTAAACTGTTATAATCGCTTTCTTTCTTCTCTTTGTTTCTTTGTTTCTTTTAATTTCTTCATATCTAACGCAGTTTATTCATATGTTATTCTATTTTTATGTATTAATCGAATCTAATGTGTTATTTCCTACCTTTCTTTCTTTTTTCTTTCTTTTTTCTTTCTTTCTTCCGTTCTTTCTCTCTTTCTTTCTTTCGTTTAAAAATCTTATTCGTTTCTTATTTTCATTTTCTTCTATGTTCGTTCGCTTCAGATACATTTCTTTTTCTTCTCTTTCTTTTCTTTTTTTACATATCTATCACCATCATTCTTTCTTTCTTTGTTTCTTTCATTCTTTCTTTCTTTCTTTTAAAAATCTTACTGTTACTTATTTTCCTTCACTTCTTTTTCTCTTTGTTCGTTCGCTCCAAATCAGTTTCTTTTTTTCTTTTCTTTTCTTTTTTTACATATCTATCGCTATCATTCATTCTTACATCCTTTCTTTCTTTCTTTCTTTCTTTCTTTCTTTCTTTCTTTCTTTCTTTCTTTCTTTTAAAAATCTTACCCGTTTCTTATTTTCCTACTCTTCTTTTCCTCTTTGTTCGTTCGCTCCAAATCAATTTCTTTTTCTTCTCTTTCTTTTCTTTTTTTTTTACATATCTATCGCCATAATTCGTTCGTTCTTTCTTTCTTTCTTTCTTTCTTTCTTTCTTTCTTTCTTTCTTTCTCATATTTCCTACTCATTAGTTTTTCATTTTCTTCTATTCTTTTCTCCGTATTCATCTCTTGTCAAATTCCTCGTTTGTTTGTTGCTTTGATTCTGTCTTTGTTCCTTTTTTCTTTGTTTCCTTCTTCTGTTTCAGTTTGTTCCTATCTCCCAACGTACATTCATATCTCATATCGTTCGTATCTACTATTTATTTCAATATGACATTTCGGCTCATTTGACACCTTGGATTGGTCACAACACCTACTCCCGAAACTGAACAAACCTTTTTTTATTTTTGGCATATAAATTAAAAAGTATTATTTTTCTTGAAATAATAAAAAGCAACATAATATGCAAAAATGTTTCTTTCAAGCTTCAAGGTTCCAATCAATATCCAGTAATGCGCTAAATGTTGACATATTTTAAAAAAAAGACAGAATTCCCAAGAAAATGAAAGGCGAATTTTGAATGCAAAAAAGTTAATACTAAACGTTCCTACATACATCGAACTAAAAAAAAATGCCCAGTAAAAAAATATAGAAGAAAGAATGGATTTTTGCAAGGATTCGCTACTGAATTTACATTTCAGCCGGGGTTATCTTAGCATTAAGGGCAAAGGCATGGATCAAATTCTCCTCGCATTCACCCACGTCATCGACAGCGTAACGTGAGAAATTGACAATAAACTTGCAGTGTATATTCTTTTCCCCACACACTATCTATCTATCTATCTATTTTTTCTTTTTCCGTCTTTTTCTATCTATCTATCTATCTATTTTCTTCTTTTCCCGTCTTTTTCTTTCTATCTATCTATCTATCTATCTATCTATCTATCTATCTATCTATCTATCTATCTATCTATTTTCTTCTTTTCCCGTCTTTTTCTTTCTTTCTATCTATCTATCTATCTATTTTCTTCTTTTCCCGTCTTTTTCTTTCTTTCTTTCTTTCTTTCTTCCTTTCTTTCTTTCTTTCTTTCTTTCTATCTATCTATCTATCTATCTATCTATGTATCTATCTATCTATCTATGTAACTTTTTAAAAAGCTACATAGTTCGCGATAGATAAATAAAGAATAGACAGCAGCACACAGAAACACACGCACACACACACACATATATAGAGATAGATAGATAGATAGATAGATAGATAATGAGCATGCTGAGATGGATAGATAGATAATGAATAGACAGCAAAATGGATAGATAGATAGATAAAGAATAGACAGAAATATATATATATATATATATATATATATATATATATATATATATATATATATATATATATAAAAATGGTAGTACACGTTTGGTAAAACCTCTGGTAGCTCAACTGGCAGTAGAAGAAATCGATACCCGACGAAAAATTGGAAATAAAAACAGAAAGAACCAAGAACATTAAAAGAAGCGGAAACGTCCAGTGTTTAAGCTCCAAGTCCAAAGAAAAAAAAACCAAAACGAGTAAAAAGACAACGGCGTAGAGTGCTCAATACGCTAAGTAGAGCAATAGACTAGAATAATCCTAAGGAGCCAGAAAAACCTAGCTAGGTTTTAGGTTTCACATAAACGGATCTTCAGGGTAAAGCAGGCTCTACAATGAAGATCCGTTTAGGTGAAACCTAGGTAGGTTTGCCTGGCTACTTAGGATTACGAGTATATATATATATATATATATATATATATATATATATATATATATATATATATATATATATATATAAAGCTGGCCACTCGTATTCGATGATACCCGGACAGCTAGCCAATCCCTATTGCAGACGCTCGCTTAGGCACATTAGCATTTGCTCAACACCCACAGAGCCCACCTGTGGTTTATGCCGCAACTATGCTGTGCAGACCTTAGTTACAGTTTCTGGGAGAAAGCATGATCAACAATCTGAAAAATGCCAGCAAACTCAAACCCTCAGTCACGATGACTTGTGACTTCGTGCTAGTGGTCCGCCTACCCAATTTCCCTAACATGGCTTGGTTTTCAGGCACTAACCACTCTGAACGATAAAACCAGGAAGTCTCAGTCTGACAAATCAACCTTGGTGAGATTCGAACTCGGATCTTATGGTCAGAAAGCGATGATTCTAATCATCCACCTCCGCGCCCACACATATATACATACGTACAGACATACATAAACAGAGCGATAAGGAATAACAACTGATAGATAGATAGATAGATAGATGGAAAGAGATTGAAAAATAAAAGACAGATAGATAGAAAAGACCGAAAAAGAAAAATAGATAGATAGATAGATAGACAGAAACAGACTGAAAAAGAAAAGATAGAGAGAGAGAGAGAAAAAGACTGAAAAAGAATATATATATAGATAGATAGATAGATAACAATATATTATGTTTCGTGAAATTAAAAAATAGGTCGTTGCGTGCATTTGTTGAGCTAACGCTTTAAGATTAACAGACTTTGTAATTAATGTGTCGCTATCAAGAGTCAGAGCATTAATAGCACCAATTCCATTTAAATGTTCAACTTATCTTTTCCAACTTACTAAATGAATAGATCATTTTACTTACAGTCTGTTATTTTATACGTAATTTCAATCTTAAGATTAAATTTGTTAACCTTTCGTATATATGTATAGGCAGATAGATCAAAATATAGATAGCGTCTAAATTCCTTATTTCATAAGAATAAAAAATAATTAGACGCGATCTTAAACTTGTAAGTGCACCCCCATATATATATATATATATATATAAATATAAATATATATATATATATATATATATATATATATATATATATATATATATATATATATATATATATATAGTGTCTGTCGACTCACAAATCGAGTATGACCATCACTGACATCTCGAGTCCTTCAGTGAAACTCCCCATCCCCACAACACTGCATTCATCGTTTGTGTGAACGACAGTGGCTCTTGAAGCCAGCTATCGATCTGCATTTCTTGTCACATATTTGGCATATCAAACCATATCCGGGTGGTGGAATTGACTTTGATCATCATCATCACTTCCAATGTGCCTTTTCATATGCCTTGTCAGGCCCGATCTGGATTTGCACACCCTAGGGAATGCCGGGCATTCAAAACATGCCATTACGAAATCATCATATACAATAGTACAATAGACTGTTGGCGTGATTTCTGGTGACTGAGCAGACCAGCCCTGGACAGACATATCCGATCGCATTAGGCACATGGCCAGGTAATAATAATAATAATAATAATAATAATTATATATATATATATATATATATATATGAAAAAACTATTAAATAAGTGACCTAAGCAAATCCCCCTCCAAAATAGTTTACTGCGTTAATAAAACATCAAAAAACGACAAGAATAAGTAATCCAAAATGAAAATGAAAAAGAAGTAAATTAAATTAACCCAAGCAAATAAATAAATAAACAAGCAATCACTCCCGTAAAATAATCGCCAGAATAGATTACACACAATGCACCACTGACCCATATATATAAATAGCCGAGGAAATATCCATCATTCGCGGCCTGACGATTGCGTCTAGCATGAAACAGCCTGTAGCCTCTGAATGTTGACTTCAATGTTCACTTTTATATTTATATTTACATACGCTCTAACTCTGATATTGAGCACTTTATCCCATAAATATAGCACACCTTAAAACTATATTTCTTCATATATATATATATATATATATATATATATATATATATATATCTGTTACGAAAAATTTGGTAATCCGTATAGGTAGTCCCAAGAAGGATGAAATCCTGAGAGCTCAATATAAATTCAGAGCTAATAATTTAAAGAAAAACAGACCACTTTAAGGCTCCATGTAATAATTTATTTCACCATAGCCCTTTTAAAGGACGCTGGATCATCAGACTTCACTTCCAAAAGGTGAAACGAAAAATGAAATGAACATTTACACTTTTGACGGGTAGTATTAAGTTTATGTAATTTAACAGAGATGGCAGTGAGGAGTGGTGTGATAGACATGATCGAGCTTAGAGAGGGTTTATGTTAATATTTCTATCTATCATACTTAGTATTAGGGGAGGAGGGACCAGACATTGACCTATTCTATCGGTCAATATATATATATGCATAAATATATACATAGATACATAAATATAAAAAAGAGAAAAGGAATGTTTCGTTCCTTGATAGACCCCTTCTAAGTACGAAAATATTTCCATTTTTATTCTGTATCCTTACATATATATATATTATTTATATGTGAATATTTACACACCGACATAAATATAGAGAGACAGGTGCACAAACTCAAACTAATGCACATATACCGGGTGTAAGAGCAAAATTGTTCAAATCGTGTAACAGCATAGGATAATTGTCTATCCGAAAAAATGATGACATGGATATATCGAAAGTACTTGGTAATAAAACAAATATCTATAAACACGACGATTTTTCTCGTCTTTCAATAATGACATCAAAAATGACATCGGAGAGTATGAAAGGATCTTGTCGAAAATGAGTAGACAGAATATGTCGAAATTGTACTAAGAAACATGTCTTTATATATATATATATATATATATACTCGACTCTCCCGTCTAATTATTCGTATGAGGGTCAAGCAGATCAGTTCCTAGGAAACCGACAGCAGCACATGAGATTTGATTATAGTGATGAAGGTTTTGTGCAGGACCATCCACACTTTTTGAAGGGCCGAATGCAGAGACCTGGTGCACTACGTGCCACAGGCTCCCCAAACGACCCTCCGCAGGTTTTGAATTCAGAGTTGTCCTTCTCCTAGACCAGTTGCCATCCAATGCTATAGAACCCAGTCTGTTCTGCTATTTACCCATAGCTGGAGAAAGAAGAAAAGGATTTACACCTTTCCCAAGGGTAGTATCACGTAAGTGAATGTAATGGATTCGACTGGAATTCGAACTCAACTCCCCGATTCCCCAATCCAAGCCGTTATCCATTACTCCACCGCGCCTCCTAATAATTTAACTGGCGACAGTCTATTTCAGGAAACTGAGAATTGTACTCACTAATGAAACTGATTGCCGCCACCCGGTTCTAAACTCAGTGGTCAATTTTTATATTTATATACAGTTTATTAGTGACATTAAGTAATTTTACTCATAAACATGGCAAATCTTAAACACGATATTTTATCATATATACAGCAGCTTGCATCTGAGAATCCCTTTTGCAGACGCCTGCCTAAGCACATTTACGTTTCTTCACTATCCACCAGTGGTATGAATTTTAGTTTCAATTTCTGGGGAAAAGCGCGCAACTGGAGGGTAAAACAGTCTGACTAAGGCCAGGACACTCGGCCACCGTCAACCCAATTCTCAAAGCTTGGGTCAAGCCTTGGTATAGTTTTCTGTAACTTTTCAAAAGCGCTGGGATCGCCGCCTTTTCTGACAAATAGTAAGATTCGAACCTGGCTCTCATGGTCAGAAAGCGATCGTTCTAACCACTTGGCCACGCGTTCACACATTTCTGTTGGCCACACCAAGTGGTAGAGATACTGAGGAAGGTGAGTAAACGTTTTAACATTTATATTATTAATTACTAATTAATTACTAATTATGCACGATTAAAATACTGAAAGGAGCTTACACAGAGAGGGAGAGGGAGAGACATACACACGCACATACATATATTAGAGAGAGGGAGAGGGGTAGAGAAAGAAAGGGAGGGAGGGAAAAATGGCAAGGTCAATTTTAGGTTATTTCTTATGACTAATTACAATTGACGCATAAGCGTACGTCTTCCTCATTGTTTTTATATACTTTGACAGAAATGTGTCTAATTAGAAATTATAATTTTCCCGGATACAGGATACAATAAAATGACGTCATGTGATAAACATCTCATAATCTACAAAAGCTGTATTACAAAAGTTCTTTTTTTTTTTTAAATCGCTAAAAATAACTGAGTTTAACTATTTTTAGCAGTACAATGTAATTCTCTTTATTAAAAATCTTTCAAAAATAAAATATAATCTTCTGAAACTTTATTTGAGGAAGATTAAATGATTTACAGTTTAATTAATCTGATTTGAAGGAAATATCACATACTTTTAGTTTCAAATACTGCAGAAATGCGTTTTTAATATGGACGTAGGTGTATATTTAAGGTATTTATTTTTTATTGACAGCGTGACGTCTTTATTAACGACCGGAAATTTATCTAAATTTTATCTATGGGGAAAATATCTGTAAAAAAAAACATTTTTATATAATTTTTAACTACCCAGTAATCTTTAACATTCTCCGTAATCTAAAGTTTTATTGAATTTTAGATACTTTGGCTTTAAATTTACTATAGTTATCGCTCTAATTTTCTGATAATGTCGCGTATGGATACCCATATTTTGTATATTGTATAGTTTTATACACGCACACACAAAAATTTCAAAATTCTTTTTAAAATAATGGTGAATTTTAGAGAGCTTTTTTTTTAGATATTAGTAGATATATTTTTTACAGTGACAATATCATCTAACCAGTACCAATTAATAGAGAATTTTAAAATAATTGAAATTTTAAAAATTATTTTAATAAAAATGATTCTTTCCTCTTAATAATAGCATAATGGTTTTGACGATAAAACTTTGTTTTTATTAAGTTTGTGGCATTTTTTTTTCATCGTGTATGATCGTTATTCAGTGAATCTACGGAGGTAGCTATATACAGGGATTAGACAAAATAATTGAAACAGGTGCAAATTCCACTCCTATATTTCAAAGACCTATTATATTAAGAACTTTAACTAAAACTTCGTAATTGCAGGTTATATCTATTGTAAATACGTTTATTTATCTAATTTACTGTCTTTGGCTTATTTATTTTTAGAATTTAGTAAAATTTAAGCTAAATGTGTGACCTCTCCGAGTTCGAAAAAGGGCAAATTGTTGGAGCTCGCATGGCAGGAGCCTCGATCACTAAGGTTGCTAAACTGTTTGGTTTTTCAAGAGCTACCATATCAAGAACTATGACGCAATTCAAGAAACAGGACAAAACCTCTAGCAACCGTAGCCATTCGGGCCGGACTTGCACACTTACTGACAGGGACCGACGTGCAATGAAACGCAATGTGGCAAAACATCATCGGACTATTGCGGCCAGAGTGACTGCTGAGTTGAATAATCATCTGAATAGTCCAGTTTCTACTAAAACTGTTCGTTGTGAGCTCCATAAGGCTGGATATCATGGAAGAGCCATCGTAAGGAAACCTCTTCTCTCCACTCGCAACATTCAGAAGTGGTTGCAGAGATCCCAATGCCTGGTCTGCAGACCAATGGAAGCAAGTTATATTCTCAGACAAGTCCAGTTTTTCTCTTTTCCCAACTTCAGGGTGAGTTTATGTGTGGAGGCAGCCCAAAGAAGCTTACAAACCTGACTGCTTTCTTCCAACAGTGAAGCATGGAGGTGGATCAGTGATAGTTTGGGCCACCATATCATGGAAATGTCTCAGTCCAATAGTTGCCCTGTATGGTAGAATCAACAGCAAAGATTACCTGAACATTTTGAGAGATCATGTTCTTCCAATGGCCCAGACTTTATTCCCTGATGGTGACTGCATCTTCCAAGATGATAATGCTCCAATACATACCGCTCGAGTGGTTAATAATTGGTATGAAGAGCATGAAAGTGAGCTACAACACATGGATTGGCCTCCCCAATCTCCAGATATCAATGTTATTGAACATTTGTGGTGCATTTTGGAGCGACAAGTTAGGAGCCGCTATCCTCCACCGTCGTGTCTTAAAGAGCTGGAGAAGGTTTTAATGAAAGAATGGCTGAAAATTCCTCTGGATGAAGTCAGGAAGCTGTATGATTCCATTCTTAGGCGTATTAAAGCTGTATGTGAGGCTAAAGGAGGACCAACCGCCTATTAAATAAATTTTCTTTGAATTTAACAAGTGTTTCGATTATTTTGTCCAACCCCTGTATATTATATACAATATCTTATTACAGATATATGGGCGCCTGGCTGAGTGCTTGGAACGTTCATTTTCTGATCCATAGTCGAAGGAGACTTCCAGATTTTATTGGGCTGGAGGGGAGGGGACGATCCCTGCGCGCGACACCGTTGTAGAGTGCCTGAAAACGATACCACGGGTTGAACCAAGCCTTGTGAGTGAAAACGTCTAGACGGAACACTTGAGGGCCGTCGATAGCTGTGCTAGCACGAAGTCACAAGTCAACGTGACCGAGAGTTTAAATGTTCCGGTGTTGTTCATATTGTTGATCATTCTAGATAACACACACTCCCACAGAAATTTTAACTAAGATATAACCCTCATGTTTTGATTTTGTCAACGTCACAGTATAGTAGGGTCAGTTGGGCACCATCTGTAAGAAAAAGAGCACCATGACGCAATTCGCTCCGCCAGAAATTTGGAAACGACATGCAATAATGCTTAACATTCGCCCCAGAAGCTGCAATACGAATATTTCAGAGTGTTTGGGTGTCAATTTGAGGACAGTGCAGAGAATTTAGAAAGTGTTGAATGATATATCCAGTCAACATCATGGTGTTTGGAATGATCGCTAGATATGGCGACATTATGCCTCCATTCATCTTCCCACGGGGCCTCAGACTCAATGTGGAGGCCCACATCAACTGCTTTGAGGTCGTAGTGCTGACCTGATTCAAGACGGTGGAAGACCCTATGTCTGGCAACAGGACACTGCACCATGACACACAAGCAGAAGAACCCAATCATAACTGTCAGTCAATTTGTGCGAACCACGTCAGCCCTTACATCTGACCACCTAACTCCCCGGACTTCAACCCCCTTTATTATTATACGTGGGGCGCAGTTGAGCTACAGACGATCAAAACTCCTTGTAACACCAAAGATGAACTGAAGGCAAGGATTATGGCAGCATTCACCAACTTAAACAAGGAGACCGTCCATAAGAGTTGCAGGAGATTCCTAAGTTGTCTGGAGGCCGAGGCTGAAGCCAATGGTGATTTTATTGAATAAATTTACTCTTTAGTATTTCAAGATATATTTTGTGTAATTTTGGTAAATATATCTGTTAAAATGAGATGCCAGTGTTATTTTCATTTTTGCGTAATACAGACGACAATTTACTCATCGCACCCTGTATAGTGTAGATATAGTAATAATAGAAATCATAGGCTGTGTGAGACGCACCGTCCATGTTTGGAGTGATCACTAGTGACGGCGACGTGATGCCTCCATTCATTTTCACTAGGGCCTCAGACTCAACGAGGAGACCTACATCAAGTGCCATAAAGAAGTAGTGCTGCTCTGGACCCAGAGGGTGTCTGCTGGAAGACCCTATATCTCGCAACAGGACTCTGCCCAATGCCATATAAGCACGATAACTCGGTTATGGCTGTCAGACAATTTCTACAACCACATCACGCCTTACATCTGACCACTTATCTCTCCAGACTGCATCACACTTAATTATTATGTGTGGGGCGCAGTTGAACGGCAGACCCCCAAAAAACTCCTCGTAGCATCAAAGATGAATGGAGGATTATGACGAAATTCTCCAACGTAAACAAGGAGACCGTCCAGAAAAGATGAAGGAGTTTCCGAAGTCATCTGGAGGCCGAGGTTGAAGCCAAGGGTGATTTTATTAAATAAATTTACTCGTTAGTATTTCAAGATATATCTGTAATTTTGGTAAATATACCTGTTAAAATGAGATGTCAGTGTTATTTTCATTTTTGCGTCATTAAGACGGCAAGCTCAGGGTGTCAGATGTCGATTGACATTACACTTGAATATTTGAAGATTATAGTCATTGGGAGAGCAAGTAAGGGGAAGGGAGTTCCACAGACGGGAAGTGCGATAGAAGAAACTGTTTGAGTAAAATGCGGTTACATTTCACCGTTTTGACAGTGAAAGGGTGGGACGGAGATGTTACATATAATAATCAAGGGTGTTAATAATATATTCAATTGCAGCTAAAAACATTGTTTCCCTTTGTGGTGTTAGACAATTTTTCTCACTGGAATCTTACATATTTATAAGTCTATTATTCCTCCTTGTTTTGTATATTGCTGCCACATCTGGTCTGGTGCTCCTGCTATATATTTAGACATTCTTGATAAAATCCCAAGAATCTGCAATCTTATTGGTCTTGACCTGGCATCTTCGTTTCAGTCCCCTTCCATACTATCATAACCTAGCTTCACCGTGTCTTTTTTTATAAATACAGAGCTGTTCGATAAAAGTGACTCACCGGATTTTTTTTAATTAAAATTTTTTTCGCCTATTGTTTTTGGGGTCAAACTAATTTTTAATCTTACTAATATAAAGACCCCTTCCAGACCACCTAGTAAAAAAGTTTACTCACCCTAAGGTATTCTATTGATAATTATAATTTTGGATATAAATGAGATTTAGGGAAAAAAACTCTGTGCAAAAAAAGTGACTCACTTATTTCCTGCAACTAGTAATCAATAGAAACATAACCGAACAGTTTAAATAAAGAATAATAGAGGTATAATTTATTTATAATAGGTAATATAGTTCGAAATATTTAATAATCTATGGGTCCTCCTTTATTTTGAATAACCTTTTCTACCCTTTTTGGCATTGACTTGATTATGTTCTGGCAAATCTCATCTCCAAGCATTGAATTCCATTCGGATATGAAATTCACAATCAAATCCTCTTTCTTGCTCAACTGCTTTCTCGAGAGCCTGTACTTTATAATGCTCCATAAGTTTTCTATGGGGTTGAGGTCAGGAGATTGGGGCGGCCATGTCATAACACTCACCTGCTTCTCATCAAAGTATTCCTTCATGAATTTTGATTTGTGACAGGGAGCATTATCCTGCATAAAAATGAGCTTGGTGGGGTCGATTTGCACTCTTTCAGCAGAAGGGAGCAGACAAGACTCTAAAATTCTCTTGTACTGCTCGCTCCTGGGTTTTTTTTCGATAAGTTTTAAGAAACCAGTTCCATGAAAAGAAAAACATCCCCAGAACATTATACTGAACGGATGCTTGACAGTACTTACTGCTAAATTCAAAGAGCTTTCAAAGCTTCTTCTTCGGATTTTAGATCGCTTATCCTTTTAATTTAGCTCAACTCTCTTTTCATCGAAGAAGAGAAGATTTAGTAAACAAAAATCAGGTGAGTCACTTTTATCGAACAACACTGTGTCGTTGTTCTGATAAAAGTTCCGCTATGGTACTTAGACGTTATGAATGTAAACTCAGTACTAGATTGGCGGTAAGGTCTCATCATTTTACAGTTAAAATGGCAAGATGTAGCTGTAAATTCTTCTAGCAGTTTCTTCTATTGCACTTCTCGCTTGCGAAACTCATTTTTGTCTTCTTGCTTTCCATTCAACATTGATCTCCAAAAATTTAAATGCAATATCAATCGTTATCTTGTCTTCTTAATACTTGTTTTTTTATTGTCCTCTCTCCTTAATAGTAGTTTTTTCTCATATTCGTTAACACTCAATAACCCCCTTGCATCCCAGTGGCTTTATTGCCTTGCTTGGGTGAAATTATTAAAAATAAGAAAAAAGTGATCCATATGATTAAAAGTTAGAATGATGCATTCGCCGTTTTCACTGGTTCTCCACAAGAGATAAGCGATGGTAATGGCAATAGTATCCGTTATCTTGTTTTGGTTTCTGTTATTTGGTTCAGTTCTTTCTTTGTGATTCTGTAGCGCGAGTCGACAATGTTCTAATAAGAACGATCTTTGCCCAGACTTTACTCGCTCAAAGCCGTTTTTTTAGCATTGTTATTAGAAAGCGGTTGTATATAACTGACAGTTTAGGTATTTCTGAACGGATTTGGCGCCATGCACATACATCCATATTAAAGTTTCGATCTGACAAGGTTATACATGACTCGAGTTTTCAGGTTGTTTTAATTTTGTACCAATTTGCTATGTTGAAGGAACTAACTCTGATACAGCCAATTCTATTTTCAAATACTTTTTTCTCCTATCCTTAATTTGTTATAGTTTATCCAGGTTCACGCTCACCGGGGTTGTAGCACATGTTATTGTCCCAACCATGGGTAAATAGTGATACCCGACAAAGAAAAATAAAACATGATAGTATAAAAATACATTTCTATATTAAAAAATAGGAACAATTTATAATAAAATTATCAACATTACCTATTTATAGAATGTATTTAGTTGAAGCCATAAAATTAGTTCAAAATATTTAGATTTCGGCATTAAACAATTCATAAAGATGTTGATATGCTGCTAAACAAAATCAACCAACCAATAATGTACATTTATAATAAAATGACCAACAATACATTTTATCTGTAGTTGAAGGCATACAATTGCATTCAAAATATATTTAGTTGAAGGCATGTAATTGTTTTCAAAATATTTAGATTTCGGTATTAAAAAACCCATAGAGATGTTGATATGCCGCTAAATAAAATCAGTCAAACAATAATGTACATTTATAATAAAATGACCAACAATACATTTTATCTGTAGTTGAAGGCATACAATTGCATTCAAAATATATTTAGTTGAAGGCATGTAATTGTTTTCAAAATATTTAGATTTCGGTATTAAAAAACCCATAGAGATGTTGATATGCCGCTAAATAAAATCAGTCAACCAATAATGTACATTTATAATAAAATGACCAACAATACATTTTATCTGTAGTTGAAGGCATACAATTGCGTTCAAAATATATTTAGTTGAAGGCATGTAATTGTTTTCAAAATATTTAGATTTCGGTATTAAAAAACCCATAGAGATGTTGATATGCCGCTAAATAAAATCAGTCAACCATACAGCGGATCCATACGCCGAGGTATCTGAATTTTTTAATATTTACTAATTCCACATCCCGTATTTTTATGAATGAGTTCAGAGTAGTTTTCATTCCAATTCAAGATCATAGTTTCTGTTCGGGGTCAGATTTTATATGCGTGTCCGCTTGTTGCTTCAATATACAAAATTCTAGACAAATCTGTTTCTCTTCCAATACATCTTTCTTTTTATTCTTTTGACTTCCGTGCTTTCTTTTAATCCTGTTAAAACTAAAGTTATATTGAATTCCTTAGTTATTATTTCAATTTTCTCTCTCTTGTTTTCGCTATTATTTCAAAAGACAAGCCCACACAGAATTAATTTTGATTTTATCATCTTCTGCTGCGCCATTTTCTGAAATTTTTCATTTGCCATCACAATCCCCAAATCTGGCAAAAACCACCGCGCTTACATCAGTTCTTCGGAGACGCGAGCGGTATCTTATGTTACAACATAGTTGCATCCAAACATCGGCAGATGATCTTGTTTTATCTCTCCATCTTTTCTCCACAAACTAATCCTCCTACAATCTCTTATCCATGACGACAGTGATTCTCGCGTAAATTTACTTTAGCGGGTGCTGAAAATTACTTTGGCGGGTGCTGAAAATTCTATTACGGGTCCTGAAAATTCTATTAGCAGATGCTGATAATTCTATTACGGGTACTGAAAATTCTATTACGGGTGCTGAAAATTCTATTACAGGTGCTGAAAATTCTATTAGCGGGTGCTGAAAATTCTATTAGCGTGTGCCGAAAATTCTATTACGGGTGCTGAAAATTCTATTACGGGTGCTGAAAATTCTATTACAGGTGCTGAAAATTCTATTAGCGGGTGCTGAAAATTCTATTAGCGTTTCAGAAAATTCTATTACGGGTGCTGAAAATTCTATTAGCGTGTGCCGAAAATTCTATTACTTTTTCTGAAAATTCTATTAGAGTTTCAGAAAATTCTATTACGGGTGCTGAAAATTATATTAGCGTGTGCTGAAAATTCTATTACGCGTGCTGAAAATTCTATTACGGGTGCTGAAAATTCTATTAGCGGGTGCTGAAAATTCTATTACGAGTGCTGAAAATTGTATTAGCGTTTCAGAAAATTCTATTACGGGTGCTGAAAATTCTATTAAGGGGATTTTAGTTACAGTTTGGGGGAGAAAGCATAAAATATGGCGTAATCAGGTGTTGAATAAGAAGTACAACGATAAAATTCTTAGTCACTATGGTTTCTGATATCAGGCGAGCACAATAATTTGGTCGATCCATTTTTACTCACAAGACTTGAGCAAACCTGTTATGGTTACGCAACCACACCCAACTGTGTTGCAATATGGGAACATCTCCCCAGACTGATATTTTTGAAATCTCCCTCTTTGAAAAATTGACTACGTGAAGATTAGTTAGAACTTAGTTGCTCAAAATTTTGTCCAGCTTTCAGCTACCAGATCATCGCATATATATATGTGTGTGTACATCACCCCACACGCAAAAGCACACACACACACGCACATGTGTGTGTGTGTGTGTGTGTGTGTGTGTGTGTGTGTAAAAGAAAGAGGTTATAGTAGTTCCAACGAGAGAAAAGTGTGTATATTAAAAAGAAGACAGAAACTGAAAACGTTTTTGGTTGTAATGTGGATTTTTTTTTTTAAATGCTTTATTTTCCATAATTTTGCTACACGTTTTTCTGGTCTCGCGACCGTCATTAGGCAAAGGGTGGAGATTTCCACGTATTATTAAAAATAATTAATTTTTTTCTTTATGTTTTTCGATGTTAAATATTCTCGATATGAGACATTCTCTTTTTTGTGTTAGTGATCCAAACGTCTTTCTTGAACTGGCAGTGAAATGTTCTGCGTGAATGGCTTATAAAACAATTAAGATTATTTCGAGAAATGATGGAGTATTTATCGGCAGGCTTATCTTTTAATGACCCCTGTGTGTTCTTAGATCTATTTCCATTTTCGTGTGCTTTTGTCAGCATGTGTGTATATACGTGTATATGCCCTCTCCATACATACACACTGTCTCACTACGAGTAATCAGTGAACACATCTGTACACCCACACACACACACACACACACACATACGCAAACACACAGTCACACCGTCCCATTACAAAGAATCAGTACATACACACACATATACACACATACGTACATACACATACTTCCCAAGTTACATGGAATCAGTATACATACACACACACACATACATACACACATATATATGTACATACATACATACACACATACTTCCTAAGTTGTGTGGGGTTTGTGTGCATGCCTATGAGTTGTTCTCTTGCTTTTGTTATGTGTGTATATATATATACACACATTCGTGCCGCACAAACACCCACATGTGAGCGCTCGTGCATGTATGTGAGTGGTTTGATCACTTTATTTAGTCACCATGTGTGCATGTTGTGTGCTTTTGCGTGTGGGGTGATGATCTATTTATTTCTGGTTTAAATGTGCTTATGAAGTTTTTTTCTTGTATTTGTAGGTAAGAATAATAGTTTGTTTGATATATTGGCATAATTTTAAATTTTCCCTGGTTACATTTGAAGATGTGTTTTGATACAAAAAGTTTTCTGTTGTCCGATAATTTTATGTTGCTTTTGTGTAGGGAGACCCTGTTGTTCAGTTGTTGGCTGATGCCTATATATGACTTCTTGCATTTTGTGCATTCGAGTGCATAAATCAAATTTTTGGAGTTGCAGCTTAAGTTTTTATTTATTATGAATGTCGTTTTGGGGTTTTCAAAAGTGTAGGAGTTTCATTCTATAATGATGTCACAAACCCCACATCTTTTTTGTTGCATTTTGTGACTCCCTGTATTGTGTGTCGGATAAATTTGGATGAGTTTAATATGTGTTTTAGGTTTTTAGATTGGCGTTTTCTTTTAATTATTTTGGTTGTTTTCAGTATATTTTTCAGTTTATTATTCTTGATAAGTAGGTCGAGACTTTTTGTAATTTCTGTGAATATTTCTGGATTTGTTTTGTTGTATGTTGAGACATATGCTAGAGTTTGTTTGGCGCTCGACGGAAACACGTGTAGCAAAATTATGGAAAATAAAGCATAATATTTTTTTAAAATCCACATTACAACCAAAAACCTTTGCGGTTTCTTTCTTCTTTTTAATATATATGTATATATATATATATATATATATATGTGTGTGTGTGTGTGTGTGTGTGTGTGTGCTGGACTCTCCCGTCATTTTCAAGCCACTCAGTTCCTAGAAACTGACAGTCAGACACCTGCACATATGATCTGATTAAATTGGTGAGTGTTTTGTACAGAGCCAACCACAATTTTTGAAGAGCCACAAGGTCCCCAAACGACCTTCCGCAGCTTTTGGATTCAGAATTGTCCTTCTCCTAGACCAGCAGTCATGCAAGGCTATAGAACCCAGTCTATCTTTCTATGTACCCATAACTGGGTGAGGAGAAGATGAGGATTCATAGCTTTCCGAAGGATATTAACACGTAAGTGAATGTAATGGATTCGACTCTGTGACAGGGGGAGAGTTTTAGTTGACTGGAATTCGAACTCGACACTCCGATTTACTTCACTGTGCCCCGGCCTCTCTCTCTCTCTCTCTCTATATATATATATATATACATATATATATATATATATATATATATATATATATATATATATATATATATATATATATATATACATACATATATATATATATATATATATATATATATATATATATATATATATATATATATAATGTAAATAATGAAAAAGAAAGAAATATGACGTTAAACTGTATAGAAATATTCAATTTTTTTTAACCGTTCACCAATGAACGTCTCTTCATTTCTTGAGGCTAATCGGTGAGAAAGCAAAGCGAAAAGAAGCCACAAAAATAATTTGTTTCTTTTTCAATTCATCCGGGGAAAGTAGGTATGACGTCAGCATCTATAATTTTGGGAAGCCGTCGGCGAAAGCTCAGACACATGCGTGTACAGCATTTTGCGAGATCAACGAATTCCGTTTCCTCAATAATGGCTGCCGGCGCCAAATTTCAGTTTGCTGCGTTTAAGAAATAGATTGACGAGCTTTTAGCTAAATGGCCGTCACATGAGAATATGCGTACATAATAATAATAATAATAATAATAATAATAAAAAACATATATATATATATATATATATATTATTGCGCCTTTTAGGATTTACTTGCACACACACGCGCGCACACACAACAGCACACACATGTACAACTTTCTGCATGTGTCTGTCAAGGAACATGTCTACTCTTTCTATTATGATATTCCTCGAAGTATGGATGGGCGCACCAAAAGAAGGCCGGGTAAATGGGTGGAGGGGTGCATCGATTGGGTTATACTTGTGCAAAATAAAATGCTTAGCCTGTGAGCAGTAGGGAATTATGTCTATCGCTTTTGGTGGCCAGCAGAGCGTGTGCGATCATAGACAAAGCCTTTTACAACTCTCTCCCTGTCACACATACGCATAAACACGCAGGAACAA
>OZ038503.1:18433275-18464750 GCA_964036315.1 Acanthosepion esculentum | reverse complement strand
CAAGAGTGAAATAAAATATTGTCGATGTAATGAGTGAATGCAGATTGGAGAAATTAGATCGAGAGAAGACTGAATTTACAATGAAACAATAAGAGAATGAATTAAAAATGAAAGACGAAGAAGAGAAGAGAAGGTAAAGGTGAAGAAGTATATGTAGAAGAAAGAATTTGAATTACTGGGAAATGAAAAACGAATGAAAACGTTGAATTTAAATGAAAACACATAAAACGAGTAAGAATTAAATGATATATGACGAAAGAAAAAAGAAGTGAATAGAGATAATTAAGAAATTATTGATGGAGGAGGAAATCGAAAAGGAAGATTAAAAGGAAATGAGGGGGGTGGGAGAGAGACAGAGAGAGAGAAAGAGAAAGAGAGAGAGAGAGAAAGCGGATGAGATGAAAAAGAACATAAAATAACAAGATTAATAAAAAAAGAACACAAAAAGTACTACATAAAAGAAAAATGACAAGAAAGAAAGAAAGAAAGAAAGAAATAAACAAAGAGAGAAAAAATAAAGAAGGAAAGAGAGAAAGAAAGGATGAAAGAAATAAAGCGAGAAATAAAAGAAGATAGAAAGAGAGAAATAAAGAAACAAAGACAGAAAGGGAGAAAGAAAGAAAGCGACAAATAAATAGATAAATAAAGGAAAACAGAAAGAAAGAAAGAAAGAAAGAGAGAGAGAGAGAGAAAGAAAGAAATAAAGCGAGAAAGAATGAAAGCGAGAAATAAAAGCAGAAAGAGAGAAAGAAAGAGAAAAAGAAAGAAAGAAAGAAAGGAGCAAAAAAGAAAGAGAGAAAGAAAGAGAAAAAGAAAGAAAGAAAGAAAGGAGCATGAGAAGAAGGATAAATAAGGATAAAGTGTTTAAAAATAGAATCGAATGAGTGTCAGGGATGGGGCTAAAGAAAAAAAAGAATCTATGAGGAATGAGAATAGGTGAAGAAGTGTTGCGAAAGAAAAGGAAAGGGAAAGAAAACATGAAGAGGAGAAGGAGGAGGAGGGGGAGGGCGTTGTGATAAAAGAGGAGAAAGAAAGTCTAACGATAAGTTAGAACGAACCAAATCTAGAGCACGGTAACAAGAGATAAAATGGACGAAGAGGATGAGAGCTAAATGAGAAGGAAAAGTGAGCGTGGGGGGAGGGGAGGAGAGGAGGAGAGAGAAAATGTAGAAAGGGGGAGAAAGAGAGTGTGTGTACTGAAGAGCGGAAGGAAAATAAATGGAAAATAAAATAGAAAACATAAAAGAAGAAGGAAACAGACCAACGCAAAAACATTTTTTAAAATAAGAAGTAAAATAAAAAGGTAAGTATTGAAAAACGAGAATATAAGAGCTTAGAAAGGGTGTAGACATGAATGGGGTGGAACTGATGAAAATGATGAATTCTGCAAACAAAACTGTTCTTATTACGGAGAGAAATAGAAGTGCAATTAAAAAAGTTATACACAGAATAATAATTTTTATATATTAAGAATAATATTAGGGAAAAAAGTAATGTTGCTTTTTGAACCACTTTTAGATCCTCCCAGTAAAGTTGCAGTATAACCTACAGATTGGCTGTGTGAAAGGAGGACGAAGGCAAATTAGGAATACTTGATCCCTCAGTCGTTTCCCGCGATGCCTATTTTAATGCTTATATTCGACAACCAAAATTTTAATTTTATTCACTGCTAAATCTCAAAGTTTCAAATTCCCTCTACGGTTTAGGGAAAGGGCAGACTTTTACATTATTTATTATTTTGTTGTGGGGGAAAATGTATGACGAATTGGAAAACGTTTTCTTGCGACGCGTTTCGTCCTTTTGGACCTCATCGGATGAAATTTGCTTTGTAGGCGCGACTACACATGCGCACGAACGAGGGATGCTGGGAATTATAAATTTAATTGTTTTTAATCTCGCCAATTTATTTTAGACGCTTTTTCTTATGCTTTCCATCACCTTTGTTAGTACATATCCCTCACTGTGACAAAATAAATTCTGCCAGGAATGGTGAAATATTGTAAGAGCCCGGGCGCAAATTTACTGTAGATGACCGTTAAGACCATATGAACGCAAAAGGGACATTTTACAAAACAACACATCAAATGGTTTAGTTGCCCACCGTAACTAGACTGACCACAATTTTGACATAAACAAATGCTACTTTGATTGAAGGAGAAAACAATTCACTACGATGAAAATGTCTTGTTCGTAAGATCGTCTACAGTAAAATTGATTACGACTATAGTGAGTTCAATCCTCAGAGGATGTCCCATATTTTCGGCCTTGTATCGAACCACTTTGGGCCACTTTGGTGTAATGGTTTGCAAGCTTGTCTCACTAGATCAATTACGACTTGAATAATGAGTTTGACCCTCACTGGATGCCCCGTATATTTGGCCTTGTGCCTCATCTATGCTACGCTTAGAAAGCCACCATATAGAGCTGAACACCTCAACGTGGTGGTATCTTTAGCAAGCTCGTCTCGCTAGATCAGTTACAGCTTAGTAGTGAGTTTGATCCTCACAATGTGCCCAATACATTTTGGCTTGTAACACATCTAAGCTGGACTTGGAAAATCCCCATTAGCCAGTGTGATGAAACAGTCGGTCATGATAAATTGAGATTCCGTGCAAGCACAACAGTCGACGGCTCCCAGACAGATTTGTCAATCTTGTTTTCACTCGCAAGACTTAGATAAATTCGTGGTATGGTTTTCAAATCTTTCCCAACACTGGGAGCTTCACCCCAGTCAAATAATATTAAGAATTCACTTTAAGAAATCGAATAGGGTGAGATTCGAACTCAAGTCTGAACGTTACATTTCTAATAAAACGGTTACGTGCACGATTATTGACGTGTATTGGTACAGTCTCAAAGAATCTACGCAATAAATATAAGATCTTTGAAACTGAAATTGAAAATGTTGGTACCTTAAAGACTACTGTTAGACATTATAATCATTGGAGGACTAGGTATGATTAATAAAATGGGTGCGTAGAAGAAGAATGTTATTTTTGGTTGCCTCGACTGACAAGAGATGAGAAAAGTACTGCACTGAGTGGAACTGCTCATCTGCTCAGGAGAGTATTGCCAATGCCAAGAAAATATAAACACTCGGCATGTTAAGGTTTGATTTGGTTTATTTTGTTTTACGGTATATCAACCTCAATGGGTTATTTAATGCCGACAACATTTTTAGTATAGATTCATATGAATAGAATATGTATTCTTTGGAAGAAATCAATTTGTAGATCAGGGCTTGGGTTTATTTTGTTTTACAGCATATCAACCTCAATGAGTTATTTAATGCCGACAAGATTTTTAGGATAGTTTTTTTCTGAATAGAATATGTATTCTTTGTAAGAAATCAATTTGTAGATCAGGGTTTGATTTTGTTTTACGGCATATCAACCTCAATGGATTATTTAATGCCGACATGACGTTTAGGATAGGTTCTTATGAATAGAATATGTATTCTTTGTAAGAAATCAATTTGTAGATCAGGGTTTGATTTTGTTTTACGGCATATCAACCTCAATGGATTATTTAATGCCGACATGACGTTTAGGATAGGTTCTTATGAATAGAATATGTATTCTTTGGAAGACATCAGTTTGTAGATCAGGTTTTATTGATGTCTATTTGTAAAGGGGGTTAATATCGAGTGTGAAATGCATCGCCGGTAATATTTATTTTTTTCAAAAATGTATTGCTGGTAATAATTTTTCGAAAATGTATCGATGGTAATATTTTTTTTCCAAAATGTATCGATGGTAATATTTTTTTTCAAAAATGTATCGATGGTAATATTTTTTTTCAAAAATGTATCGATGGTAATATTTTTTTTCAAAAATGTATTGCTTGTAATTTTTTATTCGAAAATGTATCGATGGTAATATTTATTCTTTCCAAAAATGCATTGATGTCAATATTATTATTTACAAAAATGTGTTAACAGTTTAGCAAACCATTATTTTTTACAGGAAGTGCATCTCCTGAGGGTGACCTTAGGGGTCAGATGGAAGACAAAAAGAGGAAGTTGATTTTGATTTGCTGAGCCAGGATGAGAGCGATAGATAGAAAAAAAAGTTTTCAGTGATTTGGTTCCTACACGTCAAGCAATGTAGACGTGTTTTCTTCCGTGTCTAGAACGGCTCCCCAATGGAGGGAGAACGACCTCACCAGATAGTTAGAAAATGTACACGTCGACGTTGATAAAATCGATAAGTAAAATTACCTGTTTTGCAGTTCTTTTATCTCTGGACTCAAAACATCTAACGATCACAGGCTGGGAGAAGACGAGAGAAAGAGGGAGAGAGAGGGAGAGAGAGGGAGAGAGAGAGGGAAAGAGAGGGAAAGAGAGGGAGAGAGAGGGAGAGAGAGAGGGAGAGAGGGAGAGAGAGGGAGAGAGAGAGGGAGAGAGGGAGAGAGATAGAAAGAGAGGGAGAGAAAGAGCGAGGGAGAGAGAGAGGGAGAGGGAGAGAGAGAGGGAGAGAGATAGAAAGAGAGGGAGAGAGAGCGAGGGAGAGAGAGAGGGAGAGAGAGAGGGAGAGAGAGGGGGAGAGATAGGGAGAGAGAGAGGGAGAGAGAGAGGGAGAGAGAGGAGAAGACGAGAGAGAGAGAGGGAGAGAGAGAGGGGAGATAGGGAGAGAGAGGGAGAGAGAGAGGGAGAAGACGAGAGAGAGGGGGAGAGAGGGAGAGAGAGAGGGAGAAGACGAGAGAGGGAGAGAGAGGGAGAGAGAGAGGGAGAGAGAGAGGAAGAAGACGAGAGAGAGCGAGAGAGGGAGAGAGAGAGGGAGAGAGAGAGGGAGAGAGAGGGAGCGAGAGAGAGTGGGAGAGAGAGAGAAGATACAACATATGAGTGAATCAATATTCGGTTTTCGTTGGTTGATACTGCTCTTGTGAAATATTGCGCTTTTATCACGGTTCCCAGGGCTTCTCAGCTTTTTGGTGAAGACCAAAATATAATATCGATTCTTATCAGTTTAATCTGATACTCTCCCTCCACTTCCATCTCCCCTTCTTTCTTTCTTTCTCTCATTTTCTCACTGAAACCAAGTAGTGTATTTTTCCCTCTTTCCATTAAAACGAAATAGTTCATTATTTTTTAGGTATTGTCAGGGCGTATCTGCCATGCGAACTAACAAAGGAAGAGACAAACACAATAATAATAATAATAATAATAATAATAATAATAATAACTTTTATCGAAACCTGTCACCCTATCGCAAACATTTTACTGTGATTAATAGGCTTGATGTGCCCTTAACAGACTAGCTGACCTGAAAGAATACTGGTTTAGTTTATTCATACCTCAAATGTGGTCTAAAGTTTAGGGTATAACACGGCTGGTCCGGCTCGATCTGGGGTTGTTCCTACCCTGGTCACCCAGCCACCAGTAAACTGATGGTAATTTACTAACCAATCCAATTTTTCATACCTGTAGAATATTGTATAATCGAAATCTAATGGGTTATTTCCTCATAGGTTTGAAATCCTGTTGACAGCGCCATGTAGAATATTGGTTAGCTTGCAAGTGGTCTGACACACAAGTAGACTGGTGTAGACACAGAGTTAAATTGACCTGAGTCATTTACTGGAGGGATATATGGGTGAATAGGACCACTCATGCAAATGTATTGGGCAGGTCCATTCTAGCAAAATGGACCAACCTAACTGGTGCATTAGGCACTCTCCTATAAATGAGGTAAAATTAGCTATCCTGCATTTCCGAAAAGACACAAGAAGGCAGCCATTTTAGCAGGTAAGTCACTTGACTTCTACAATACCCACGTTGTGTTCTTCGATCAAAGAAGAGTAAAGATCGAATTTTCATCCGTACTTAAGCGCTGAATCGAGTCGACGGAATCGTGCTATGAAAAAGAACGAAAATGCTTCCCCCTTCCGCTCGGGAAAATACGAATTTCATAACAAATAACAAAGAAAGTAGCTGGATTTAATCTCAATTGGTTTATATTATCGTTGATACAACAAAATTAATCCTTCCCGTTAGACTACCGTGAAATTGCGCCTCTTGTTTCTAAAACTTGGAGCGGCTTAAAACATTCACACGCGGTGGGAATTCTCTGAAGCAGGTCACATGGGGTTCACCAGCTTCTTCGTCCGCTGCTGACTTGTCTCAGCTCTCGCTCCAACTGCTGGATTCAACTAAGCGTTCAGTTTATATGTATTTCGTTCGATTCTTACCGCGCCTCAAAATTTATTAATTATTCATCAATTAATTATTTTCTCCAACCTCAAAGACATTATACCGACCGTCGAACAAAGCGGCCAACTATTTCAAAACAATAACTTTTGATTCAACGTTCCTTTCGACAATCGGTCGTTTTACCAAAATAATAATTGTTCCCGTCAACAACTTTTAAAAATTATCTCTAAAGAATTTCGTTTTGCTTTCCGATTTTCCAAAACTACCGATTTCAAATCCCATTTTTTGCATTTTGGCTTTACTTAAATTCGCTTCCCAGCGGACAATGACCTTCAAATACAAAACTATTCAAAACAATGATTTTCCTGACAAATGTTTCTACGGCTTTGAAATTTATTTCAAACAGCAAGAAGTTTCTTTGTTGTCTCCTTCCCTTTTGTTGTCGATTTACCAATTCTCGAACCATTTTCGAAACAACACTTCAGGTCGTTTGCATCCCAGTTATTCTTATTTGCTTTTCAGTTTATATTTTTTTCAAAACCATATTTTGGACTCAACATTTCATTCGAAGTTTCTGGTTATCAGAAAAGAAAATATAAACTTTTCATTTTTTTTCCTTCGTTTCATATTTTAATTCTTGTTTCCACCTTAACGTTTTTAACTCTTCCAATTCTCCAATTCTATATGAGATTTTCACATCAAACCTTTTAATCCTAATTTCTTACTACAAGTGTCCCAATAAAGTCACACTACGACTAGCAAAGACAGTTACATTCGAAAGCCCAGTTCTACTAATTTGTTTTCTCTGCTGTGAAGATGGGTCTCTTACTTCTAAAATTTGGGACGTGTTTAAACTTTCTACGCCTTTGAAATTTCTTTACCAATACGACCTGGGTAATTCTTTATGCATTTTCCGACTATTCTTATTTGCTTTCCAGTTTATATTTTCTATAAACCATATTTTGGACTCAATATTCTATTTGGTTTTTCTGTTTATCAGAAAGTAAAAAAAAAACAAATATCTTTTCCCTTTTATTTCATATTTCAATTCCTATTTTCAACCATCCGAATTTTCCAATTTTCACATGAACCTTTTCAGTCCTAATTTCATACTACCAGTGTCACAATAGTGTCACAAGGGGCTCGGAAAGGAAAATCAACAAGTCGAGTTTAAATTCCAACTTAGTTTGTTCGCACAAATACGAATACAAATAAATGTGTATCTATCTCTTTTCCCCAAGCTATGCGTTAAATAGCAAAGTTGACTGTTCTGTTTCTTTGAGGTGACAGTCTAAAACAAGAAAGAAATTGAAATCAAAACCGATCTGAAAATCAAGACACTTGTGAATCGAGATGATGAGCTGCCTAGCCAAATATAATGTCAAAACTCTACTCACCTTTTATGTGATCTGAGGTATCAGCTAATTTTTTTCTGAACGATAAACGGCAGGGTATTCACCTACCTTGTTAATCGGAAGGACCTCAAATACTGTCACGTTGGACTTATCACTTTATTCATATGCCATTCTTATGATCAGATCTTTGTTGATTAACTCTTTCTGCACTACTGGCATGCATCCCTTCGGCATGGATAAGAGTATGTTCCAAAAAAAAAAAGCTGGTACCCTTGATAATTTTTGAGGCTTGACCCCAGAAGTTTTAATCACGGTTTCTTTTGTAGCGCAACAAATCTTTGAGCGTACTATGGTCCACTGCGACGAGAGACATATTTTTATAGTTCTTGGCAGTCTACCAAAACGCTTTTCCTACAATTCCGAACATGATCATGTTTGTATCAAGGACGTCTGCAAAAGAAACATGAGAACAATGGACATGGATATTGAAAGTGAGAAGAGGTTGCCAACGATCTCTCATGCTGGAGACACAATTTACACCGAGGGTTGCTGCGAGGAGAGAAGAAACGGAGGTATGCCGCCGGAAAAAAGCTTGCTTGTCAGAAAGAAAACAACAAGGAGCCATCGGAGGAGTGTGCCTTCAGCATGTACTTGTTGCAATCGAAACTGTCATTCCCGTGTAGCCCTCTACTGCCATAACAGATGCTTCCCCGCCATCAGCAGCTGAAGCATAACATTTTTGGTGCAGATCCTTCAAAATCAACGTATGCTACATATACCAGATATATAAAAATACCATCTTTCCTGTAGATACAACTGTTGGTTTGGCCGTGGTGTCCCTGCTACCTGAACGTTTCTTTTTAATCGGTATCACCCCATACAGGACAGTAAAGCCAAGACATTGTGTGTGGAAGAATTAGGAACCGAAACATAAATAATGATGAGCAGAAAGAGGAAAGAGTAATTAGGAGGACATTAGATAGCGATTGATGTTACATTTAAATTTTGCAGATTAAAGCTGGCTGGAAACCATAGAGACGGATGGGAGTCCCACAAGCAAGAAGTGTGAGAGAAGAAACTGTTGGCATAGAACTTACGGTTACATCTAGCTAGCGCAACTGTAAATTGATGAGATCTCATTGCCAGTCTAGTATTGTGCTTAAATTAAAAAAGTCTAGGTACCATAGAGAAGTGTGATAATTATTTCCGCTTCAAATACAGAAAGTGTGGCACAAGGCCAAAAAGGAGGGAGGGTGAAAGGTCGGTCTTCCAGTGTCTTTAAACTGAGCTAGCCACAAACACTGATCCAACGATACCACAATGTAAAGAAAAGAGCTTATCCGAACAATAAGTACAATGTAAGTATTTATAGAAAAGACATAGAGAGGCAAACTTACGGCGCTGATAAAGTGACTGAAGCTGAGTTGCCAGATTAGGAATCGCATCATGTATATTTGTACCTCAGCGCCAATTTGTTGGTGTGCTACTCATTCAATCAGTAACAATAATAATGTTTATCAAAGTCTATTTATATGTAGCGTACATACAGTGCTGCTCGAAAAAAGTCATACCCAGGATGCAGATGTAGTCTATCGTTATACTCAGGATGCGGGTGTAGTTTATCGTCATACCCAGGACGCGCGTAAATTTAGATGTGATGCGTGGGCCGCTGAATATGAAATCATCTTGAGGAATAAGGTTTTATTAAAAGTGTTAAAAGGAGGGAATAATGAACAATGAAGAGAGAATATCAAAAAATATCATAATCCTTTATTAATCTTCAAAATGAATTGCATTATCTTAACAACTAAATATCGAGTATTTTTTTATTTTCCTCCAATAGTTTCTCACCGTTCCTTCCTCGTATCGTGTGCATTTTAAGCAGAAAATTATCGAGCGACTACGCCCAACCCGTTCCCTTTCCACACGGAATCGATTTACCACTTTTAAATGTTTACTTTAGACATTCCTCAGAGAAAATCCGACTAAAACTATGACAACTCATTTAATTTATCACTTAGTAAAGACGACAAATAAAATAATGCCGGACATTGTGGGATATTTTTAAAGAACCACTAACAGCCGCATTCGCGTATGCCTTTTTTTTTTTAAAATTCTCTCAAAAGCATTAATCTTTGAAATAGCAATTTAGAGAAATGTTAAATTTTCCTCAAAGCTCATTAAAATATCTTCTGTCTTAGTTTTCGTCTGATTACTCTAATTATTTCTATTTGTGCAGTGGTATATTTACACAAGAGTCAAGTGACAACAAGACACCTCTTACTGCTGAAGTTAATTACTGGAAGCTCATTTCTCTCTGCCTTGAGCCAATTAACATGTGCAAACCGCATGGTCTTTCTTCCCTCATAAACAACGGTTCTATTCTGAAAGTGCTTTGACCTTTTTTTTTTATAGGACGTGTTCTTTCAGGACGTGAGCGAGCATGCATCTTGCCTAGTTTCTTTTTTTCGTAGCCATTGGAAAATGATGTCTTTTTGCCATCTCTCCTCATCCCTGTTCTGCCAACCATTTACATAAGCCTGTGAAGTAGGTTATGTGCTGCTTTCTTGTCTCCTTCTTACCTTTAATACGTCCTGTGAGTGTCAAAATTTCCAAGCACTCTTTTCTCATGCCCTAGAAATTTAATATATAGCCGCCTCCTTCCCGTCCAGATATTGATGCTTAATGTAGATCATATAGGTAGTTTGTTTAGCGGTATATTAACTACTCATGGGTCATTTAAGGCCGAAACTAAATATACTTTGGAGGATTAGTAGTAAGTTTTTCGCAAAAATATATTGCTGGTATTTTTTTCACTACTTACATTATTCGGACTATTGTCCTCATCTTTGTCGCCATATTTATTACATCGTTTCGGCCGGTGTACGCTCCGGCCTTCTTCAGGTGTTTGGAATGTCGAACTGAACCCTTTATTTCGCTCACTGAGGTAGACTGTTTTCGTTCCACGTGCCATGTTTAATGGATGTCAGTTATCTCCTGTTAATTTCCCTCTGAAAGTTCTCCACTGCCTTAACCGGGTATTGAACTCACACATTTTGGGTCCTGTCACTGGAGCTAACCAACGCCTTTATCCACTGTGCCATGTGTCCTCAAGGACCTAATCTCAGAAATATAGACAGATACTGGTATTTTTTTCTTAAAAAATGTATTACTAGTATTTTTTTTACAAGAAATGTATTACGGGTAATATTTTTTTTCAAAAATATATCGCTGGTAATATGTCTTTTTTAAAAAAAGTAATATTTTTCTTTTTTTCTGTTTTTTGTATTTCTGGTACTATATTTTGCTTACAAAAAGGTATTGCCCGTAATATATTTTTACAAAAATGTATTGCTGGTGATTTTTTTTAGTATAAAAATGTATTGCTGTTATTTTTACTATAATAATTTGTTTATAGTTTCATAATGTTTTGACAGCGGTTTGGGGATTGACTATTTGCCAATAACTGGGACTTTAGCAGGTGCTACCACTCCCGGTCTGGGTGGACCTGGGAACATCAGCAATTAAGAGGTGATTCCCGAAAATCTCCAATCGCCTGATCAGAGGCTTTGCTGCTCGATGTAGTTTATCGTCACACCTAGGATATCCGATAGGAAAAGATAACGATCTCATGCGCTTGGAATATCCTCTGGTGCGTCACCCAGATCACGACTCGCAGAAAGCTGAGTAAGGAAAAGAACATGTAGAGTTCAGCCTTCTGAAGTGTGGTACCATATTGCTACAGGCAGAAATAGCATTGACAATGAAAATTTTCCTCGTAGTATGCTGACCATGAAGCCTCTCAGCAACCTGAACAACAGCCTACCACACTGCAGTTGACGAAGACGTGTTCGATGGTTTCACCAACTCGTCGCAATGAAAGCAGGCGAAATTTTCAGTCACGCTGAAAAAAGTTCCCTGTCAACCTAGAGGGCTCCTCGCACTACGGACCAGTTGAGTTATGCTTTATCGTTAGTGGGGCATTTCAAATCGGTTGCCGTAGGTCATAGCGACCGAAACTACTTCATCAGGCCGGGCTCGTCCATCGGATCAATCGTCCTAATTCACGATATAATGCATTCCGGGACAACGGCTGACTGTGTTAGAGGACAAATTTCGCTCGTAAGAAAAAAAATCAAATCAATTCCACATTCGTTATAGAAAGGGCAATCGCCTCAGGGTAGACTCGGATCTCCTCTCGTACTTGAGGACACTCCTCAAATTAGGGAAAGATTTGAAAGGTTTCGCCGCAAATAATGTTGAACGGCTGGATAGAGCCTGTCATGTGACAGACAATCAAATAAATAAGGAACGCGAACGTATTCCATCAGTGAGACAAAAGTTAGATCGGGCAATTAAATCCCATGTTAAGGGGGAAATAGCTTTAGCTATGGCAGAGTTGGCCTCCTTGCTTATCAAGAAGGATCAAGCTCTGTTAGTTAGGGCTAGGTGCAAAAGAATGTCCTGTGAGGCGACGAATATGGCCACTGAATTGCGTGTAGAGGAAAGTAGGAATGCATCTCGGTGGCTTATCGCGTGCGTCACATTGCCGGATAAGCGAAAATGACTCCAAACGCGGGCATATGTGAGGTTTTCTGGATTACTTTACGGAACGTTTTTTTCCAGGGAGCCCGGTCTGTGTCCTGTTCAGTTCGACGCCTGTTTAGCCGACTTTCCCTGCCTTGAGACAGCTGAATCGGCTGGGTGCAAGGGTCCAATCACAGAGTCGGAAATCTGGGAAGCGCTGAAGCAGGTTGGCCTGGATAAATCTCCGGGATTAGATGGTCTTCCCTACGAAGTTTACTTGAGGCAGTCGCCCGTTTTGTTCCTTTATTGGAACTGATTTACAACAACTGGATGAAGAAGGGGCTTATACCTCAACGATTCACCAGGGGTGTGATCAAGTTGCGACGCAAGGACAAGAACGGTAGCGATGGGTTAGATAACTTTCGCCCTTTAACCATGTAACCAGAATTAAAGATGTTGGCAAATATCTTAGCCAACAGTTTGCAGCTTGTTCTCTATTCCCTGATTGGATCCGTACAGAATTGTGCTGTGAAGTGCAGGACTATTCAGGACAACCCTCATATGCTCCGCTTCATAGAGAATGTCGACAGTGAAGCCGCGCTGATCAATTTAGATCAGTCCAAGGCCTTCGATATGGTTGACCATCGTTTCCTGGAGGCTGTCCTTTTGGCGGCCGGCTTCGAGCTCGACTTTCGCACCTGTATCCGACTTCTGTATGCGACTCCCGGTGCGCTGGCGGAAGTGAATGGGGTAAGATCGGAACCTTTCGTATTGTCTCGTTCCATTCGTCAAGGTTGTACGCTTTCGCCTATGCTTTACGTTCTTGCGTTGGAACCTTTCCTTCGCAAGTTAAAAGCGAATCCGGTCCTACGCGAAATTTCCCTACCTGGGGCTACCAACTCGGCCAGGTATTCTGCCTATGCTGATGACGTTTCGGTTCTTGTGTCGAGCAGAGCCGAGATTGACGAAGTCAGCAACTAAATCAATGGTTATGAGATGGTGACAGGGGCCAAGATCAACCGCGATAAGTCTGTCGGCTTGCGGTTGGGTGCGTGGAAGGGAGTTTCTCTTCCAGAACCTTTTCTTTGGACGGATGGGCCGATCAAGATATTCAGCGTCTGGTTCGGTCCTGATATCCAGCTGGATATGAATTGGTCGCAGGTGCAAGGGAAGGTCGAGATCGCAGTTAATCTGTGGTCTCGGAGAAATATGTCCTTGAAGGGGAAGGCGGAAGTGTGTTTCACGCATCTATCCGGTTCTCCTTTACCGACCCTCTCTGCTTCCACTTCCCTATGCCACACTGTTATCATTAGTAAGGCTCTTGTTGTTCATCTTGTGCGGAGGCAAGGCCGCCAGAGTCTCTCGGGAGATCTGTTGCCTTCATCCATCTGAAAGCAGTTTACGTATGCTTAGCATTGAGATTCGTCAATATATGCTTCGCATCGCGTTCCTATATCGAATGTGTCGCGAGTCGGATGAGGAGGGCGACTTCTGGAAAGAAGATACCCGTAAGAACTACCCATCTTCCTTCGGCAAAGCTTCGTCCGTGTTCCTCTCCGCCAAGGTGGAGAGTTTGACAGCAATGAACGGGTTTGGCACCGTTCCTCCGATTCTTACTTTCCTACTACTTTCTGGTAAGTGGAAGACACCACAACAGGAGATGAACGCCTGCGGATGCAACGTAATGCGAGAACCACTCCTCGTGCATGTGGTCCAAGTTCGTACCTAGAATTTTTCCCAGACTGATAAGGCGAGGTGCCTTTGAAATTAACATAAGCAGGGGAATTCGAATGTCGCCAAATTTGTCCAACTACATCTTTCATATAGGTAGCGGGGATAACGATATATACATTTTTATATATCTAGAACAATTTTAGGGGAAATTAATATTGTAAAGTGAAAGAAAACTAAGTACTATTTTCAATAGACATACACTAAAATTAAGTTATAGGTGTACTGATAACTTAGAAAAAATTAAGAAACATAATGCTAATATCTTAAATAAACACTTATACTAGAACCAAAAAATTTTAGACAATGGAAAAATACAAATAAAAACTGATGAGGATAAACAAAAATTATGTAATTGTAGAAACCCTCATAACTGTCCTTTACAAAATAAATGTCGCACGGAATCATTAGTATACCAATGCAATATATCTTCTATTAAAAATCCTGAAAACATAAAAATCTATATAGGTTCTCAAGCCATGAGTTCAAAAAAAGATTCGACCAACATCAAAGTTCATTTAGGATAAATAAATATAAAAATCAAACATCTCTCTCAAAGTACTTCTGGCACCTAAAAGAATCCAATAAAAAACGTACAGTAAAATGGAAGTTAATAAGAAAAGCTAGAATATGTAGGTCATTAAATGACCCATGTCCTTTGTGCATACATGAGAAACTATATATTACTAAGTTTATAAAAAATAAAAATTTACTGAATCAGAGAAATTAAATAGCTATTTTGTGCCGTCATTGTTTAAAATTTTCCTTAAAGAATATTTAAAAATAAAAGTAAAAAGTGCGACCTGGTAATATACTTATATTTGATGTGAAAAATAATTTTTTATAATGTAAGTAATTCTATTATATTTACTTGTTTTATAAAAAATAGTCTATTATAATTAACAGTGAAAATATTTTAAAATTGTTTTTTAAAATTGTAGTTAAAGAAAACGAATTCTAACCTAAACATCTTTTTTAATTGTAGTTAAATAAAATTATGCTAACCTTGACACCTCTCTCAGAGTACTTCAAGCACTTAAAAGAATCCAATAAAACACCTACAGGAATATGAAATTAATATGAATAGCTAGAATATGTAGGCCATTAAATGACCCATGTTCTTTGTACATACATGAGAAACTATATATTACTTAGTTTATAAAAATAAAAGTTTACTGAATCAGAGAAACAAATTAGCTATTTTTTTTCTGTCATTGTCATAAAGTTTACTAAAATAATATTTATATATAAAATTTTAAAAAATGTGACCTGGTAATATACATACTTATACTTGATATGAAAAAATAATTTTACATACTGTAAGTAATTCTAATACATTTATTTGTTTTTAAAAAGAAATATAGTCTATTAAAAATTAAAAGGGAATTTTTAAAAAATTGTAGTTAAAGATAACATATTCTAACCTAAACATCCCCCCAAAATCTTTAAATATACAAATAGAAAAAAATACCGTAAGAATTTTTTGCCGTTAACAATAAAATGTTTTAAAAACTTAGATGACATGCATTTAGCGGATGTCAGAATTCGTTGAAAAATACATCCCTCCCCATCCCTAAACCTAACCGCTTTTTCGAACGTAACTAATAACTGATACAACAAAAGTTAATGAAAATGAACACGCAACCACTCCTTTTCTGGATGATTGGATTTCTTGGAAACAGCAAATTATGTATTTTGCCGTGCCTTTAAAACTCAGTAAAGTTAAAAATAAGTTACTTCAAAATTAGCTTGAGGACGAAATGGAACTAATGATTTTAATTTAATTACAAAATTAAATTCGAAGCTTTTAGCTTCCATTTTTGAAACATGGTTTTTACTGTGTAGCGTAAAAACATATTTTAAATCAGTTAGTTTATAATATATATATATATATATATATATATATATATATATATATATATGCACCCCGAAAAAGAAAATTCGGTCGAGCACTTTAGAGGGAAAAGCAGGAATTTGTAAACATTGATTGCAACTGCTGGCGCAAAAGCGCTTCTGTGAATTGAGCACTCTGAGTCAATGGCGTGTTTATTTTAAAATACCTAAAAATTCACCTTCCTTTCTACTGGGAGCTGATAGCTAAGGGGAAAAATCTCCGACTGATGACAAATCGGTTATCTCTCGATACTGTCTTGAAGCAATCGGATGGCTAGCCACACTGATGATCTGTGATGGAGCGAAACAGTCTTTCTGGGGATAACACACACACACACACACACACACACACACACACACACACACACATATATATATATATATATATATATATATATATATATATATATATATATATATATATATATATATAGGTTGTAAATTGTCCAAATCGAGTAACAGCATCCCACGTAATGTTTAATATATTAAAAAACACTAAACTGAGTTTCTATTTTCTACGTTTTCAGATAAGGCATTTAGCCATCTTGAAACAATTTGTCATAAAAATCACTGGAAAACCATGAGTTATTCAGCTATAAAGAAATACAGGCTTAAATAGCTTTGTGTCAGGCCCACTATGTCTTCTTAATTGAGCAGGCCTTCAGTAATGGTACCTACATTCATGCCCTGGCTTTCATTTTCAAAGTCCATTCAAGAGCCATCAAGAGAAGGAGCAGGAGAGAGGATAACTGGATCAGGAGGTCATAACAGGAAGTGGGATCACCATTTCATGTCAGAGCTAAAGAGATCAAGTGGAAAAGATCCAACTCAATCCATAAGACACTTGGTACTTGAGAGAGGAGTTTCAACTATAACAACTCAAAGAGCAGAAAAAAAAGACTCGAAAATTAAATCGTATGTGAAACCTCAGAGACACCTTGTTGCAAAGACAGAAAGATTGAAGGTTAAAGAGGACAAAGGTCATCTACTTGGAAAATGATCCTGGAATATATATATATATATATATATATATATATATATATATATATATATATATATATATATATATATATATAAACTTGATTTCAATTCTTCAGTTCGTTAGTTATGATGAATTAATGATGGACATGTCATTTTCATTCATGATCAATTTCATCACGATTGGAGAGTGATTATACATTCTTATTGCTCAAATGAGAGACCAATAGTGTTATAAAAAACTTCCAGTAAGATATCTTTAATCATTTCTAAGATGCAATTGTTCCAATCTTAATCTAACAATTAGAACAGTCTACACCAGTGAGCGAAATAAAGAATTCAGTTCGACATTCCAACCACCTGAAGAAGGCTGGATCTTACAACGGCCGAAACGTTGTGATTGATATGGCGACAAAGATGAGGACAATATTCCGAATAATGTAAAAAGTGTAAAGAATTCCTAATTCCCGACAATATAACCACGTAAATAGAGTTCTACTGCAATATATATTTACCCTGGGGCTGCTTCAATTCACTATTTCTCGGCTAGGTAGAGTTCAAAACCAATTATGCAGACGTTTGGAGAGGAAAACGTTTTCTTTAAACTGCCGCTTTTGTCATAAAAACAACGGCACAAGCCTATCGCTATTGTATCGGTAAACAACGAAGGCTTCCCCAAGGTTCGCTTCTCGGTTCAAACCTCTTTCTACTTTACTTAACTGATCTGCTTAACAGTATTCACCGATCATTTGGGAATATCTATGGTGATGATGCAACGGTATATGGGCGCACATGCAAAACTCGAGATGACCAGAGCTTGCCAGCTGATCACGAGCTGTAGCAGTTCAGTGGAGCAAAAACTAACTGGTCGGATTTAATGCCTCAAAAATCAAACTAGCGACATTTGATCATCACCTATCGGACCCAGAACGCTCACCAATCGTGATGAACTGATGTTCCCTCAGGGACACCTCATGTCTTGATTACCTATTGGGACTTCATGGAACTTGTACATACGATCCAAGGCTAAAGATGCTGGAAAAATGGTCAGTTCCCTGTACGGTTCCAGGAAATACCTGACTCCTCCTGATATCCTGTACCTTTACAAGAGCTAGGTCAGTCCCAAAATAGAGGACTGCTGTCATATATGTGCAGGAGCTGCCCAATCTTCAGTTCCTAAACTTCAGAATGTCCAAAAGCGTCTCCGCGTCCTTGTGAGTGATGAACTATTTTTCAATCTTTCTCACAGACAAAAAGTTGCAAAATCTGACGCTACATTATCGCTTTTCTATGGACAGTGCTCAGATGAACTATTTCTCTTAGTTACTGCTATGACCGTCCATGGCACGCCTATTGTAGGGAACCACCCACATTCCCATCGTATTCCACTGGCGAGATCTAAGATCCAATCGAACAACTTCTTACCGTGGCCCATTGCTTTGTGCAACTGACTACCAATAAAATTCTTCCTCGATCACCGCAATTTTAACCTGTTCAAATCTAGCGTTAACCGTCTGCTTACCTACATATCTACATAAATTGTGTGTTTCAGTCTTGAAACCTCTTGGGAAATTTACAGGTTGGTCATCACTGTAAAAGAAAATTCCACGACAAACGTTCAGATGAACTCCATTCTTTAGTTCCACCAATCAAGACTTTTACAACTCGGACACGCCCTGCTACTACCACGGACTCAAATGTGTGGATGGTCAGTTTCATACAGACGACATTTTCTCCACAGGAACTGCAATTTTATGGAACATACTCTTCGTGGGATATTTTCCTAATATTACAACCATAAGCTCTTTACGCCATGGGTCAATCGATATCTTTGTTTTATTTATGTTTTATTCATGTATTTATTTTTTTATTTATGCATTTATTTATTTATGTTTTATATTTTTATTTAATTAAGTTTTATTTATGTCTCAGGCAACGTTTGCATAAAAATGATTGTTCTAGACCGTTATATAGCGCAAATATTAGCATAAATATTATCTAGCTTCGTTTAAGTCAGAGGCAACCAGAAAAGTATATATATATATATATATATATATATATATATATATATATATATATATTTAATGTCGGTCTTACATCTTCGTGGACTATATTCATAATACTACATCTTAAATCTCTCCAAGTCATCTCTCCAATATCTATTCTCCTCATCCTCATCATCTTTACATTGTATCAGCTGCCTTTTCATTTATATTGTAAACTTCATTTATTATAACTATTTTATCAATAAAGATTTACCTTGAGAAATTCCAGACGAGCATTTCTCATATATATATAATGAATATAATAAAAGTTGATTAATTTTTTATCTTCCATTTATTTTGCAAAAAAATAATTCAATATCAAAACATATAAAAAGTAATAAGAAATAAGCAGTTTATTAAGATGAGGACAAAAATTATATAACCTTAATCTTTACAAATGATTCCTTAGCACGACCTGGACACTGGCCGCGTACCAGTAGCTGATGGTTCGCGTACCGACACCGGTCTGCGGCCCACCACTTTGAGTAGCACTGTTCTTGACCGTTATATAGCGAGAATATTAGCATCAAGCTTCGTTTAAGTCAGATAACGGAAACCAGAAAAGTAGAAATATATATTATGCCGGTCTTACATCTTCGTGGACTATATTATTAATACTACAACCTTAACCTCTTCAAGTCATCGGTCAGTCGATATCTATTCTCCTCCTCCTCATCATCTTTACATTGTATCAGCCGCTTTTTCATTTATATTATACACTTCATTCATTATAGCCATTTTATCAATAAACATCTACCTTGAGAGCTTCTCTCAACTTTTTTTACCCTTGTGAAGCCCTTATGCCTCAGGCAACGTCTGCATGAAATTTATATAGCGCGAATATTAGTATAAAATTTTAATTTCTTCCTTTTTTCTAGCTTCAGATAGAGGCAAGCAGAAAAGTAGAACTATATGAAATGCCAGTCTTACCATGCGTTGAGGACGTTCCCGCCTTTAAAATTGATTTTCAATGCCTTTACCTGGGTTAGAACACCGATCAACAGTACTATCTGATCCACTGGGCAGGTCCCCCAAAGCCGGTGATATTTTAACTTATTTTTTTATATTTATTCTAAAAGAAGACAACAAAAACAGGGGCGGGGTGGAATAAGGTTTAACACCCAACTGTTTCAAAGGCAAGATTATGTGAGCTGCATTTCTAATTAAAAAAAATGAAAAACTGAAAATATATAAGAAATGATATAAATACATAAAATAAATATAAACTTGTAGTGTCAGCTTTGCATTTTTAGAAGCTATTTTTTGAATCCCTCCATTTTTATGGAAGTTCTGTCGATAAGATTGATATTGCTTAAGGCACCGAAAAATTATAAATAAATATCGCCATTTTCTTTACAATTTGGTGAAAGGTTCAGTCCCTCGGGTAATTTTTTTTTTTTTTGAGACTTTAGTCTTCGGAGAAAAAGCTACATTGAGGTTTTCTCGTATGACTTGAAGAATCTGGAATCAAAATCACGTTGCAAATCCAGTGTGATGTCTGTTTCTTTATTTAGATACTTTTTTTTTATGTGACTGTCCGGTAAGGGGACACGAAAAGATATTCAAACACAGCTATCGGCAAAGTCTGAAAGTGAAATGATTTCCTTTCCTCATTAGAGATGGATTAAGAAAGCCTCGTGGCGAATGGGGTGAAAGGGAAGAAAAGGCCGAAGGAATTAAAGAGGGAGGGCGTGTGAAGTGAAATAGAGGAAGAGACGGTGAGAATGAAGAGGAGAAAAGAAAGAATGAATGAAGACTAAAGGACAAAGTTGAAGTATTCAGTAGAAAGAAAGAAAGAAAGAAAAGAAAAAATAAATAATGAAAGAAATAAAGAAGGGAATATAAAGAAAGAAAGAAAGAAAGAAAGAATGAATGAAACATAGAAAGAAGGGAATGTAATGAAAGAAACAAAGAAAGAAGATGAAAGAAAGAAAGGAAGAAAGAAAGAGGGAAGGGAATGTAAGAAGAGAATGTTAAGAAAGAAAGAAAGAAAGAAAGAAAGAATGAATGAATGAATGAATGAAACAGAGAAAGAAGGGAATGTAATGAAAGAAAGAAAGGAAGAAAGAAAGAAAGAAAGAAAGAAAAAAGATGAAATAAAGAAAGGAAGAAAGAAAGAGAGAAGGGAATGTAAGAAGAGAATGTTAAGAAAGAAAGAATGCATGAATGAATGAATGAAACCGAGAAAGAATAGAATGTAATGAAAGAAAGAAAGAAAGAAAGAAGGAGAGAAAGAAAGGAAGGAAGAAGATGAAAGAAAGAAAGGAAAGAAGTAAGATAATGGAATGTAAGAAGACAATGTTAAGAAAGAAAGAAAGAAAGAAGGTCATGTAGGAAGGGAATGAACGAAAGAAAAAACAGAAAGACAGAATGAGAGAAGGGAATATAAGAAAAGGAATCTAAAGAAAGAAAGAATAAAAGAAAGAAAAAATGGAATATAAAGAAAGGAAATAATGAACTAAAAAAATGAAAGAATAATGAACACTAGAAAATAATATTATAGAAAGAAAGAGAGAAAGTGAAAACTGCATGTAGGAAGAAAGAAAAAAGAAAAATGGAAGGAAAGGAATGCAAAGAAAGAAAGGAAAAAGAAAGAAAGCGGAGAATGTAGTAAAAAGAAATCAACTGTAGAAAAAAAGAAAGAAAGAAACAAAGGAGAGAATGCAATAAAAAAAGGAAAAATTACAAAGAGTACAAAGTAATGTTGTAGAAAGAAAAGCAGAAAGAAAGAAAGAACGAAAGAAAGAACGAAAGAAAGAAAGATGAAAAGCATGACTGAAACCCAAGGAAGAGTGAGAGAAAATGTGACAAGAAGGGAGAAAATGGAGGATATATTAAAAAAAAGAAAGGCAAATGAATAGAAAAAATGAATAGAAAGGAAGAAAGAAAGAAAGAATGAATGAAAACTTAAAGATTGTGAAAAACATTTGAAGGAAAAAAGTGAAGATGGAAAGAAAAATAGTATGAGAAGTTGAAAGGAAATTAAAAATAATCTAAAGTGAAAGTGAAAATAGAGAATTATTAAAGGGAATTTATTTTTAACAAAGGACAGCAGCATTGATAAAAAAAAAATATTTGAACAAAAAAGAAAAAAAGAAACAAACAAACAAAATAGTGGCAGAAAAACTTAAATAGAAAGAAAGTAAAAGTTAGAGTGAAATATAAGGAAAGAAAAGTGAAAGTGAAATGAGAAAAATATAAAGATTTACATTTATGTAGAATAATGAAGGAAAGGGAACGAAAAATGGGTGAGATAATAACACGGGAAGAAAGTTATGAAAAGAAGGTACACACACACACACACATATAAACACACACATAAACACACACACACATAAACACATACAAACGCACGTAAACACACACACACATAAACACACACACACATAAACATACACACATAAACACACACACACATATAAACACACACACACACATAAACACACACAAACACACACATAAATACACACACACATAAAGAGACACACGGTGTGCTAAGAAGTTACCGGTCTGACAAAGGAGACACGAAACCCTTTTCTTAAATCTTATAATTTGATATTTCCGAATATCGTCAGACCGAGAAATCTTCAACACATCATTGTATATATATATATATATATATATATATATATATATATATATCAGATAGTGAAGTTAATGATATAAATGGCGAGAATACATCTTCGCAAACAAATTTATTAAGATACATTAACCCACGAACATGTAGATGAATGTTATGACCCCTGTTTTTAATAAATTCCAGTTGCATAAGGTCTTTTTTTTTACTAGTACTTTCGTCTGTTCATACAGACATCGTCAGGTATGGAAATTGATCTGTTTTTTACATCCAGGTAATATATATATATATATATACACACACATATATATATATATATATATATATATATATATATATATATATATTATTTTCAACACACCATTGAATATTATATATATATAAAGACATTTTTATGTTTAACATTAACATTTATATATATATATATATATATATATATATATATATATATATATATATATATATATATATGTGCATGTGTTTGTGTGTGTGTGTGTGTGTGCAGGGTGGGTAGAAACTGCCCATTAAACAGTATTTATTGCTTGTAAATATCAACACATTTGCATTGCATGAAACAAAATATTTTGTCATCCTAAAGTAGTAGAATTTCATATTGTATTGCTAATTATTACATTTTTTGTGTGTTTCAGGATGGCATGTGGAGGCTAGAATGTCACAACCCCTGACCCTGCATCAGTGTGCTCGGGTAGCATCCTGCAACAAAGTGTGTTAGATATAAAACATGCTCGGTCCACTTGACGTGAGCTGATACCTGGATCGTCTCCGACAGCCTGTAGAATATGTACTCCGTGGTCAAGCGTATGTGCGGATATCGGTCTTCCTCGACCTATAATTTGTGGTGGGATAAACAGAACTAAACGTTGAATGACTCGATTGCCTTCGGGGTCTGGAAACGCAATCTGATACACCCTTGCACCCTTGCGTCTATTGCCATTACATGTTAAATGTTAAAGACAGACTAGCCACAGATATACACGATTGACAAACGTAACTTAGTCTACACAGCCTCGTCTACCGTAAACTTTCTTTAAGCTTTAAAACGACAGATGTGGGGAGATATGTTTATATGCACTTTTGTCCTTGTTTTGGTGTGAGTGACCCGCCCCCAATGTTTATAAATGTATTTTGATACACCCTGCATACATATATATATATATATATATATATCTAAAGAATTAATGGGTTTATTTTAATGTGTTTTGACACTAGATACTCCGTATAGGGTGACCATCACTCTAATGCTTACACACACATATATATATATATATATATATATAGCTCTTGAAAATATTTTTCATTTGAGCACTGTTGAGTGATAAGATAATTCTATAAACAACAGCCACCTGCGTTAATGCAAAGCTCTTCAATAAAATGAATTGAAGCACTCCGGTTGATTAGCATTTCTTTACATTCGTAAAGACAATACGCTAGATTTAGCTGTGAAATTCTGACGAGTGAAGATAGCTGACACCAAATCAGTTTGGTTTCAATCCTGGCTTGAGGTATTTGGATGTCTATTCGCACTGAGGAGCTGCGAATCACACACACACACACACACACACATATATATATATATTCACTTATATATATATATACATAGCATTTAGGGGAATCTAAACAAGTGGGTCATCGTAGTTTCACTACTATGTACCGTAAGAAATAAAGTTGCACGGGGGTGCGATGCTGGTGATTTAAATTTCTCAGAGAACTATGAGAGGGGGTAAATTGGGAGTGTATTGCGAAACTGCCCGTTCCAAAATTATGTAACCGTTAATAAATAACACATTCTTAAAAGAACATCTTTCGGTCTACCATACATTTATTTCATCTTGGGGTTTACCTGAAATAGGAAAAAATATTAAAGACTGATTGTGAAAAATTCCGAGTACTAACACCGGACATGAAATGCTATATAACCGGTGAGAGAAATATATATACATATATATGCATGTATTGAAATATATATTGTTAAATATAACAGACAACGAATGTCTAAAGCTACTATACGAAACTTAGAACGGCTCATGATCAAACATAATAGACATTCGTTGTCTGTTATATTTAACAATATATGTTTGAATAATGATCTGCTGTCCGAATACAATATATATATATATATATATATATATATATATATATATATATATATATATATATAGAGAGAGAGAGAGAGAGAGAGAGATAGATAGATAGATAGATAGATAGATAGATAGATAGATAGACAGATATAAATATAAAAGTGAACATAGAAGTCAACACTTAGAGGCGACAGTCTGTTTCATGCTAGACGCAATCGTGACCTGACGATTGCGTCTAGCATGAAATAGACTGTCGCCTCTAAGTGTTGACTTCAATGTTCACTTTTATATTTACACACGCTCTATCTCTGATATTGAGCACTTTATCGCATAAATATAGCACACCGTAAGACTATATTTCTTCATATATATATATATATATATATATATATATATATATATATATATATATATATATTTACCGTACTGTCCACTCTGTACAAGGTCCAACGTCAACTCGAGATAGAAGGTCACATGGTAAGAAGCAAAGTTGATACGGATATGTGAGGAATATAACTTTTAAATTTAAAGGTTAAGATTCTAGTAATTGGCTAAGCATCCTAGTGCAAATTAATTCTAACAACCGTTTTAGTTTCCTTTTTTCACCATGCTATCAGTTTTAAACCCACTGGAGTGAAAGGGTGTAATCGATTTTAGCTTTTTCTCAAATTAGGTCATTTGCAGTCGTGTGAAGTAATATGAATCTATATTCGGGGCGTATGATGAAATTTGTTTAAAATATATTGCCTCATCCGTGATTGCATCAGATTTTCATCACACCCAGATACTATTTTCTCGACTGTCGATTACTTGTCCTACGGCCATTGTCTGCGATGGACGTTACTCCAAGGAAGCGTACGAAAATTTGTAACGCTGCACGAACACACTGGCAAGCCTTACAAGTGAGCAAATCAATGTTTCGCCCAGAAACTCTCCTGATTTAAATCTAATCGAGAATACGTGGTCAATCTGCAAGGAACGACTTCTTGGTATAGACATACGAAGTACTAACATGTGCACTGGGTCATGTTTCATTGGAAAAATACGAAAAAAATGTAAATAATAACGGAATATATTCGTTTTGTTTCAATTAATTTGCACAAGGGTATGTATGGAATTTCAGTAAAAATGCAAAGGTACACACACACGTGCTTATAAGAACAGACTTCGCCAAATTAAAGTAAAATTAAAGTAATATAATTCCATAAAAATAGTGATTGAGCAGCGAGAGGCTTGTTACGTTTCGTCTGTGAGAATGGGTTTGTAGGGTGGAATGTCATTCGTCACGCACAAGGACGAAAAGACACTATTTGACCCATTCGGGTCTGAAAAGTGAAACTATGGAAACCCATGTATGACATCAATACTTCGGATTGATCTGGCTCTTCTAATCGTCGAGGGTCGCAAGAGGAGTCAGGTATTATATAAGCAGTACAGGGAACCGACCAATTTTTCAGTATAGTCTTTAGCGATGGATCGTACACCAAAGCTTATCTTGAAGTCTAGGTTGAGTTCACGTCCCATTAGGCACTGAAGGAAAGTGTCTCCCACAGGGAACATCACTTCATCGCGGTTGCTGATAGTTCCGGGTCAGCGATGAATGTTAATAGCTTATCTTTCGAGGGATTGAATATGAGCAGCCAGTTTATCCCATACTGAGCTGTTAGAGATAGGTCAGGGAAGAGATCAGCTGCCAAGCCCTGGTAACCTAGAGCAGTGTTTCTCAAGATTTTCTTTCTTGTGGCCCACTTTTAGTGCCAAATCATTCTAGGCCGGCACGAGCACAAATAGAAGCTCCATATGGCTGGAAATACATTTTATTTACGCAGACAAAATGTAGCATAAAATATAAATCCTGATCAATGACTACACTGCTCTTGGTGTTTGTTTATCGGCTTGTCAAATTGATCTCCGAAGCCTCGGTTTCAACTCGAGACGTAAGTCTCCGCTCATTTCACTCTACACCTCAAAGGCCCACGTTGAGATCACTGATCTAGAAATTTGGAGGTGCACCTATATACCGTTGTATCTTCAGCATAAAAATCAAACAGGTAAAGAAATTAAGATTTTGTAGTAACAGACGACGATAGGATAAATAATGGTTCACCATTGACTTGAACAAGTTAAGATTGTAGCGTTCAGCGGAGACCCCATCGAGAGTCCTTTCCAGAAAATGGTAGCTTGGGGGAAGTCTGATTTTGACTTTTCTCTAACATCAACAATAATGGGGGGTTGGAGGTGATTCGACTCAATAAAAGCCGATTGGAATAACAGTTGTAAATAGAAAGCATTTGAATAATTGCATTGGAAATAGCAATAGTCGCTCAACTTTGAGTGTACGGGAAAGAGGTTGCAGAGTGGAAAACACACCATCGCACAAAAGTAAACAATTTTCTACTCTGTCAAGCTCAAACTGAAGCTTGATCAACTCCAGTCCTGTTTTCGTTTGATCCGACGCTTGTAAAAATAAAGCATATTTGATAAATCAAACAGTCATTTATTTATCTTTGGCACACGTTTCGTGGCCTTAATGCATAATACGCGCTGGGAAGATCAATACTTTGTCGTGATTGTTTCACTGCACGGTTCTATAAATCATCTGCACTTTAAGGCAAGATGATGTCTGGCACTAGATTTCATACTTGAAACTTTCGATGAGGAATCAGCAAGCGATGACTGGTTTTCGAGACTCTCCTGTTAAATCTGCCGTAACTTAATTTAAATTACAATCGTTATGCATTTGATAAAAATGTGAACTTCCTAGCAGAAGGATTATTCAATATGCTGACGATAGGGGGCGCTGGCTGTCGGTATTTGCGATTAGAATAATTCCCCTCTTTCCAAGAACAGCAGTCTGTTCTTTGGCAGTTTTACAGAGTGATCTTGGAAGCATTCCATTAGACGTGTGTACTGTACGGGGCTGAGTCACTACACGCTGGGCAATTGGCTTTTCGATTGCAACTTTGTCCAAACGCAAGGGAGACAACTACCCTATCTCCAACCCCTCCTTATTTCTACCAGCCCGGAGCTCTGGCGCTGCTAGGAATATACAATCTATTATATCCAATGCATATCGCACATGGCCCAACTGCCTTGGCGTTAGCTCAGACATACGCGATTGGCAGCTTCGACAATTGTATCGATTATGCAATGGCATTTTTAGGGACTCTTACGTCATGGCTCATTCAGTAGCGACTACAAACCACTTATATTGGTGTAAATTTAACCGTGTTCAGACAGCGTGTATGAGTGGGGGGGTTCGTACAAGTCATGGAACAGTTTCGTAATTGAGGCAATTGGGGGATTTCGGATTTGAAAGGTTAAGAGGTTTTCTCAATTTAAGATTCACGCTACAAACATTACCAAGGTAACATTACAAGGATCCCAAACGTTATATATAATATATACAACTATTTCTTATATATATATATATATATATATATATATATATATATATATATATATATATATATATATATATATATACCTTTTCATTTTCACACATAAATATGTATATATACCAATCCAATATATCCCTACACAAACATACACATATAATATAGATATTAGAGTCATTTTTGTTAGTTTGTGTGATGTTTTGTGGGTCGAATTGAAATGCCTGGTTTATTTGCTCGTATATATATATATATATATATATATATATATATATATATATATATATATATATATATATATATGTGTATATATATGTGTGTGTGTGTGTGTGTGTGTGTGAATGTGTGTGTGTGTGTGTACACACACACATTCACACACACATACATATATATATATGTGTGTGTGTGTGCGTGTGAGTGTGTTTGTGTATGCACACACACACACACTCACACGCACACATATAATTATATATATATATATGCATGTATGTGTGTGTGTGTGTGGGTGCACACACACATATATACATATATATAATTTTTATACACATATATACATATAGAAATAAAATTTTTTTCCTCCTGATGATGGCCATGCTGGCTGAAATTAGTCGAGGAATCTAATTGAAATAATAAAAGGAAAAACATTAATATACAACCCAGTGTGCCTGAAAATTTTAATTTTTTAATATTTATTATTGTTAAACACACACACACACACACACACACACACACACACACACACAGATATATATATATATATATATATATATATATATATATATATATATATATATATATATATATATATATATATAGGGTGTTCATAAAGTTCGTGTGGACTTTAAAAAATTTATAACATATATATATATATATATATATATATATATATATATATATATATGATTCGACCCCGGCTTGAAGCAATCGGATGTCTAAGCACACTGATGAGCTGTTATACAGTCAAACAATCTGTCAGTGTATGAAATTATATATATATATATATATATATAGCGTAAATTATTCATATGAAAACCAAATAATGAAGTTAATTATATGGCAAGAATCACTCTTCATTATTTGTTTTTCGTATGAATGATTTACGTTATATAAATTGAACACGCAACACATAATTGATATATATATATATATATATAAATATATATATATATATATATATGATAATTAATTCATCTCTTTCCATCCGCCTTTTTTTATTATTATTATAAACATTATTATTTTTTGTGATAACAGACAATTCAGTAGACCTCTCATATATTTTACATTGAAATTAAAGTCTACCGTCTTAGATAATAGAATGTCATTAAAGTACTTTTAATGATCCTGGTCGCTAGTTTAAATAATCTGTAAAAAATGTTATAAAGTTTACTGTACCTAGTATTAAGTATAGCTAAAATAACTAATGTGATTTCAGGGATTACTGTAAATCAGTTGGCAAATGTTTTCCGTCAACTGCAAAATCGTATTACCCTTTGTATTGCTAATGATGGAGGACATGTGGAAACATAAAAATAAAATTTCAATAAAATCTTTAAAAATATAGAATTACTTCTTTCTATTCCTTTCTACAAATTAGTTCTATCGCAAATACAAATAAAGTTATAATTTTTTTAAAGTGCACACGAAATTTACGGACACCCTGTATATATATATATATATATATATATATATATATATATATATATATATATATATATATATAATTATTTATTTGAATATTACAACATAAATATGTTATAAAATCACGACAAAAGTAGCCATTTTGTTTCAACACTTCTTGTGTCTTGTCAAGTGATAATATAGAATATAGAATAAATGGTTTTAAAAGTTTCAAATTAATCAACGATCCTTAGCTAAGAGTAAACGCTGTTACATAAGCTAGAGTGGCCAATCAAAATACAAGTATAGGATGATTCGAAAAATTTGACAACTAAGCAAGGTTATCATAGATAAGAGATTTATAAAATTTGAAAATAAAAATTAAAAGTAAAAAATTAAAAAAATAAAATTACCTATTTAGAAATCTAAATCAGATCTCTATTAAGTTTTAAATTGTAGAATTACCAAGGAGAAAAAATATAAAAATAAAAATAAAAGATATATATGCTATGCTATATATATAAAAATAAAAGATATATATGCTATGCTATATATATATATATAATAATTATAATGTTTCTTAATAATAATGAACCAATTGTCGAGAAAATGAAGAAAGCTATTAAAAAATAGTAAGCTATTTTGAAAAGTTCAGCTTTATTCCAAGCTGAAGTTTTGAAAATAGCTTACTTTCTCGTCAGATTTAATAACAGGTTTCTCAATTTCATGAAAGACGTCTGGAATCAGAAATCTATTACGCATTAATGCAGTATGGGAAAAATATTTAGCACTAAAGACGCTGACACTTACAGAGGCAACTAAATTGAATCTATTATGGCAAATGTTTTAATGAACTTTGTATAAACTAGGCTTTCATCGTTTCGTTGAAAGTCAACTCCACAGGACCCACTTTGAGTTTCATTCTGGTAAGGGATGTAAAGATGTCATATATATCAACAAACAGCTCCAAACAACCTGCATACCTCTATAATGGAAAATTGTATACCTGCTATATCGACTTCAGTACAGCATATGACCACATCAATGGAGACTTTCTCGTCTTATTCATTAGAAAATGCCTTCCATGCTCCGAATTCACTGAATACATCGATCTCATAAAGGTATTTCATCGGTCAACAAAATCATACACGCCTGTCTAGGATCGCAATACGGAAATATTTCAGACCTCACCAGGAGAATGACCAGGAGAAAATAAGACGCCCGTATATTTATTCCATTCCTGGATTGTGATGAGATGGGTACTGACCATTTAAGCATTCCATACCGCATCCCAAATGAATCTGTTGCTAGAATACAACAATACTACTTACCCCCACACACGAGGCCAATGTACTCATGGCAAGGGATTTATGCCGATTACGGAGGTATTCATTTGGATAAGAATGATCTTGAACAGAATATCAACTTCCTCTTTCAAGTCTCCCATGAAACAGGACTCAAGATAAACCTTTCCAAAACAAAAATTATGACCTGGAATTGAAATGAAAGCAGAAATGGCACCTACCCTGAATCCATCATAAAAATGAAAACATCGTCTGTCAAGTGTTCTGAGAAATAGGACTCAAGATACATCTTTCTAAAACAGAAATTCTGGAATTGAAATGAAGCAGTGATGGCATCTACCCTGAATTCATCATAAAAATGAAAACATCTTCTCTCAAGTGTTCTAAGAAATAGGACACAAGATAAATCTTTCTGAAACAGAAATTATGATCTGGAATTGAAATGAAAGATGTGATGGTACCTACCCTGAATCCATCATAAAAAATTGGATGTGGAATTAACATTCCAATACATTGACGTTAAACAAATTTTGTATAAAAGAAGGTAACTTAAAATATTACAGTGTGTGCTAGTGGTAGTTTTGACCAACGCCATAAACTGTTCCAAAATCAAAAACACTAACCTGAAAACTCGAGTCATGCATCAATTCATCAGATCGATACTTTCATATGGATATCATACGTGCCACCAAACTCGTTCAGAAATATCTAAACTGTCTGTTCAATTTTTAAAAATGACTTTCGGCTATTACAAATTTTGGGTCTTTAGGGAAGAGCTTTCTTCTCCCAACATTTTGAACTGG
>OZ038503.1:18423275-18430775 GCA_964036315.1 Acanthosepion esculentum | reverse complement strand
AAAATCAATGAAATTCTAAAGATGTCGGCTGGAATATGAACGCTAAGAAAAATATAATATCTACAATGTCAGCTGAAACACAACCGCATTCGAAAATCAATGAAATATTTAAGATATCGACTGAAATACGAACGGTAAGAAAAATATAATCTCTACAATGTCAGCTGAAACACAACCGCATTCCAAAATCAATGAAATATTAAAGATGTCGGCTGAAATATGAACGCTAAGAAAAATATAATATCTACAATGTCAGCTGAAACACAAACGCATTCTAAAATCAATGAAATATTTAAGATATCGGCTAAAATACGAACGCTAAGAAAAATATAATATCTACAATGTCAGCTGAAACACAACCGCATTCCAAAATCAATGAAATATTTAAGATGTCGGCTAAAAAACTAATGCTAAGAAAAAATAAAATATCTACAATGTCAGCTGAAACCCAACCGCATGCTAAAATCAATGAAATATTTAAGATATCGGCGAAATTACGAACGCTAAGAAAAATATAATCTCTACAATGTCAGCTGAAAAACAAACGCATTTGAAAAACAATGAAATATTAAAGATATCGGCTGAAATACGAACGCTAAGAAAAATATAATATCTATAATGTCAGCTGAAACACAACCGCATTCTAAAATCAATGAAATATTAAAGATGTCTGCTGAAATATGAACGCTAAGAAAAATATAATATCTACAATGTCAGCTGAAACACAAACGCATTCTAAAATCAATGAAATATTAAAGATGTCGGCTGAAATATGAACCCTAAGAAAAATATAATATCTACAATGTCAGCTGAAACACAACCGCATTCTAAAATCAATGAAATATTAAAGATGTCGGCTGAAATATGAACGCTAAGAAAAATATAATATCTACAATGTCAGCTGAAACACAAACGCATTCTAAAATCAATGAAATATTTAAGATATCGGCTAAAATACGAACGCTAAGAAAAATAAAATATCTACAATGTCAGCTGAAACACAAACGCATTTGAAAAACAATGAAATATTAAAGATATCGGCTGAAATACGAACGCTAAGAAAAATATAATATGTACAATGTCAGCTGAAACACAAACGCATTCTAAAATCAATGAAATATTTAAGATGTCGGCTAAAATACGAACGCTAAGAAAAATAAAATATCTACAATGTCAGCTGAAACACAAACGCATTTGAAAAACAATGAAATATTAAAGATATCGGCTGAAATACGAACGCTAAGAAAAATATAATATGTACAATGTCAGCTGAAACACAAACGCATTCTAAAATCAATGAAATATTTAAGATATCGGCTAAAATACGAACGCTAAGAAAAATAAAATATCTACAATGTCAGCTGAAACACAAACGCATTTGAAAAACAATGAAATATTAAAGATATCGGCTAAAATACGAACGCTAAGAAAAATATAATATCTAGAATGTCAGCTGAAACACAAACGCATTCTAAAATCAATGAAATATTTAAGATGTCGGCTGAAATACGAACGCTAAGAAAAATAAAATACCTACAATGTCAGCTGAAACACAACCGCATTCTAAAATCAATGAAATATTTAAGATGTCGGCGAAATTACGAACGCTAAGAAAAATAAAATATCTACAATGTCAGCTGAAACACAACTGCATTCTAAAATCAATGAAATATCTAAACTACTGGCTATATAAAACCACTTTCTAGGAACAAGGAAATAACTAAACTGACAGATATATAAAACCGTATTCTAAAATCAATAAAATGTCTAAACAGATATATCCAGTCACTTCATAAGAACAATGAAACCTCTAAACTGCCGGCTATATACAAAATCTTTCGAAAATAAATGAAATATGTATTTGAAATGCAATCTCATTCTAAAATCAAAATGAAATCTCTAAAGTGTCAGCCGAAATGCCTCCACTTTCTAAAATCATTGAAATCTCTAAACTGTCAGCAGAAATCCAACCGCTTTTTCAGAACAAAGAAATATCTAATCTATCATCTATATACAAACGCTTTCTTAGAAAAATGAAATAACTAATCTATTAACTATATACAAATACTTTCAGAAATCAATGGAATATCTAAACTGTCATCTATATAGAAACCTTTCAAAATTCGATGAAATCTCTAAACTGTCATGCATATAGAAACCTTTCAAAATTCAATGAAATATCTAAACTGTCATCTATATAGAACCCTTTCGAAAATCAATGAAGTATCTAAACTGTCATCTACATAGAAACCTTTCTAAAATCACTGAAATATCTAAACTGTCATCTTTATAGAACCATTTCGAAAATCACTGAAATCTCTAAACTGTCATCTATATAGAACCATTTCGAAAATCAATGACGTATCTAAACTGTCATCTATATAGAACCATTTCGAAAATCAATGAAATATCTAAAGTGTCATCTATATAGAACCCTTTCGAAAATCAATGAAATATCTAAACTGTCATCTATATAGAACCCTTTCGAAAATCAATGAAATATCTAAAGTGTCATCTATATAGAACCCTTTCGAAAATCAATGAAATATCTAAAGTGTCATCTATATAGAACCCTTTCGAAAATCAATGGCATATCTAAACTGTCATCTATATAGAACCATTTCGAAAATCAATGAAATATCTAAAGTGTCATCTATATAGAACCCTTTCGAAAATCAATGAAATATCTAAAGTATCAGGTATATAAAACCGTTTACTAATAACATTGAAATCTCTAAACTGTCAGCTGAAATACAATCACTTTCTAAAATAAATGAAATAACTAAACTTTCTTCTGTATACAACCCTTCCTAAATTCAATGACATCTAAATTCTCAGATGAAATACAACCATTTCTAAAATCAATGAAATATCTAGTGTCATTTCTCTACAACCGCTCCCTAAGAAAAATAAAATCTCTAAATAGTTAGCTATATACAATCACTTTCTAAAATCAATGAAATATATAAACAGTCAATTACATACAACCTTTTTCTAAGAACAATGAAATCTCTAAACTGTCATCTATATAGAACTCTTTCGAAAATCAATAAAATATCTAAACTGTCATCCATATACAGCCGCTTTCTAAAATCAATGAAATCTCTAATCTGTCAGCTGAAATCCAACCGTTTTCTCAGACAAAGAAATACCTAAACTGTCATCAATATACAAACACTTTCTAAGACAAATAAGATATCCAAACTGTCAGGCATATGCAAGCCTTTCTAAATTCAATTAAATATCTAACGTGTCAGGTATATGCAACCTTTTTTAAGAACATTGAAATATCTAAACTGCTGAAATCCAACCATTTGCTAAAATCAATGAATATGTCAACAATATACAACCGCTTTCTAAGAGCAATGAAATATTTAAAATGTCAGCTGAAATACAATCACTTTCTAAAATCAATGAAATATCTAAATTGTCAGCTGAAAAACAGCCACTTTCTAAGAACAATGACATATTGAACAATCAATTGTATTCTAAGGACAATAAAATATCTAAACTATTCCCGAAATACAACTGCTTTTAAATACAATGGTTACTAAACTTTCGAGTGAGTGAAACTCGAAGAACATGGCAAAGACTAAAATTCTTTGAACGTTGTAGACTGGCGCTGCAGAATCAAAACCAAAGAACTGTTCCAAATAACAGGAATCACATCATTTGAGGTCTACCAACAGATGGAATAATGAGATAATCAAGAAGCTGACATTCCACACGCTTTCAAATAAAAACAAAAGAAAAGCTCACGTCAACACTGCAAAGAGCGATGACAGTTCTTGAAAAACCTTCTTTTTTTTTGAAAAATTGTTTGAAGTTAAATGTTTTATAAATCTCAACCGAAAGCAGGACTGTCTGCTTGGTCAATGAAAGACAAATATTTCTTCGCAGAGAAACGTTTGATATTACAATTACAATTGCCATATCAGAAGTAATCAGGGTCCTTCTGGAACGCTACAAAAAGCCGACCATTCCACTTGGAATATTACAACATACTTTCTTGTTTTCACCGCTTCTGCATTTGTGACGGACGAAATTCTGTTCATTAAATATTGTAGTCTCTCTTACATTTGAGAATCAAGAGAAAATTTACATTCTTTAAACTCTTGTTAACACAATACAAGACATATGAATCACTAAACGCAGAAATTTCTGGAAAGAAAGTTGTAAATGCTTATGAAGGTGTTATGTAGGATAGATGATGCTTCACCCTAGACATGAAGAAGTGAAGATTTTAATGATCGGATGAGGTTTCTCTCGAGAGTCTATTCCACAAAGTAAGAGTTCTGGCGAAGAATTTGTATGAGTGTTAATTCGACCTACCAATGGAATACGGCACTGTGTATGTAAATGTCTGAACTGGTGGGACAAAGAATGTAGTAGCCCTTAACATCCGTCACGAAAATACCGGTAACGTAGCGAGAGGTTAGTAGCGATTTGTCTGTTGGAAAGAGATTACAGGGCAAAGAATAATTCATCACTCACAAGGCCAAGTTGAGGCTTTTGAACTCTGTCAAAGCTGGAAAGTGTGGATTGAGCAGCCCCGCCCCGTTTACGGCCAGATTTGACTTTTGTAAAGGTAAAACACAGCAGGAATGAAATTGTTGGGTATTAGACGGCGTAAAACATTCTGAACTCCGTCAAAGCTGGAAAGTGATGATTGAATAAATGCAGGACAGACATGGCTGCAATACACCTTCTTTGATCTGATCTGATTCATATAGAGACAGACCATAGCAGGTGGTGACAGGTCATTTATGAAGTGGTAGAAACAATATGAACATTTAAACGTGGCGTTTAAGGTTGACAATGGGTGTGACGGCATTTTATTTCTTCTCCTTATATTGAATGATTTGTGCAATTATCCTGTTAGAGCAGCGAGGAAATACTTCCAAGAAGTCACATTAAATGCTGGGAGAATTGGATACATCTATTTTTTGTTATAATGAAAATTCGGGCAAATAAAATGCCTTAGCCTGAAATTGAACTCGTTTTTGAAGAATACATTTTTCGTCCTGATGAAGTCCATTCTTTCTTTCACCTGGATCTGAAAATATATAAAATTATATTCGCATAAGCCCACACAAATACACAAAAACACAGGCGAACATATATGTACGTAAGTAAACACGTGTTTGTTGTGTATCTTTACTCTGTATATGACCCTACATAACACAAGTGTTCGCATGTAGCAGCATGAATGTTAGTGATAGTTAAGATGTTCTTTTGTACGCACAACGTATGCGCAGGCGCATTTTGCCGTTTTCTGTTTTTCCAAAATTACACCATTGTCCTCATACGAAAGGAGAAATTCTAAATAGAAAAAAAATAGCCAAATTAATAATAATTTTACTTTAGTTTTGAAAGGAATCTAATTTTGCTTTTATTTGCTTTGGATTTTTGTTTTTTTTCCCCAATTAATATGTTCAATTTAATATATTTTTCACTATTAAGAGCGTTCTTTTCTTTTCTAGTAAATAATTTCCTTTGCTAATGTAGTTACTATTTTATTTGATTTGATGGCTGTTCAACCCAAATTTTAATAAAAGTCGACGTTTTTCTCTCATTTTTTTTTTAAATTTGTGATACATGTGTTTGGTTTCCTATGTTGAAAACAGGCAAGCGAATTTTATGATGTCTTTTACAAATTATTTTGTTAGAGGTTTATTCCTACAATGTCCTTTGCAGTTGTTTCTGGATTTTTGTTATTTGCAACACAGGGTTTCAGAATCAGTAGTGTAATATTCGATCGCAGATGTATGTAAATGCATTGTGGCATGTCGTTCTTCTATTATTAGAAGAAGAATGTGGATCTGCTCTTAGAAAAGTTGGTTCACTCTGCTAGATAATTATTCTCACCAGCATTTATCTTATTTTTAAAAAATATTTTACACAGTGGTGAAAAATTATAAGCAAGCGAGTCAGAGTCGCCTGCATCTGGGGAAAAAAGTTCCTTACCTCAATACACGACATGTAGCATCGGAAAAACTACTATTAAGGAGAGAGGACAATAAAAGAATAAGTTTTAAGAAGACAGCACATAGCAATTGACATTGCATTTAAACTTTTGAAGATCAAAGGGAATAAAGCCACTAGGATGAAAGGGGATACTGAGTGTTAGAGAATAGGAGCAAAAATTACTATTAATGAGAGAGGACAATAAAAGAACTGGAATTAAGAATACAGAAGATAACGATTGACATTGCATTTAAATTTTTGAAGATCACAATTGACAGGAAACATGAAGTTGAAACAAGTCTTATCTTTATATATATATACATATATATATATATACTCTCAGTCTCTGGCATGTTTATTCAGAAAGAAATACGTAAAAATTAACCTTCCTCTGATATTCGTTTTTCGATCATGGCCTGTGGTAATCGATGTCTGCCACACTGATGAGCCGTGATAGAGCAAAACAGTCTGTCTGTGGATAGCATCATATATATATATATATATATATATATATATATATATATATATATATATCAGTTGTCACATACGGACAAACAATTAATCACTACAAATATGAATATTTGTTTAGATTCTTAAAGGTAAGCGTCTCATCAGGTGAGGAACTAAGATGGTTATATATATATATATATATATATATATATATATATATATATATATATATTTAAGTTACGAAACATTTGTTAATCCGTATAGAGAATGAAATCCTGAGAGCTCAATGTAAATTCAGAGCTAATAATTTAAAGAAAAACAGACCACTTTAAGGCTTCATGTAATAATTTATTTCACCATAGCCCTTTTAAAGGACGCTGGATCATCAGACTACACTTCCAAAAGGTGAACAGAAAAATGAAATAAACATTTACACTTTTGACGGGTAGTATTAAGTTTATGTAATTTAACATAGAGGGCAGTGAGGAGTGGTGTGATAGACATGATCGAGCTTAGAGAGGGTTTATTTTAATATTTCTATCTATCATACTTAGTATTAGGGGAGGAGGGACCAGACATTGACCTATTTAATCGGTTAACTTAACGGAAGTGATATATTGAAAGGGAAGGGGGAGAAGAGAGAAAAAAGAAAAAGAAAAAAAGAGAGAAAAAAGGGGGAAGTAAGGAGAAAGAAGCTGTAATTAGGCTTTACGAAGAGAGGAGGAGTGGTAATTTTTAGCAATTTATGTAAAAAAAGAGATTTTAATGTTTGATTGTAATTTAATTATTTAAAAATCACCGAAGAAATTAATTTGAAGTTTGCTAGCACTTTAAATATTTAACTCTTTTACAAATAATTTTGGGATTTAATATGGATTAAATAGTATATTTAAAAACACATTCATAGAAAGTACATTAAAAGAAATTTATTTAAAATATAACAGTTTACTGATAGTAATCTTTTAATATTGTAAATGATTGTTAAGGTAACATCTCTATCAGTTTGAATCTAATTCATGAATGTAATTTGTGACTATTTTTAGATGGTAATCTTTTTACTTAAAGTTTAGGCTTTAAATTAAG
>OZ038503.1:18353275-18420775 GCA_964036315.1 Acanthosepion esculentum | reverse complement strand
GGTAAAAAAAAGTAAAGTACGCAAAAAGAATTCTGTACAAATGGGATTACAAATACAATGTCTGCCTCGACTAGTCTGTTATTTACGGCGTTTGTATCTTAATTAATTCAATCGTATCTTTTCAAAAGCCTTCTTGTCTATGAAGCAGACACTTCCATTATCATCATTTGTCTTCCTTCCTCCTTCGTGATTTTCAACCTTCGCCCTTTGACGTTTGTCTTTTTTAATGATATTGATGGATTTGCGACTTTTGCTTTAAATTGACGATTTCTTCCTGGATTTTCCAAATTTTCTCACGTTTCTATTTTTATTTCGTTAGTTTTCCTAATTTTTCTTTATTTGTTTGTTTGTTTGTTTGTTTCTTTCTTTCTTTGTTTTTTAGATTTTCTTACGTTTCTTTTTTTTATTTTCTTAGTTTTTCTATGTTCCTAATTTTTACTTCCTTCCTTCTTTCTTTCTTTGTTTTTTCTTTCTTTCTTTCTTTCTTTTATTTTGTCTATCTCTCATTTTTTCTTTCTTTCCTTTTATTCTTTCTTTCTGTTCCTCTATATATTTTACTTCCTTTCTTTCGTTTGTTCGTTCGTTCGCCCTTTCTTACTTTTATCCTACGCTTCCCTATATTTCTTTCTTTCTTTCTTTCTTTCTTTCTTTCTTTTCTTTTCTGTTCCTTTCTTTTTTAATTCATTATTTATTTACTTATTTTCAACCGAACAATTTCCATGAAAATATTCATAGAAAAAGCACAGGGTAGTTACGGCAGTGTGTGTGTGTGGGGGGGGTTTACTAAAACCGAGATGCCATGTAAGGACTAATAATATTGCTGATTCTTCGTTGGATTTTATCAAGAATCTTTAATTATATAGCAGGAGCATCAGAGCAGAGGTGGCAGCGATATTCAAATCAGGGACGAATGGTAGACTTATAAATATGCAAGAGAGATTCCGAAGAAAAGAATTGTTTAGCAAGACACAGTGAATCAACTTTGCTAGCAGTTAATTCAATATAATCTTTCCACTTCATGTCAGCCGAGAATATTAGCTCGAGACGGCGCAATAAGTCCCTATACAAGAGGTTAGCATCAGCCATGCCGATGGAAGACAGAACGGGTCCTCTCAGATGATTAACAGAGAGCAGTTTCGTTTTGGGGGCGTTAAAATTAACAAGCCGTCTTTTGCTCCGGTTAACAGAGCAAGGAAAAGAATAATTACTAGACGAAAAAAGACAGTTGATTAGTCGAAGAGAAAGGGAGGGACGTGAGATTGTTGGAGTGGGGAAGAGAACAAGAGAAAGCAGTTGAAAGAAACATATGCAAAAATAAGTGCAAAAGAAGAAATATATCTCTCGCATCGACTCAGGTCGAAAACACTATAGGGAAAAGGTTAATAGTACTACGTACACTATAGGGAAAAGGTTAATAGTACTGCCTACACTATAGAGAAAAGGTTAATAGTACTACGTACACTATAGAGAAAAGGTTAATAGTAGTACGTACACTATAGGGAAATGGTTAATAGTACTACGTACACTATAGAGAAAGGTTAATAGTACAACCTACACTATAGGGAAAAGGTTAATAGTACTACCTACACTATAGAGAAAAGGTTAATAGTACTACGTACACTATAGGGAAAAGGTTAATAGTACTACCTACACTATAGGGAAAAGGTTAATAGTACTACCTACACCCTGGTGCAAATTAATTGAAACAGCCGCTTTAGTTTCCTTTCTTTCACCATACGCTCAGTTTTAGACCCACTGGAGTGACAGGGTGTAACCGATTTCTATTTTTTCCTTAGGTTATTTGCAGTGGTGTACAGTAATATGAATTTATTTTCGTGGTGTATGAGGAAATTTGTTTGGCCTTGAAAAATACTGTGTCATCCGTGATTGCATCAGATATTCATCAAGCCCATACGCTATTGTCTCGACTGTCGATTAGTTGTCCTACAGCCATTGTCTGCGATGGACATTACTCCAAGGTGGCGTACGAAAATTGTAACGATTCACCAACACACTGGCAAGTCTTACCAGTGAGAAAATCAAAGTATTATAGACTGATCCGGAAACTCTACTGATTTAAATCCAATCGATAATCTGTGGCCAGTCTACAAGGGACGACTTCGTGGAATGGACATGCGAAGCACTAACATTGAGTCATGTTTCATTGGAAAAATACGAAAAAAAATTAAATAATAACGGAATTATTCGTTTTGTTTCAATTTATTTGCAAAAGGGCGTCCTTTTCAAAAGAGAATAACAATCAAGAATACTTTTTCTATTTCATTTCATCGATTCATTTATTCTTTTCTTGGTTTTCCTTTTAATTCTTGATTCCACCTCCCTTGTATTCTATTTCATTTTTCTCCCTTCCACCAATTTTCTACCCTCTATGAAATATAAAGTTTGCATTTTGATGCATTGTAGGATAGACAGCGTTTAATTGTGCGAGCCCAACTCAGCATTGCCCTAAGTTGGAACGACCAAAGAACCGGTAGCCTGTTGATGCATTGTAGAATGAACGACGTTATAATAATCGCGCTCAAGTCTTTCCCTGAGTTGGAACGACCAAAGAAATATTGTCTGTTGATGCATTGTAGGATAAATATTATAATGATTGCGCTAAAGTCAGCCTTGCCCTAAGTTGGAACGACCAAAGAAAAGGTTGCCTATTTATGCATTTTAAGTGTGTGCGTGTGTGATCACATGTGGAAAAAAATAGCATACAAAAAATTGGATTTTTACTACGGACTTTTAAGATCTTCTTTTATATAAACTGTAGTGAACAAGATTTTCAAATGTCTCTTCTTTGTGTCCGTTTTCATTTTTTCTTTTCCAGAAGCTGGAGTTAGTAAGGATACAGATCCTTATGATGGGCGAGATCAAGTCAGCCTTGCACATAGTTGAAAAGATCAAATAGAAATTTGTACTTACGTCATCGGTAGAGGGCTTAAACTTGGTTATAATGATCGCGCTCAAATCAGCTTTGCCCCAAACTGGAACGACCAAAGAACCAGCGACAAGACTCAAAGAGTGTGAGTTCAATACCTGGTTAGGGCGGTGGAGAAATTGGAGAGGAGATAACTGATAACTGTCATCCATTAGACATGACACGTGGAACTAGAACAGTCTACACCAGCGAGCGAAATAAAGGGTTCACTTTGACATTCCAACCACCAGAAGAAGACCGGAATGTACAGCGGCCGAAACGTTGTGATAAATATGGCAAAAAAGATGAGGATTATAGTCCGAACAGTGTAAATAGTGTACATAATACCTCATCTCAGAAATATAGACAGATATTATTTATTGATTTTAATTCATTTTCGCATACTTTTCACGCCAAGTAAGGAGGGAGTGCCACTAGCACGAAAGGGGTTATAGAGAGTGAGAGCAAGAGCAAAAAGAGGGGGCTGTTCGGGAAAAAATAAAAGAGAAGGATGGAGACCAAGATCATGACATCAGAAGATGTCGATTGACATTACATTTAAATTTTTGAAGATTATAGTTATCAGGGAAGCAAGTAAGACGAAGGGAGTTCCACTGTCGAGAAGTGCGAGAGATGAAGCTGTTGGATGAGAAGAGACGGTTACATTTAACTGTTTCGACAGTAAAAGAGTGGGACCGAGATGCCAACCTAGTAGCGCGCTTAAATTCATGCAATTGGGGCCCCAGTGCAAATAGCTCGTCAGCGCAGATGCCATGAAAATATTTGTAGAAAAGACCGAAGGAAACCAAGTGGCGTCTGTGAGAAAGTGACTGGATTTGAGCTGCTAGGTCAGGATCTATCACATTAGCCACAAAACTGTGTTCCACGTATTTAGATTTCCGAATTAAATAACCCGTAGATGTTGATATGCTGCTAAACAGGTACTCGGACATTTAACCGAATGGGCATTTAGCCGAAAATGTAATGGCGTACTTACATGTGTGTCACACACTTTATCGTAATGTGCTACGTATATTTATATTTATTTACTCTATAAATTTATAATTTTTCATTTTTTGTTTGTTTGACAAGCTTTCTTTAAAAATCTGTTCTGTATATATTATATTTTACTTATAAAATATTCCTGTAAGATGATAAGTATTTTGAGAAAAAGCACATTTTCCGACAGCTAAAATCTTAAGCTTTTACGATATGAAAGATCTTTCAAATTCGCTTTTAATTATCATTATCTTAAAGGGATGAATTAGCATTTATCTTAATGTTAAATACGAATTTAAATAATTACGTGCTACTTTTTACCCGGATGCACTGAAATATTTTTTAAAATAATTTCAATAAACAAATATTGAAATAAAACTTTTAAATCTCAATTTAGATTTAGTAATTTAATCACTTGAAATTCATTGGTAATTATTAGTCCTATTCTACATTATAATATTACAAATTAAAATACTTAAAGTATTACTTGTTACTATTTTTATTTGTACTATTTCGGTAAAATATCCGTCGGCCAAACGTCCGTCGGCCAGATATCCGTTCGGCCAAATATCCGTTCAGCCAAATGCCCGTTCGGCCAAATGTCTGTCTGCCAAATGTCCGTTCGGCCAAATATCCGTTCGGCCAAATGTCTGTCGGCCAAATGTCCGTTCGGCCAAATGTCTGTTGGCCAAATATCCGTTCGGCCAAATGCCCGTTCGGCCAAATGTCTGTCGTCCAAATATCCGTCGGCCAAATATCCGTTCGGCCAAATGTCCGTTCGGCCAAATGTCTGTCGGACAAATGTCCGTCGGCCAAATATCCGTTCGGCCAATTATCCGTTCGGCCAAATGTCTGTCGGCCAAATATCCGTTCGGCCAAATGTCCGTTCGGCCAAATATCCGTTCAGCCAAATGCCCGTTCGGCCAAATGCCCGTTCGGCCAAATGTCTGTCGTCCAAATATCCGTTCGGCCAAATGCCCGTTCGGCCAAATGTCTGTCGGCCAAATGTCCGTCGGCCAAATATCCGTTCGGCCAAATGTCTGTCGGACAAATGTCCGTCGGCCAAATATCCGTTCGGCCAAATATCCGTTCGGCCAAATATCTGTCGGCCAAATATCCGTTCGGCCAAATGTCCGTTAGGCCAAATATCTGTCGTCCAAATGTCCGTCGTCCAAATGTCCGTCGGCCAAATGTCTGTCGGCCAAATATCCGTTCGGCCAAATGTCTGTAGGGCAAATGTCTATCCGCCAAGTATCCGTTCGGCCAAATATCCGTTCGGCCAAAATGTCTGTCGGCTAAATATCCGTTCGGCCAAATATCCGTTCGGCTAAATGACCGTTCGTCCAAATGACCGTTCGGCCGAATATCTGTCGGCCAAATATCCGTTCGGCCAAATGTCCGGCTACGGCTAAACAAAATCAACCAACCAAATCCATCTACTGATTCGTTTTTCGCTTCTTTCACATTTTCGATTTTTCTCCACATTTCATCCATTTAAACTGATTTTATTCTTTCATTCCTCTCTTATTCTTCGCGGCCTATATCATTTTTCTTTATCTCGTGCAAGATTCGTTTCATTCTGCCACTTAATCTGTAGAGCTGTCAGTTACATTGGCGTTTTTGAGCTTTTTCCTTTCCTTTTTGGTACTTCATCAAAATGGCCAATGCCATGTTACTATCAAGATCTATTCTTATTAACATGCTGATCTCGCAAGCCTCTGCATTACTTTTGATTCTCCATAAACTACCCATTGTGACGCAATGAACTACTCCCAATAGCCATTTCCCTTACTCTTTTCCTTCCCTGCGATTTTCTTTACCCCTTCATTTTTTTTGTATTTTGTATATTAGTGCTTGGCCGTGGCCTCTTTTCTTCTGTCTTCCATCATTCTAACCAGTTTCCTTGCTTTCCGTCGTCGTCACATCCGTTCTTAGCTTCGCACTGTGTCCTTCCCCGCTATCAGAATCCTTCAAGCATTAAAAATGTCCGACGCGCATAAATACTTTCCGATGCAATCAAATCAGAAGCCAGACGAACACAAATACCTGACCATTGCTTTCAAGCCAAAGAAATAAGCGAGATTAAATCGGGGAATCATTTCTGCTTTACATTTATTCATTTTTTTTATTGTAGTTTTATTTATTTTGTTATTTAATTTCTGACATTATGATGAATGTACAGTATTGCAAAGCAAAAACTACAGGCGTCGTGGAATGTCTATATAATATAAAATGATATTCTGCTCGTAAATGTCACAACTGGAGCTTTTAGACAATCACATTTAAACTATATAATTCATCACAAGTCGTTAAGCGTTTCACTACCCTGTAACCGTTAAACTCTCAGAAGTGGCCTGAGACCGCGAATAACACGAACCCTTATATATATATATATATATATATATATATATATATATTGTTGACTGCAACAATCAATCCAAAAACTGCAAATTCTGATTGGGTGAAGAAAAATACCTTCCCAAACCGAAGCAAACTACTAAAGGAACGATCGAAAACGGAAAAGAATAAATAAAATATAAATAAACAAATTAACAAAAGACTCCCGCTAAAATGACCGTTAGAATAGTCTACCCACAATGCACCACCGACCCATATATATAAATATTCGTTAAAAAAAACTCAAGTCATGTAGCATGATAGCTTTTAGCATGAAACAGACTGTTGCTTCTGAGTGTTGACATATATATATATATATATATATATATATATATATATATATATATACAGTGTGTCTCAAAAAAATGTACTCACACTTTAACTTTAACTGTCTCTAACATGCTTTTTTTGGGGTCATTAATTTGAACATTTGCGAACATGATTCTTCAATTACATTTTTCTTCTGTATTCGAAGCTATTCCATTTCACTCTATGTTCATAAATAAAGGTTTTCTCGTCATTCAAAGTATGAGTAAATTTTATTTGAGACACCCTGTATATATATATATATATATATATATATATATATATATATATATATATATATATATATATATACTGTGTGTTTCTTTACACATACAGTCCTATAATAAAATGTTAATTAGACATGGTTGGTTGGTTGATTAATTTAATGATATATATATATATATATATATATATATATATATATATATATATATATATATATATGTGTGTGTGTGTGTGTGTGTGTGTGTGTGTGATATAGGAAGAAAATGAGTAACTGTCGACACCGAAGTTCAAGCGTGATACGCTGGACTTATGAATATATGTTTTCCCCCAGGTGTATAAATAGCGGTGTCAGGCTACTGACTGCGATGATTATTGAGTGGAACTATCCAGTCGAATTAGTGTGAATTATTGTGCGGCGATGATTTGGGTTTTGATTTAAGATTTACCGGACGTTAATTAAATATTGTTTTATCTTAACATTGAAGTCTTGAGTTATACTTAATTATTAACGGCCACCGTACGTCCCATATATATATATATATATATATATATATATATATATATATATATATATCGATAAACACTGTAGGATCGAATGAGGTGTGCGTTTGATACATATATATATATATATATATATATATATATATATATATATATATATATAATGCTTTAAAATATTTTTCATCTGTAACTATTACACTGAATGTTCATATATATATATATATATATATATATATATATATATATATATATTGAAAAACACTAAAGTGTGACACTGATCTTATTCCACACCCCGTCACCTGAACAATAATCGTTTTAAGTTGAACAAGTTAAAATCAATGAATGACATTGTGAAAGCTTTTATTCAATAAAAGTCTCAAGAGCCATCCATGGTAGAGTGATTCTGAATGAGCGGTGATATGATTGGAAGAGGAGTAATTAAAAGGTGAATATTATGAGAATATGGAGGATATATAAAGAGCGACCCTAGACTTGAAGTTTATAGTTTTCAAGAAAGCATATACGTGGGAGGCTATTTCACATCATGGCATAAAGAATTATGAGTTTAACACCCTTCTTATAAATGGAATACGAAATGTATAGGGGTAACTCAACTCCGTCGACGCAGAAAACTGGTCTTGCCGCAAAGGCTTTAAGGTATGCCACTACAGAATGTAGATCATCTGAAAGTTTTTCCATGAAAATAACGATAAAGTAGCAATAGTCATGAACAGTTGTCTCTGTGGTTCAGAGGACGCAGGGCGGACAATGCCGTTTTATCTTAACATTGAAGTCTTGAGTTATACTTAATTATTAACGGCCACCGTACGTCCCATATATATATATATATATATATATATATATATATATATATATATATATATATATATATATAGATGTATGTGTACTGTATGACTTTTTAATCATTTCGCAAAGCAAACCGGGAATCCGCTAGTAAGCAGTGGGGTTGGGGTTACAGGGAGTGAAAGTGAAAGAAAAGATTGTGTATAGGGAGGGATGAGGAAACGACAAAAGATGAACGGGATTCATGGTGAGAGAAGATGGTGATTGCCATTGTATTTACATTTTTAAGATTGTAGTTATTCGGGGAGCAAGAAATCGGAAGGGAGTTCCACAGGTGAGAAGTGCGAGAAAGGAAACTATTGGAGTAGAAGTAGGGGTTTCATTTTTGCTATTTCAACTGTAAAAAGATGGGTCCTAGATGCCAGCACGTTTAAATTCGGAGTAGCACGTTTAAATTCGGGGTACCAGGGAGAAAAGCTCATCGTAGCAGCTGCCATGAAAATATTTGTAGAAAAGACAGAGTGAAGCCACATCACGTCGGTGAGAAAGGAACTGAAGTCGAGATGCCTGGTCAGCATCGATTACATTGCATATCCTTCTTTAGATTTTGTCAAGAACTTCGAGATGAACAGCAGGAGCACCGGACCAAAAATGGCATCAGTATTCAATGCACGGTCGAATGGTAGATTTGTAAATGTGCAAGATGGACTCTGACGAAAAAAACTTTCTGGCGCGACACAGTGACCCAACCTTCTTTGCAGTAGATGCAGATATTGATTCGGTGTATTCGCTCCACTTCAAGTCAGATGAAAACGCGAGAAATTGCTACTGCATATTCTCAGAACGATCTTTGGACATCATTTAAATCTGCCATACAGTAAGATATTGATAATATGAAATTCTATCTGGGGCATTCATTCCAGGAAAACTTTTACCTGAAGGACCAGTAAAAATAGTCGGGCTTCTTTTAGTTCCATCAATGTACTTAAAAACAACTCTAAATGGAAGTTCATTTTGATGAAGGCATCAGCCATTGGTGTGAAACTTTATTTTTCTCCAGAGCTATAACAAGCCCTGCCTGATATCCACTGTTTGTACTGGTATTTTATACGGAGTTTATACTTTTGCATTCTTCTAAAAAGGCAGCAACATTATCTGCTAGAATAACACTAGTTGCGTCAATGTAAGAGATAACTCTCTGCTTGAGATAATTACTTTCCATGGCCATTTCTCGTAGGAGTCAGGTAGTGCTCAAGTCCTTTTTTTTCGTCTTTTCCTTTGTAAGCTCTTTGTACTGTAAAGTGTCTTTATCAATTCTACAATTAACATCAGGGCAGATATTTTCATGGTTCTGAACAAAAGCTTTTGACATTATTACTTTTACTCCATCTGTTAACTTAACAATGATAATGTTGTAGCGGATCTAGGAAGGTTGTGTGAATATTTAAGATTGTGCTGCAAATAAAATATGCAATATCCACAAACATAAATTATAAGAAATGGCCAAATGGTAACGATATTCAATCACGACAAAAAATACATGTTTGAAACAACAGATTCAATTTTATAGACACAATTTACAATTTCTTTCTTTGTAATGATGTGTGCAAAAGTATATTTTAGAGAAAAAGTTATTTGCTGCTTCGTAAATGTTCAATGTCGAAAAGTTGTCTGCCTTTGATTTAAATGGTTGAATTTAACGTAGACAAAAGTTTTTCTATAAAAGATATTGAGTGAAAAAGTTTGTTGTGTAAAATTTTCCAATCTCTCATAAAGGAAGTTTGCTTCTTTGGCGGCTATCTGACACATAATTCCCGTGTGTATCTTTCGCGTGTGTGAATCTCTAATGCGACGAAAATTCATTCGCCGTTTCTATTTATAGTTTTTTCACAACCAAATCGGCGAGTGACGATCATCATCATCACACACATACATACATACTTACGCAAATTCAAATTATACAACAACAAGCATTCATTGTAATGCGACAATTTTATAATCGCTATATTTTCATGTAGTCGATTTTGTGCACTTTTGGGAGAATCAGATCCCAGAAGATTTTCGTGAGTCTCCCCAAAGCTCCCTCGCTGATTGGTCAATGCCAACCAATCAGACTGTCTGCACGTGAATAGTGATTCTTCCGGCACAGGGCTTTCGGAGCCGATGATCATCTATATAAGAAAAGAAATTTTTTAGTAAACCAGTGAGATCTCAGCTGCCACAGAAATCCACGACAGTTGAAACCATGCGCCAATCTTCTCACTCACACCACCACTCACATGCTGAATATTCCCTATACTCACATAACCTTTTTTCTTACACAAAAAACTGTTGAAAACATTTATTACAAGAAACTATTACAACCTTATTGCTTTCAGTGAACTTTCAGACAACTCTTATTTTACTCAATGTATGCTTTTCTTTCACATCCTTGTTTGTACATCATGTTAAATACAAATTTTATGTGTAATGATGTCTTTGGCTTATCCTCTTTTTCTTCACGTCAGTTTGGTTTCCTAATCTAAGTTAAATAAATGTGGAGAAGTCCGCTACAGGCGCAACGGGGCTTGGTAGCTGTTTTTTCTTCTTCTGAGAAATGCGTGGGCGAATGTTGTATATTTTTTTTTAGCCAATAGGATTTCTTGAAACATTTAAATTAGGGATGAATTTGAGAAAGATTTTTTTACGTCGGCTGAGCCTACTTTGCACAAAATTTGATTGTTTTGTTATGGAAATTTCTCGAAGCATATTTTATATTTAATAACCAATGAAATTCAAGAAAATGTTTGAAATTGAAATGAGGGCTACTAGAATGTCCTTACAGTTAGGGCTTGAACGAAGAAAGCCCATATCTTGTAGGTCGAATGAAAAGGCATTAGCAAGCTTCAAGGTTGGACGATACATCACCCTTAATAAGTCGCATGGCATATTTAGAGCCCGTATGTTACCCTAGACTGCTTGCCTCGCTCAAAACTGCCATCGGTTGTTTCTTAACGGGAAGACATTGAGGGGAAATGTCCGATGTAGAGGCACCTTGTTTAAAATCCTGTTTTTTCTATCTTTCAATCTGGCTGTCTAATCGCTCTGCTCCAGTTTCATGTTTTTGAAATTTTTGACAGCATCTTCGTCAATGTTCCAAGTTGGAATCTACATTTTCGGCTTGTTTACATTCTCTGAGTTTTTAAATATTCCCGTTCTTCAATGGAAACCTGGAATTTGTATAAGTTTAAAAACAGTTCTAGCCTACATGAGAAATACGAAGGATAATATCAGTTTTCTTAGGCTGTCAATGATTGTTTCTTCATTCGAAGACATTAGGGGAAAATATCTCATGTGGGGGCAATATATTTCATGGTTCTGGATACGCTTTTGATGAGTGGTTACTTTTACACTAGCGTATTCCCCGTATATTTTTGACTTATCAATGATAATGTCGTTTAAGTTAAGGCTTGGGTAAAGAAATCCCATATTTTGTAGGTCGTATAAAAAATGCATTAGTAATCCATGCCCCAAAGTAAGAAGATACATCACCCTTAATAACTTATGTGACATCAAGTGACTGTAAGTTTTCTTAGAGTGTTTATGGTTGTTCTTCACTGGAAGATATTGGTGAAAAATATCTTATGTCGAATCTATATATGTATAGAATCTTGTTGTTTCTGTCTTTCAGTCTGCCTGTCTAATGTTTCTGCTTCAGCTTCACTTTTCTGATATTTTTGACAGCATCTTTGTTAATTGTTTCCAATTGGAAACGGTCATTTGGTGTTGTTTTTCTCTCCGAGCTTTTAAATATTGCCTTACTTCGATGGGAATCTGGAATTTCAACATGTGTATATGTATTTAAAAACAGATCTAACACACAAAATAAATATAAAGAAAAAATATTGCAATATTATTTATGAGAAAAGTGAAGATTATTAGAAGTAAATTTATATTTTTCAATTAATTTAAAGTTTGAAAATCAGGATATGAACAAAAGTTCAAATAAAACAAAGAAAAACAGGCATAGAATTAACAGTAAATTCTCTTGGAACAATGCTCCAAACTGTTCAACTGTCGAACTCTCTGTCATTGGGCAAAGAGGAACCCGGACGAGGCTTTGCCGAAGGGCAAAGTTTCGTCCGAGGAGGTAGACCGACCCTGAACCCGTTTATGGGGATTATAAGGGAATATTTTTGGCTGATCCTACGGGATCGGAGAACCCATGGTACACCCGGCCTTGTGCCACATACATCCCTCGTGGTGGTGGGGGGATGTTAAATATTAACAGTAAACTCTCGTGAGGAGGACAAGTGCAAATGGAAATATAGTTTTTTTTTCTACGGAAATAAAAAAAACACAACGTTTTAAATAAAGGCCTGGCACTTTGAAAATACAAAATTATGTAGATTAAACATTCAAATAATTAAATCTGTTGTATAAAAATAGAAAAGAAATGAGTGACAAACGAAGTGTGGTCGAGGACAAATGCTTATAACGATGATAACTTAAACAATAGTCAATGAAAGAAACTAGGTGCGTAAACCCCTCCCTCGAGGGGGTTACACTTTCGGATACTTGCTGGTCATAGGGATCCATCCCCGTGTGGGTAGTATCACAGCTATGGCGAGCTTAGATCAGCTCTGGCCAGCTTGGACAAGCTATGACCAGCTAAGACCAGCGGCCCGAATGAAGACACTCGGGACCCCACTTTGAAATGCAACCTTGTGTCACAACCTGACTCAGTGGGGAAGTCAAGTAAATCAACCCAATGAAAGAAACTTCCGGGACAAGTTTCACAGTTTTAGAAATATTTGGTTAGTTGAAAATGAAGATATTTCTTTTATTATGAGATTTATGGTTTTTTCTTTCCTTTTTTTTTAGATAATTTTTATTTCCACCGAAAAATTAAAAAACCTAAATTCCACATGAGGAAAAAAAGGAATCGATTTTCATCGCTGGCAACAACCTAAATACATTTATTTCATCGCCATTTTATATTTATATATTGAATATTTTTATATTATTCATAATTCTGATTTATTTGTCTTTGATTTATTGAGAACGAGATAAATTTTCCAATTGGAAAACATTATAAATGATATTTATACGTTTGTTTTTCATAAGGCCATGGAATTTGTTAACAGCGTTAAGTCTTTCACTGATCAGTGGAATTAAATTCCAACACACCATTTTGGGAACTAAATTTAATCTTTCAACTCATTTGCTCAAAAAAACGATAAGTATTTTCGAAAAGATATTTTGTGTCAGGACTTATCATGTCAAACTCCAGCTTTTGAGCTGAGTTGTATACCACGGTTTCTAATTTAACCTAGGCTTCAACACTAATATCAAATTCTTCAACAGGGTCCTTGATTGGAAGACAGGTGTGAATTCAGAATTGTCATTCAAATAGTCTAGCTACCAACCAAGGCAAGCGAGTGGCATGCAATTTAAACTATAGATGGAAGTAGAGACAAATAAAAATAAGCATAGATTAACATTCACTCCTTATAAGACGCACCAATTGAAACATTGCCCTATTTTAATACATTTTTAAAGGTAAATTTGGAATAAATAAAAAAGAATAAATGAAACAATATTATTTACCTAACCATGGAAATATAGTTTCTTCCACGGAAATAAAAAAACACAAAGCTTTACCTGTCTATATTTCTGAGATGAGGTATTATGTACACTATTTACATTATTCGGACTATTGTCCTCATCTTTGTCGGCATATTTATTACGTTTCAGCCTTTCAGTATCTGTCTATATTTCTGAGATGACGTATTATGTACACTATTTACATTATTCGGACTATTATCCTCATCTTTGTCGCCATATTTATTACAACGTTTCGGCCTTTCAGTATCTGTCTATATTTCTGAGATGAGGTATTATGTACACTATTTACATTATTCAGACTATGGTCCTCATCTTGGACGCCATATTTATTACAGAATTTTGGCCTTACAGTATCTGTCTATATTTCTGAGATGAGGTATTATGTACACTATTTACATTATTCCGACTATTGTCCTCATTTTTGTCGCCATATTTATTACAACGTTTCGGCCTTTCAGTATCTGTCTTTATTTCTGAGATGAGGTATTATGTACACAATTTACATTATTCGGACCATTGTCCTCATCTTTGTCGCCATGTTTATCACAACGTTTCGGCCGTAGTACGCTCTGGTCGTCTTCAGTTGGTTGGAATGTCCAACTGAAACCTTTATTTCGGACACATAGCAAAGTGGATAAAGGTGTTAGTTAGATCCAGTAACAGGACCCAAAGTGTGTGAGTTCAATACCTGATTAATGCGGTGGAGGACTTCCAGAGGGGAATTAACAGGAGATAACTGACATCCATTAGACATGACATATGGAACTAGAAGAGTCTAGCTCAGTGAGCGAAATAAAGGGTTCAGTTCGACATTCCAACCACCTTAAGAAGGCCGGAGCGTACAACGGCCGAAACGTTGTCATAAACATGGCAACAAAGATGAGATAATGTAAATAGTGTGCGAAGTTTTACCTTTAAATAAACGCCAGTTACTTCGAAAACTATGTAAATAAAACAAAATGTTTACTTTCTTTTTCAAATAATTATCTATGTTTTATAAAAATACAAAAGAACTAATTACTTTTGCACAGAATAACAAGCGAAATGTTTATAATTTAGATAATATCCACTGAAAAAAGGTCCGGTACAAGATTCATAAGCGAAGTATTTTCTTATTTCATATGGTTTTATTGTGTGGATTGTGTTTTGAGGATCAATATGATTTGTTTCTACTGAAAAATAACAAAACCCAAATTCTATATGAGAAAAAAAGAAATCGATTTTCATTGCCGGCCATTGTATTTATACGCCATTTTTTCCTTTATTAAGTGAACATTTTTATAAATTTGATTTATTTTTCTCCGATTTATTGAGAACAAGTAAATGTTACAATTGGAAAACATTTTAGATGGCGTTTACACATTTTTTTCCATAAGGGTAGGGACGATTTTGACAGCGTTAAATCTTTCACAGATCACTGGAATTAAATTCCAACGATCCAATTTAGAGTGAATTGAGTTATGGTGCTCTTTTTCTCACAGACTTATATATATATATATATATATACAGGGTGAGATGGGTAAATTGTTGCCATTTTATATTTTTCATTTGGCGCATGCGCATGGTTTGCTTTAGATTTTGTCGCATGCAGTGTATATAGGGCCAGTTGTGCACCATCTTGTGAGAAAAAGGGCACCATGACACAATTCAGTCTGACAGAAATTTAAAAAAGTCCTACTTGGCATTCGCGCCGGAAGCTCCAGTACGAACATTTCAGAGTGTTTGGGTGCCAATCTGAGGACCGTGCAGAGGATTCGGAAAGAGTTGGACGATTCTAATTTTTTTTTAAAGCTTTTCACCCCAAATAAGGCTGGAAGCCACTAGCACGCAAGGGTTACAGAAGGTTTGGAGGAAGAGCAGATAGGAGTGGTAAAGGAGAGGATGTGGAGAAAGATAGTGGATCGATCAAGGCAAGGGGGTTACAGAAGATTTGGAGCGAGAGCAGATGGGAATGAAAGGTGAAAGGATGTGGAGAAGGGAAGTGGATAGATCAAGGCAACTGGAGATGTCGATTGACGCTACACTTAAATAGTTGGAGATTATATTTGTCAGGGAAACAGGAATAAGGAAGGGAGTTGCACAGGCGAGAGGTGCAAGACATGAAGTAATGGTGATTACGAAGATGTTCACTAGAGATGACGACCTTATGCCTCCATTCATCTTCCCACAGAGCCTCAGACAATAGTGAGGATTGAGGGGTAGTGCTGCCCTAGGTCAAGACGGTGGCTGCTGGAAAACCCCATATCTGGAAACAGGACACCACATCAGGCCTCATAAGCAGGAGAATCCAGTCATGGATGTCAGACTATTTCTGCGACCACATAACCTCTTACCTATGGTCACTTAACTCCCAAAACTGCATATGTATGTATGTATTAGAACCGTTACATTTTAAATTAACCCACCGTAACAACGGAATGTTATATATATATATATATATATATATATATATATATATATATATATATATATATATATATATATATATATATATGTATGTATGTATGTATGTATTAGAACAGTATATGTATTAGAATATATATGATTGCACGCACATATACATGTAATACATGTATTTATGTATATAATTGTGCACAAACACACACACACACACACACACACACACACACACACACATATATATATATATATATATTTGATTTTAAATTAGCTAACCGTAACCACGGATTATTATACATATATATATATATATATATATATATATATATATAATTGCACGCACATATCCATATAATACATGTATTTATGTGTATAATTGTGCACACACAGACACACACACACACAGACACACACACACACACATATATATATATATATATATATATATATATATATATATATATATATATATATATATATATATATATGCACCAGAATTAACATATATGCGCATTTTTATGTATACTTTATATAAAGAGAAGAGTGAGAGGCGAATTTGTATTGAAAATTTTTTCTCGGCAGCACGATGAAGAAGCAATTCAGAATAAATTCGGATTTTTTTCGCGGGTTTAGTAAATCAGCCTTAATCCTTATCAGTGCTCCATCATACACACACACACACACATACACACACACATACACACACATACGTGTATATGCGTCTTACTGTGGTGCATAGTTGTATATATACATATATATATATGTGTGTGTGTGTATGTGAGTGTGTGTGTTATCGACATATATATATATATATACACACACACACACACACACACACATATATATATATATATATATATATATATATATATATACATGCAATCCACACACTACAGTACACAAGAATTTACACTCACGAATGTACACACCCACACATACTCACACATGCATACACACATACATAAACACATATCTAATTGTGTACACACACACACGCATATATATATATATATATATATATATATATATATATTTATACGAGCACACCTATATGCCATAATTCACAAGAACGTACCCTTCCCTCCCATATATATATATATATATATATATAGAGAGAGAGAGAGAGAGAGAGAGAGAGAGAAAGAGAGAGAGAGAGTTATTGCATTTCACTTCGAGGTTAGGTGATAAAACTGGTGATTGCTTTGTTTCGCGTACTATTTTCAGCAATGTATTAAATCCGAGACATGAACAATCAAAATTTGGATAAAAAAAATTGGTAAATGAAACGCGAAAAATCATTTTTTTTTCTTCTGAAAGGTCAACGATCTCTGAAGCGGGCTACCATAACGAACAAAAGGTGCCGCGTTCAAATCTCTCCATGTACGCTTTCCATCTCCTCACGGCTTTATTCAAATGGGCTATGGCCTGCTCTTTTCACTTGTCACGTCATTCCGTAAGGTGATATGGTTGATCCACTGACCGTCGACAGAATAGGGGAAAGAAGAAAACCCAAGAAAATGAAAAAAGGCGGCTCTATTATGAAACATTATTGGAGACATTGTATTTCTTTCAGAAATCGCTTATTTCGCTTTATCTAATATAAAGATATTTCTACGTCAGATATTTTATTTTCGAAGAATTTCTTTTAAATATTTTTCTAGACAAACTCCATTCAAGATTAAAATTAAAACTAACAGTCTGTTGTTAACTGGGGCAAAGAATGGCATGCTAATTTTAACAACTCCAAAACTAAACTTCTCTCCATTAATCATATGAGGGACTTCTCTATGCCTTCCATCAGCATGGCTCATGCTAACCTCCAGTGACTAGTTGTGGCTTCTCGAACTGACGTACTCCGCTGACATGAAATGGAAAGACTATAGTGAATCCATTGCAAGGTCAGCTGCCAGGAAGGCCGTGTCGTACTAGACAGTTTTTCTCCCCAGAGTCTATCTTACATACCAATGAGACTACCATTCATCAATGTTTTGAATATTGCTACTACATATGGCCCGGTGCTTCTGCTATGTATCTAGAGTTCTTTGATACAATCCAAAGAAGAATCAGCAATATTATTCGTCCTGATATTGCATATCGGCTACAGTGACTTCCACTCCGCTAAAAGATTGTCTCCTTTTGTTTTTCCATAAATACTTTCATAGTAATTTTTCCGATGAGTTCTTCGTTATGGGGCTTCATTTTTTCTAAGTATAGCAGTAGACTGGCGATGAGGTCACACAAATGTGCAGTTGAATTGGCAAGATGTAACCCCGTCCTGGGTATGACGATAAACTACATGCCTCTACTGTGTAAGAAGATAAACTACGTCCGATAGCAAGGCTTCTGATTCAGGAGATTTTGAGGAATGGGGAACCGCCCCTTAATTCCTGGTGTTCCCGGTTCCACCCTGACCCGGGGTGATAGCACCTGTTAGGGTCCCAACTATGGGTACATAGTTAATCTCCAGAATGGGGTCAAAACACTATGATAATGTACAAATAAGTTTTAATACCAGAAATACTTTATTAAGAAAATTATTACCAGCAATATATTTTTGAAAAAAAAAAAAATTCCCTCTGAAAGTTCTCCACTGCCTTAACCGGGTGTCCTCAAGGACACATGGCACTGTAGATAAAGTCGTTGGTTAGATCCAGTGACAGGACCCAAAGAGTGTGAGTTCAATACCCGGTTAAGGCAGTGGAGAACTTTCAGAGGGAAATTAACAGGAGATAACTGATAACTGACATCCATTAAACATGGCACGTGGAACTAGAAGAGTCTACCCAAGTGAACGAAATAAAGGGTTCAGTTCGACATTCCAACAACCTGAAGAAGGCCGGAGCGTACAACGGCCGAAACGTTGTGATAAACATGGCGACAAAGATGAGAACAATAGTCCGAATAATGTAAATAGTGTACATAATACCTCATCTCAGAAATATAGACAGATATTAAATATTATTATATTAAATATTAAATATTAATTAGCACGATACAGTGATCCAACTTTACTAGCCTATATAAAACAATTAGCCTCCTGATCTCCCCTACTCACTAATAAGATCGTCAGAGTAAGACAGCAATGATTCGCTTTTAGATATCATGACAAGAGAATATATGTTACCATGACAAGGGAATATCTGATTACTTTGAAGGGGTGATCTGTTTACGCGTCTCATGTATATATAAAGTGAATTTTTTTTTTTATTAGAGTAGAGACCGGCGTTATTCTTATTATTGGTATACATTATCCATTAAAGCTATCACAACATCTCCGAATTGAATTGACTAATGGTTGATTGATGTTTTTATAAAACAAAATTACCTGACAAAAATACGACAGAAATCTCCTGGGTTTCGAAAGACTTATCAAATCCCGGCTGAAATAACCAAACATATCTTCATCGATCTCAAAATCTATCGCTACAAAACAAAATGGCGGATGCTTTTAGAAGCCCAAAATGGGAAAAAGGAAACAAAAAAAAAAAGATTAAAAAAAAGAAGGAAAAAGCAATTGCTGCCTCAGCTTAATATTAAGGACAACATCAAAGCAATCGGCAAATAGCTTCTTTCTGCAATGATCGTCCAGTGCCTGGATTCATGAAAGAAAAAGGAGAGAATGATGTCCGCATATTTAGGGCTTTTCATTAAATGGCTTTAGACGAGAAAACGAATCTGATATACGACAGGGGCAAAAACAAAATGGTTTTAGATATTCATCAAATTTAATCTGCACACACACACACACACACACACACACACACACACACACACACACATATATATATATATATATATATATATATATATATATATATATATATATATGTATATACTCGACTCTCCCGTCGAATTCGACGTATGAGGGTCAAGCAGATCAGTTCCTAGGAAACTGACAGCCCGACGCCAGCACATAAGATTTGATTATAGTGGTGAAGGTTACAGAGACTTGGTGCACTATGTGCCACAGGCTCCCAAACGACCATCCACAGGTTTTGAATTCAGAGTTGTCCTTCTCCTAGACCAGTTGCCATCCAAGGCTATAGAACACAGTCTGTCCTACTATATTACCATAGCTGGAGGCAGAGATAGAGGATTCACACCAAGGGTATAAGCACATGTGAATGTAATGGATTCGCCTGAATTGGAACTCGGCTCTCCGATTCCGGCAGAATTGAGTCACTGTCAGTCACTGTGCTGTGTGTTTATCTAAATCTAAAAATAAACACGCTAAAATTCACCTTCATCCCTGCCGGTGCGCCGACAGATTAGTGGGAGAAGTTTCGACTGACGCAAATTCAGTCGCGTTTCGATCCTAGCTAGAGGCGACCGGACGTCTAGCCACACTGATGAGCTGTGAAAAAACGAAACAGTCTGTCTGTGGATGACAAATATATATATATATATATATGAAACACACAGACTGTCACCTCTAAGTGTTGACTTCATTGTTCACTTTTATATTTACACACGCTCTATTTCTGATATTGAGCACTTTATCCCATACATATAGCACACCTTAAGACCATATATATATATATATATATATATATATATATATATATATATATATATATATATATATATATATATATATATATATATATTCTTCACCAGTAGCACGATTCAGAGTTTCTGGCACAATGCGATCTTCAAGTGCTGAGTAGAGAATGTGTGTTGCATAATTTAAATTTTAATAAAAATACCTGATTTACGCCATAAATACATTACACGGAGCCTACTAATTTTATTTAACACAAAAAAATTGTATTTAAATTAGAGAAGGATTTATATTTTGTATTTGAGATAAGTGGGGTTAACGTTTTTATTTTATATTTAAAACAAACGAGAATTAATCGTACATAAAATATGTATTAAAATAAACAATGAAAATTATTATCAAATACCAAAAATGAAAAAAGATTATTTAAAATAGACGATCTATCTATCTATCTATCTATCTATCTATAGATATAAAATTTATGTTTATTTAAATTACTTTAATTTATCTATTGTACTTTATGTTATTTCATTATATTGATGTCAAATATTATTAATATTATTATTATTATTAATATTTATTATTATTATTATTATTATTATTATTATTATCACATTGTAATTGTAACGGTTATAATGCGATGATGATGTTTTCGCTGCTTAAAAACAAATTTCGATGTATCTATTTTGAATATGATCACTCCCTTCCCTCACTCTGTATTCTTCTCTTGTCAAGTTCCGGAAGAAAAAGTCTTTTCTTGGTCACCCTGTCGGCTATGCTTAATTCTTCCCCGATTTCTTTTCTCTCCCTCCCTCATTCTCTCTTTCCCTCTCCCCTCCCCATATCTCTCTCTCTTTGTCTCCCCCCCAAAGAAAACCTTATATTGAAATTTTTGTCTCTCTTCCTTTTTTCTTTCACCCTTTGAAAATTAAAACTTATTTCCTTTTTCTCTTTTCTTCTCTTTTTCTTTTCCTTTATTTATTAATTAATAAAAAACATGTCCGAAGAGATTGATGTGATATATATTGGTGTGATATATATGTGGAAAATATATCTGTCACTTTTAGATGTCAGCATTACTTCCATTTTTGCGTAATTTACAGGACAATTCATCCATCGCACCCTATATATATATATATATATATATATATATATATATATATATATATATGCAGAAATATAGTCTTAAAGTGTGCTATATTTATGGGGTAAAGTGCTCAATATCAGAGATAGAGCGTGTGTAAATATAAAAGTGGACATGGAAGTCGGCACTTAGAGGCGACAGTCTGTTTCATGCTAGTGCAATCGTCAGGCGACTAGTGCTGTTATTTTTCTCGGCTGTTTATATAAGGGTCAGTGGTGCATTATGGGTAGTATATTTTGGCGGGTACTTTTACCGGAAGTCGCTTATTTGTTTATTTATTTATGTCAAATTATTTTGCTTGTTTTTTTGTTTGTTTTTTTATTTTTATTTTTTATCTTATATATTTATTTATTTATTCTTTTATTTTGATCGGTGTTTTTGGTTAACGTAGTAAAAAAAAATTGTTTATATAGCTTATTGTTGGTGGTCTATAATGGCCGCCATTTACCGGAAATCGCTTGTTCGCTTATTTATTTGGGTCAAATTGTTTTGCTTATTATTTTTATTTTTATTTGTATAACAGTTATAACTTTCGTCCGTTCTTTTGTTTTGATTTTATTTCGCATATTCTAACAGGTGTGGTTTTGTGATTTGTTTGAAGTAGTTTATTTTGCTTATTTTATTGTTGTTTGTTTATATATTTATTTATTTTTCTATTTTAAGTTACGTAGTAAAAATTTGTTTTCATGTCTACATTTTGAGATTAGCTCGGATCTTTTATTTAATAATTTATTTTGATCTGGGAAGGTAATGATAGCTATTTTTTCCTCCAAGCAAAGTTTGCAAGTTTTTGATAGGTTGTTGTAGGCTGATGATTTTTTCCTTATTTTCCAAGATATTTTTGGTGTGGTGTGTGTTTTGTTTTTTATTTCCCAGATATACTTAGAAAGCATTGTGCTGTTCGCATATTTACTATTTGTGAAAGACATTTTGTGTACATAATTTCTTTGTTTCCATGGTCCTTCGGTTACTCCTATGTATACTTTTTCTTCATTATCTGCTGATTTTGTCGTGGCTTGGTAGATTACGTTGTTTTGTAAACAATTACCGTTTAAGGGACATTCGTTTTTTATTCTGCAGTTGCACGTGGGTTTAATTTGTTCGTGTGGTTTGTTAATAATTTTTCTGTTGTGCTTTTTTATTATTTGTGCCATGTTCTCGGTGCAACTGTAGCTGATTTTTACTGTGTTTTTGTTGAATATTTTGTGTAGTGTGCTTGATTCCGGGAAGTGTTTGTGTAAAAGCTTGAAGAATATTTTTCCTATGTTTGTTTTTACGTTTTTGCTGTACGGTGGGTTGAACCATATGATATTTCTTTTTCTGTTGGTCTTTTTTGTGTTCTGTGGTGAGTATGTGAGTGTTGCTGGGAGTCCGCTATCTTTTAGGGCTGTTTCGTAGTCTTTCTTGGCTTTGTTAAATATAGATTCATCGGAAGAATTGTCGGAAAGCCTGCGGTTAATCGATTTAGGTATCTGTTTGATTATAGAAGGCGGGTGGTTGGAGTATATATGTATGTACTGTGGTTTATCATTCGGTTTTCTGTATGGTTTGTGTGTGCCTTTTCTTAGGTTGAAGGTGACATCTAGAAAATCTACTTCGTTTAGGTTAGTTTTTATATCTATCTCGAATCCGTTATTTTTGAAGATTTTAATTATTGCTTTTCTAGTTTTATCTGTCTTTTGTTTGTTGCAGTTTCTTAAGATTATGAGACCGTCATCTCTGTAGAGCCCTGTGTCATTTCTATCTATTATTTTGCTTATTTCGTGTAGTAAATAAATACCTACGATTTCGCATGTCTCTGCACCGTCAAAGCTTCCCATTGTAGTGTCAAATATCCCATCTTTCTTTATCCATGCTTCTTCATGGTGAAATAATAATGATTTACGGGAGTGCTTAATGATGTCGATTTCGTTTGGTTTTTATTATTATTTGTTCCTGAGCTAAGTTGATGGCCTTATCTAGTGTACGTTCTGTTATGGATGGGTAAAATTCTTTTATGTCTAATTGTAGGAAGTGGCAATTTTGTTTGTTATTTATGCTGTTGAACCAGTCAATGGTTGTTTTTGTGTTTTTCCACTGGTTTACTCCTAACTTCTTCCTAAGTTCAGAATTAATTCTTTCTAGTATTGTTTTACTTATTTTACCTAGTTCGCTTTTGGCTGGGTTTATGAGTCTGCATGCAGGGTTGGTTTTGAAATTTTCCTTGTGGTCTTTTAGTGTGATAAAGGCTTGCGTCTTGCTCATGCAACTTATTCGGTCATCTAGGTCTAATTTTTGAGCGATTGCTTTAGCTTCTTTATTTATATCGTGTTCTATTGTTTTGGGTGCCTTTTTGTATGTTTTGGTTATGTTGTTCTTTAGTAATTTATTGTGCGTGGGAGGGGTTAGTTTGTATAAATTTCTTGTTTTGTCGGCTGCGATGAATACATTTGCTGAACTGTTTATTTTAGCTATATCTTCTTTTAGCTTTTTCTGGAATGCATCTTGATTTTTATGGAATTTTATGTTTCTAACTAGGTCAGTCAAGTCCTTCTCGAAGTCATCTAATTCTTTTTTTTACTACGTTAACCAAAAACACCGATCAAAATAAAAGAATAAATAAATAAATATATAAGATAAAAAATAAAAATAAAAAAACAAACAAAAAAACAAGCAAAATAATTTGACATAAATAAATAAACAAATAAGCGACTTCCGGTAAAAGTACCCGCCAAAATATACTACCCATAATGCACCACTGACCCTTATATAAACAGCCGAGAAAAATAACAGCACTAGTCGCCTGACGATTGCACTAGCATGAAACAGACTGTCGCCTCTAAGTGCCGACTTCCATGTCCACTTTTATATTTATATATATATATATATATCTATATATATCAAGGTTCAAACACTAATATTCCATGGTTATAATTTATTTCATTGGAATCGTAATCACGATCCAATTGATCAGACCTACAAATTCAAAAAGAAAACAGAAAATATAACTCTGGGTATTAAAAAACAAATTAAACACACACACACACACACACACACACACACACACACACATATATATATATATATATATATATATATATATATATATGATAAAATATATTTTTAGGTATTCTATATTTATGGGTTAAAGTGCTCAATATCAGTGATAGAGCGTATGTAAATATAAAAGTGAACATTAAAGTGACGATTGTGTTTAGCAGGGAACAGACTGTCGCCTCTAGATGCTAACTTCAACGTCCTCTTTTACAAACACAAATACACACACACACACACATACATATATATATATATATATATATATATATATATATATATATATATATATATATATAGATATATATAGATATATATATATGTATGTATGCAGTGATACTCTATTATATAAAGTGGTTTTCCTCATAAATTTAGGTTCGTTTTGTTTCAATCCGGAGGAAAAATTTATTTGGTAAGATTTTTCGACTTCTAAACCGGCAGATATGAATTTTTATGTTTAAACAGAAAAGATGTTGTCTATTGGAACAAATGTGTTCACTGAATATCACATTTATAGAAAAAAAAACACATTCCTATATTACCAATGATACATGACTTTTTACTTTCGTTGATTTCCGCCTCTCGTAAAATGCTCTCAGTGAAATTGCCGTAATTATAACCGTTCAATAGGTCCAAACATTTGGGTTGTCAATCTAATTTATAACATATGTTAGATACATGATCACTGAGGCATTAGATAACAGACCCATCACGAAGACTATCGTATTAGACAAGGCCTGACATACGGATTTGCTGCAGAAAATCAACAGTTTTCTTAAGTCTTTCCTAACAGGTAGATACACTGAAGTAGTTGTTAACGCCCAATCCTCTGAGGCCCCTGAGATCGATAAAGACGTCCTGAAATGTTCGCTTCTCGGTCCAACCCTCGTCCTGTTTATTTTCATTAATAATCTAAGAGCCTACTCCAATTACTTAAGAGTATCTATGCAGATGATACAACGATAGATGGGTCCACATCCCCAAATCAGACTCTGTCAGCTGATATTTCCTCTGTCCTGGCTTTAACAACTCAATGGAGGAAAAAAGGGACTGGTTACATTCACTAACAGAATGACCAAAATTGTAACACACCATCATCACCGAGAAGCCACTGAATATATACGGTTTTACTGTTCTAAATATATATATATCTTGAGAGAATCCTGTCCAGGAATTAAATCTTATACGAGGGTCATTCAATAAATAAGTTGAATTTTTCGGTATAAGGACTTCTAATACAGATAGAAGCTTACTCTTTTTTATTTTCTTTTGTTTTACTTCGTTTTCACATGGATTTTAATTTCTTTTGCAGATTAAAAAAAAAACTTTGAGAGTTTTGGCGATTAACAAACATGGCCGACCAAGAAGCATGCTCCAGGATTGAACAGCGGTCAGTTATCAAGTTTTTGGTTGCTGAAGGGTGCAAACCAGTTTCAATTCATAGGAGAATGTCAACTGTGTATGGTGCCACATGTTTCAGCCAAAAAAATGTCTACAGGTGGGCTAAATTGTTTAAAGAAGGACGGAGCAGTGTTGAGAATGAAGACAGACCTGGGAGGCCTACAGAAGTGAGGTCTCCTGAGGTGATCGAATCAGTCAATGACCTCATCCAGTCTGACAGAAGGGTGACAGTGGATGACATTGCAAGGACTTTGAACTTATCTGTTGGGAAAAATGCAGGGGTCATCAGTCAGAAGGAGTCATCTTGCATCATGACAATGCAAGGCCTCACACAGCAGCCCAAACGGTGCAGACCATCAACGAGCTGGGCTGGGAACTGCTCCCTCATCCCCCTTACAGCCCAGACCTTGCTCCATCAGACTTTCACCTGTTTGGTCCCTTGAAAGCGCTCACGAGAGGGACGAAATTTAAAAGTGACGATGAAGTCAAAAGTGTTGTGAGCGACTGGCTGAGACATCAGTCCAAAGATTTTTACGCTGAGGGAATACGGAAGCTTGTGCACAGATGGGAAAAGTGTGTGACAGTGTTGGGAGACTACGTTGAAAAAAAAAGTAAGCTTCTATCTGTATTAGAAGTCCTTATACCGAAAAATCCACCTTATTTATTGAATGACCCTCGTATATATATATATATATATATATATATATATATATATATATATATATATATATATATATATACATATATATATATATGTGTGTGTGTGTGTGTGTGTGTGTGTGTGTGCACTCGCGCGAACAAATTAAATCCCATCAGAATGTTTGTTCGATAAACAATAATTACTAGGGTAAATATTACCAACATAGTTGGCGGACGTAGTTGTAGACCTACCACGTGTTATTTTTGGACCAATTAGAAAATAGTAATAATCAATCCGTTCACTTCCTCGAGTCTCTTCTTCATCTTTGAAGAGACCGGCCAACATCCGCTGCCGTAAAGGTCGGTACTCTTTTCTTTGTTACCAAAAAAATCCTCCTGTCTGGTAAGCTCATGCCTAGCTTTTGGATTGCGTCTTTGGCTATCCCAATACGTCTTCTGATCTCAGCATCGCACTTACCGTCCTCTGTCAAAACACTTCCCAGATATTTAAATTTCCACACAAAATTGTAACATTCTATCATCGCCGAGCAGCCCCCGATTTTCTGCCTTTTGGAAGGCATCTTTTGCTATCGCAATGCGCCTTCGGATTTCAATATGGCATTTTTTGTCGTCTGTTAAATCATTTCCCAGTTTTTTTAGTTTTGTATTTGTCTGATTTTCATACCGCCAATTTATAATTAGCATTTTGCTTCAGTTATTTTTAATAACGCTGATGTGTTAGAGAGGGATTGCTGTCCAAATATACAACTACTATATATATATATATATATATATATATATATATATATATATATATATATATATATATATATGTGCATGTGTGTCTGTGTGTTTGTAAGAGTGGACGTTGAAGTTAGCACCCAGAGGCGACAGTCTGTTCCCTACTAAACACAATCGTCACGGCTGTCAATTGCGTTTAACATGAACATACTGTCGTCTCTGGGTGTTGATTTTAATTTGCACTTTTATATTTACATACGCTCTGTCACTGACATTGAGCACTTTAACCCATAAATATAGAATACCTAAAAAGTATATTTTATCATATATATATATATATATATATATATATATATATATATATATATATATGAGTGTGTGTGTGTGTGTGTGTGTGTGTGTGTGTGTGTGTGTGTGTGTGTGTGTGTGTGCGCGTGTGTGTATTTTGTTTTTTTATAGCCGGAGTTATATTTTCTGTTTTTTTTTTAATTTGTAGGTCTGATCAATTAGATCGTGATTTCTCGTTTTTTATGTTATTTAGGTTTGAGAAACCTAATTTACATAAATAAGAAATAGAAAATTATAATAAAACTGACAACAGGACTCTGCACCATGCCACACAAGCAGGAGAATACAGTCATGGCTGTCAGACAGTTTCTGAAACCATACTATCTATTGCATCTGGTCACCTAACTCCCAAGACTGCAACGTCTTTGATTATTATGTGTGGGGCGCAGTTGAGCGAGAGATCAACAAAACTCCTTGTAAAATCAAAGATGAACTGAAGGCAAGGATTATGGCAGCATTCACCAACTTAAATAAGGAGACTATTCAGAAGAGTTGCAGGAGATTCCGAAGTCGCCTGGAGGCCATGGTTGAAGCCAATAGCGATTTTACTGAATAATTTTTTTGTAAGTTTATCACGGTACACTTAGCAAAATTTTTAAAGTGAATATATTTAAATGTTATGAAATAAAACCATAGATTTTTAAAAATACACATATAAATATGAACTTTCATTATTTCTACGTTTCTATTCAATTATTTGTGCAGTATAATTAGTGTGAAACCTGTGCCGGAAGTTTTTGCGCGATTTCTTCAGTGTTTGGTCGAAGCAGACCCACGTTATTTTTTATGTTATTTAGGGTCGAGAAACCTAATTCACATAAATAAGAAATAGAAAATTGCAATAAAACTGATAAAGCCTTTTTTGCTAATGTGGGATATTCCTTTTGTATTGAAATAAAAATGTATCAATGGCTACCGTCGAATGTTTTATTTTGAGCCCTCGATCACTAGAAATGATGGCCAATCCTCTTTTCACGCACATATAAAGGGCGTTCCAATAACTTGGACCGATTTTAAATGTGAATTAAATTTAAGCGTCTAATGATTTTTTTCTTTTTTTTTTCAGATTTGGTCCACATTTTGGCAATATTGTTTTTCACACATAATTGCCATGATTTAAATAACATGATCCAATAGAGAAATAAATAATTTTTCACCAATAACACTGATTTATTTACTGCTGACTTTGATCCGTCTTAATGAAACACCCATATATATAATCCGTCTTAATGAAACACAGTTTATTATGTATATGTGGATATATGCATGTGACTGTGTGCCTACTGCTCTATGTGTAACTGTGTGCATGTGTGTGTATGCAATATGTTTGTTCCTGATCCCTAAAACAGAAACATCTCTGAAGTATTTACTCGTATTGACGTCCCTTACAAAAATATCGATCACTTGACTATTGATGTGATCAAAGAAATTCGGTAATATTTCGAACCGATATCCTTCGCTGAAAAATATCCTATGTTGATAATTAATCGTGGATAAAGGATTTAATATTTCATATCGCTTCTTTGTTTTATTTTTGTGTTTTTTGTTTTATTTAACAGTTGGAGTCACACTTTACAAGGCCCGGGGGCCAATCGAGGTAGAGGGTTATGTTTAGGAGGCCATTTGTGTGAAGCTACACCCAGTTTCAGCTTTTGGGCTGCATAAAATAAAACTTAAAAAATGCGTAGCGTAAATCTCAAGAAGCTTGCTTTTATTCATGCTGGACGACAGTTGAGGTAGGATGCTCCATTTTTGGTCTAATCTGATTTTTGGTAAGGTAAAATATCAGTCATGTCAGCACAATCAATGAAGAAATCACGGAGAGCCGTGGTCGCCAAATTTCTGTGAGATACGGCACATAGATGAAGGTCGTGTTGAAACGGATAATCACCAAGTTGGCACAATAACTCTTTCGTTAAACAAAAAAAAACAAAAAAACTTCAATAGTAGTTACGAAAGATAACTGAGGAGGGTCGGAAAACCTGCCAGCCGAAACGTAATAGTCAAAACGAAGCGCTATTCTCAATAATCAATCGAACAATAATATCATATCCTCTCAGATATTCAAACAACACAATTACTTCAAAAACAGGATTGAAAGTGTTGTCAAGGAAAGCCGAGTTCAAATTCTGGTCGTGTTCGTTACATTCATTTACGCGTAGCTACCCTTGGGAAAGAAACAAATATATGTCCTCGTCTTAGCTATGGATTCAATGGATTAAACTGTATCTGGAAAATATTATTTTTATTTTTCAAAAAAATAAATATGTAAATAGTGTAAATAAGATGAAATAAGAATTATACTTGTAAAATCCGAGTAGGTTAGAAGAATGAATAAAAATTACACGAGTCGAACTAGTTAGCTATCAGGCGGAACACGAGATTTCTGAGTGTATTTTCTTTTTTAATTTTTTCTGTAATCTTACATGTTTAGAAGTTCAGCTGTTAGCGCTAATTACAAATATTAATGTCAGCCGCCTTAACACGGCTTGTTTACAAGTGTCTGCTGTAGTTCGATTGCGAAATGAGCACATTTACATAAAGGCAAAGAAGAGTGAATAACGAAAAAGAAAAAAATATATTTTGGTGTTTTCAGTTGGGCAAATCGTGTGCGAGAAGAAATTAAAAAAAAAAATAAAACGGGAAAGAGAAAAATATGGCACTTCGTTGGCAGGAATTAAAATAAACGCAGCTAAGTACGAGATCCTTTCTGGAATACACGACATGTTTCTCGAGCGCGTCTTTCTTGTTAAACACTGTTCAAATTGATACAGTAAATCTCTTTCGTTCTCCTGCCATACAAAACCCTATAGATATACTATCTATAAACATAACATTACACAGTATAAAGGCATATAAGTTTTATCACATAATTCATATACTATCTATCTATCTATCTATCTATCTATCTATCTATCTATCTATCTACTAAAATAAAGAGAAAGAACAGACAGATTAAGAATCCATAGTTCTTAGCATTTATTTTTAAAGGGATCAATACAATGTAGAGCGAAATAATATATATATATATATATATATATATATATATATATATATATATATATATATATATATATATATATATTATAATATTTTACATCGCTACACAAAAATTTCCGTTTTTAGGAGCTTTAAAAATTTGCCCCTCGTCAGGCGATGTTAGATAATTTATAATGAAAATGATTTACTTGGGAAAATAGAAAACCAAACGGTAGCTAATTTGCAAACTAAAAAGGAGGGAGAAAACCAAACATCCAAAATTAAAATCACATTTGTGGGCAAGTCTTGAAAGGACGGATATATGCAAAAGTAGGAAAATAGAAAATGAAGTCAGAAGTTGTGGGTTGGTGGGTTATTTCCTCAAGGGCTGAATGAAGATATAATTTTGGGCCGAGCCTACGGGCTCAGGCACATTAAATTCGGCTTTGTGCCACATCTGACCGCGTGGGGCGGTTAGTAGATATACTGAATGAAGATTTATTTTTTTAAGCATATCACCCCAAGCAAGGCTGGAAGTCACTAGTACGCAGGGGGTTACAGAAGGTTTGGAGGAAGAGCAGATAGGAGTGGTAAAGGAGAGGATGTGGAGAAAGATAGTGGATCGAGCAAGGCTAAGGGGTTACAGAAGTTTTGGAGCGAGAGCAGATGAGAATGAAAGGTGAAAGGATGTGGAGAAGGGAAGAGGATAGATCAAGGCAGCTGGAGATGTCGATTGACGTTACACTTAAATAGTTGGAGATTGTATTTGTCAAGGAAACAGAAATAAGGAAGGGAGTTCCACAGGCGAGATGTGCGAGACATGATATAATATATATATAAATATAACATTACACAATATAAAGGTATGTCGGTTTTATCACATAATTCATAGACTATCTCTCTCTTTCTCTCTCTCTCTCTCTATCTTTCTTTCTTTCTATTTATTTATCTATCGATATATATATATATATACAGAGTGCAATGGTTAAATTGTCACTATTCTATATTTCTAATTTCGCGCATGCGCGTTGTTTATTTTTTATTTTGTCGACTGCACAGTAGAGTAGGGTCAGTTGGGCACCGTCTTTGAGAAAAAGAGCACCATAACGCAATTCTCTCCGTCAGACATTTGGAAACGGCGTGCTGTACTGCTTGGCATTCGCGCCGGAAGCTCCAATACAAACATTTTAAAGTGTTTGGATGTCAATCTGAGGACAGTGCGGAGGATTCAGAAAGAGTTGGGTGAGTCTAATGGTGATTACGAAAGTACAGCAGCTTGAAAAAAAACTCACTCTGATCGTTCTGATAAGAAAAGAACTCCCGAATTTGTTGATGAGGTCATCATGGAAGCCTCAATTAAGTGCCTTGAGGAGGTAGTACTGCTCTGGGTCAAAAGGGTGGCTGCTGGAAGCCCCTATGTCTGGCAACAGGACTCCGCACTATGCTGCACAAACAAGAGAACCCAGTCATAGCTGCCAGTCAATTTCTCTATAATTTCTGCGACCACATCACCTGTTACGTTTGGCTATCTAACTACCCAGATTTCAACACCCTTGTAATACTAAAGAAGGATGCTACAAGGCTTATGATAGCATTCACCGGCCAGAAGAGATGCAGATTATGAAGTTGTTTGAAGGTTATGAGATGTCAGTATATATATATATATACATACATATTTATATATATATATATATATATATATATATATATATATGATAAAAAGGACATTAATAAGAAAAGCTAGAATATGTAGGTCATTAAATGACATATGTCCTTTGTGCATACATGAGAAACTATATAGTACTAAGTTTATAAAAAATAAAAATTTTACTGAATCAAAGAAATGAAATAGCTATTCTTTGCCGACATTGTCAAAAATTTTCATTAAATAATATTTAAAAATATAAAATAATTAAAAAAATTGGGAGCTAGTAATATACATACTTATATTTGATATGTAATGATGATTTTTAAATAATTTAACTAATTCTATTAAATTTATTTGTTTTAAAAAGAAATATAGTCTATTAGTAATTAAGAGTAAAAGAGTAAAAATAATATTTTAAAATTATAGTTCAATATAACGTATTCAAACCCAAACACCCCTTTTAGAAAGAATATTTATGTATACAAGTACGAATTTAACGGGAAAAAAGGCCGAAAAACTTGTTCTCGTTGATAAAAAAAAAAACAGACGACATGCGTTGAACGGATGTCAAAATTCGTTGAAAAATGCACCCCTACTCTCCCTAAACTTAACCTCTTTTTCGAACGTAATTCATAATTCGTACAATAATAGTTAATAAAAATGAACACGCTACCGCCCCTGTCTAAATTATTGGATTTCACTGTATCCTTGGAAACAAAAAATTATGAATTGTATGTACGTTTAAATCTCAGTAAATTTAAAAATAAGTTATTCCAAAATTCGCTTGAAGAGGAAACAAAACTAAAGCTTTTAATTTAATTATATAATTAAATTTGAAGTTTTTATCTTCGGTTTTTGAAACCTGGTAATTCCTGTATAGCGAAGAAACCATATTTTAAATCAGTTAATTTATAATATATATGTTAAATACATTTTTAAGGCATGTTATATTAATGGGTTAAAGTGATCAATATCATGGCTAGAGCGTATGTAAATATAAAAATAGTAATAATATCCATCAATAAAATAATCAATAATCAATAAATAAAAATAAATCAAATAAATCAAATAATCAATAATCACTAAATAAAAAAAAGTTAACTCACAACGCTATTAATAGTCCCAAAACTGCATTCAGATCCACAATTATTCCCACTCAATAGCTGTTAGACTATTTCGAAACGCAACAGATAGCGCTCACCGTTCCAATAATATAATAGATCACCGACAATGCAATTCATTAGGTTACCATCAATGCATCACTGAGTTGTATATATAATTATTCGATAAAAACACAACGCACATGGCCTGACGATTGCGTTTAGCATGGAACAGCCTGTCGCCTCTGGGTGTTGACTTCAATGTCCACTTGTACAGAAGAAGGACGAGTATGAATTCAAAACATGACTGAGAGCCTTTGTGGCACACGCTACACACACACACACACACACACACACACACACACACACACACATATATATATATATATATATATATATATATATATATATATATATAAAAGTGAACATAGAAGTCAACACTTAGAGGCGACAGTCTGTTTAATGCTAGATGCAATCATCGGGCCACGATGATTGTATCTAGCAGGAAACAGACTGTCGCCTCTAAGTGTTGACTTTTATGTTCACTTTTATATTTACACACGCTCTATCTCTGATATTGAGCACTTTATCCCATAAATATAGCCCACTTTAAGACTATTTTAAGAAAGACATTGGAATGACCAACACAAAAACAGAGAATGCCTCATATAGAGAACATTTAACATTGAAAAACATAAAGGAAAAAATTAATTATTTTTAATAATTATTTTTAATAATATGTGGAAATCTCCACCCTTTACCTGAAGACGGTCGTGAGACCAGAAACACGTGTTGTAAAACTATGTAAAACTATGACAAATAAAGAATAATATTTTTTTAAAAACCCACATTACAACCAAAAGTTTGCGGTACCTCTCTTCTTTTTAATATACACACTTTTCTCTCGTTGGAACCATTATAACCTCTTCATTATATATATATATATATATATATATATATATATATATATATATATATATATATATATAATTCCCTCTCTTTTTATACAAATATTTTCATGGAAACTATTCCGATGAACTTTCTCCCTCGGTGTCTCGACTACATGAATTTCAGCATGCTACTCGATTGGCATCTAGGTCTTACCTTTTTACTGTCAAATTAGCTAGCTGCAGCTCCACACTAACCGTTTCATTTCTTGCACTTCTCATCTGTAGAACTCCCTTCAGATTTCTTGCTTCCCGGATAACTACAATCTTCAAAATCCTTCTGTCTTCTTGGACCCTGTTCTTTCTTTATCCTTTCCTCAATCTCCCCCACTAAAGTCTTCTCATTCTGTTTCATTCTCTGTAACCTCCCACGCGTCTTAGTGTGATTATCACCTTGTTTGGAGTGAAACGTTTGAAAAAGAAACACTCTTCCTTGAGTTGCTATGAAAACACTTTCTTGGGTAAAGATTTAGTCAAAAATATATTTAAAATAATTTATTTCCAACTGATTTTAAAAAAATATCATTATACAAGTGCCTTTAGAGATTTACTCATTGGTATATATTACTGACTATGTCGGCCATAAGTTTATTCTGATGCTGTAACTGTGACTATTGCATTCTTAGAGTTTCTCTCCGATTAAATTCGATCCAACAGAAAAGACGATGACGAAGTAGAAATGTTAGCATGTCAGTAGAATAGACAAAAGTGGTAAATATTTTTCCAGGAGACAGTGCAAGCGTCAGGAGAAAGTGGCAAAGATGATGAAAAAAAAGGAAAAGGAAAAAATTGATACATTTTGGATGGTTTTGGATTGCAGGAGAACGTTGACTGACAGACATGGAAGCAAAAGATTGAGGAATGGTCCTTTGGTTTCAAAGATCCTTGTGTGGTTAGATGGTTGAAGAGGGTTTGTTGCTACTGTTGCTGCTTTTTGAAAGCCGACTGGGCGTTTTTTTTGTTGTTGTTTTTTTTTCCTGTCCGTTATTCAGCCATTTATGAAGAGTAGTTTATCACGACACTTTGCGTGTCGAGAGAACGTTTCATATGTCAGCCATTTTTTTTTGTTTCTTGTCGTTTCCTCATGTTTTGAGTCGTTTGGGTATTAAAAATGTACTTGGGAAAAGATAGAAAGATATAGGGCATGGCTCAAAACAAAAAAAAAATGAGTGAATGTAAGAAGGAAAAGAAAGAGGGAAGGAGAGGATGTTTTTAAAAATGAAAAAAAAAAAACAGATATAAATAGGAACAAATAATATTATAAATTTACTTCAATACTTGAATGATAAGTGCCTCCACTTTCTTTCATTTGTCGTTACTTTCTTACATTCTCGTCTTCTTCCTTTCATTTTTAATTCAATTCTTGTATTTGTTTTTCATTGGAAGAAATAATGGAACAAAGAAATAAAGCCGGTAACAAAGATAAAAATAGAGAAATGAACGAGAGTTGGAAGGACGACAGCAAGGAAGAAGGAAAGAAAGAAAAAAAATGAACGGAATAAAAAATGATGGCTTTGGAAGAAAGAAAAATGTCAGAAAGAAAGAAACAAAGAAATGAAGGAAAACGAGAAGCGAAGAGAGAGAGAGATAGAGAGAGAGAGGGAGAGGGTGAGAGGGTGAGAGAGATAACAGAAAAAGGCCAAGAAATAAAGAGACAATGAATTGAAGGAAAAATGAAAAGTGAAGAGAGAGACAGAAATTGAGAGGGAGAGATAAAAGTTTAAATTCAGAAAGAAACAAAGAAATGAAGAAAAAAGAGAAGTGAATATATATATATATATATATATATATATATATATATATATCTATATATATATACACACACACACACACACACACACACACATATATATATATATATATATATATATATATATATATATAGAGAGAGAGAGAGAGAGAGAGAGAGAGAGAAAGGAAAGATGAAAGCGAAATTAGAGAAAAAATAATTAAAATGAGCAAGTGTTGTGTGACAGAAAGAAAAAAACAAAACAGTGAAAGAAAGAAAAAAGAAAGAAACAAAAGAAAGGAAGAAAAAAAAAAGAAAGAAACGGAGCGTGTGAAACAGAGGGTGAAGGAAAAAATAGTAAAAGGTACAATTAAATAAAATGAGTCAAAGAAACAACGGCAAAGTGAAAGTGAAAGTGAAAATAATTGAAGATGAGGAAGGAAAATAAAGTATGAAAAATGAAATTAAAAGTGGCAGTGAATGAAAAAGAAAGAAGGGCGATGTGTATTTCTCTTATAGAAGGAAAGAAAAATATTTGAAAAATAGGAGAAAAGCAAAAGAAAGAAAAAAGGAAAATGATAAATGAAAAAGAAATTATAAAAAGAAGAATAGAGATTTAATTATAAAGAACGAAAGCAAATATAAATAAATATAGAAAGAAAGAAAGAAAGTTGGTGGGCAGAATTTCTTTAGCGGATATAAACCTATATTGTTATTTTATTATAATCGGGTTCACTCCATACAAGGCAATAAAGCTACTAAGGCACAAACGCTTATTAGGTTTGGAAGAATTCGAAAACAGAAACATTACTAAAGCGTGAGAACAAAAGATTAATCAGGAGAACAGTAGATAGCGATTGACATTGCATTTAACTTTTTAAGACTGAAGTTGGCTACAAATCAAGAGACCGGAAGGGAGTTTTTCAAGCTATAAGTGCGAGAAAAAACTGTTAGCATAGAACTTACGGTTGCATTTAGCCAACTCAATTATAAACTGGTTTATTTAATGCCGAAATCTAAATATTTTTTACGCAGTTTTATTTTATTTTTTATAGATAATAATGGTTCTAGTGATAAAAATCTTAATAATGAACTCAGCTGCAGGTTGAAGATTCAACGGTATTTGGGCGTATGGGAATATAATGACCCCAACTGGAATTGAAACTCGCCTTTCCGATTAACAATTCCGAGGAATTATCCATTACGCTACTAGGACATCCACGCGTAGAGCATCTGGTATTCCCAAACGGTCACCCATCCAAGTATTGACACGGCTTTACGTTGCTTAATTTGAAAATAGAAAATGATATTAATAAGTGGAAATATTGATTTAAATGATGTCTAGCCGAATCCTCATAAGGAAGCATTTGACATTCACTGCATAAGCAAAGAGTTTTCCCAAGTCTACACGGACTGTCCAGAACGGATGAGGATTTTCTTTCTAACCTTTTGGTTCAAAATCCTGCGAAACAGCATCAAGCTGATTATATCCTTATATATTTCTTCATATAGCATGTGCTATCCATTTTAGTTTTTGCTGAGCTTGTTAGTCCACAAGCGATTTGAACATTTCTTTGTGATCGTGTAGCGCCAGACCATGAGGCTTGATGAAGGATAGTCCTCAACAAGTCCTACTGATATTATTTACATTGTTCGGACTATTGTCCTCGCCATATTTATCCCAACATTTCGGCCGTTGTACTTTATATATAAATGAGACGCGTAAACAGATCACCCCTTCAAATTAATCAGATATTCCCTTGTCATGGTAACAGATATTCCTTTGTCATGATATCTAAAAGCGAATCATTGCTGTCTTACTCTGACGATCTCATTAGTAAGTAGGGGAAATCAGGAGGCTAATTGTTTTATATAGGCTAGGGAAGTTGGATCACTGTATCGTGCTAATTAATATTTCATATTTAATATAATAATATTTAATATCTGTCTATATTTCTGAGATGAGGCATTATGTACACTATTTACATTATTCAGACTATTGTCCTCATCTTTGTCGCCATGTTTATCACAACGTTTCGGCCGTTGTACTTTCCGAACTTCTTCAGGTTGTTGGAATGTCGAACTGAACCCTTTATTTCGCTCACTGGAGTAGACTGTTCTAGTTCCACGTGCCATGTTTAACGGATGTCAATTATCAGTTATCACCTGTTAATTCCCCTCTCCAAGTTCTCCACTGCCATAACCGCGTATTGAACTCACACTCTTTGGGTCCTGTCATTGGATCTAATTAACGCCTCTATCCACTGTGCTATAAAGGCGTTAGTTAGATCCATAAAATAAAAGGGTTCAGTTTGACATTCTAACCACCTGAAGAAGGCTGGAGCATACACCGGCCGAAACGATGTAATAAATATGGCGACAAAGATGAGGACAATAGTTTGTTTCATGTTCGCCTGCAGACATTCAGTGTTCTAAGTCTCATTCTGATTTCTCCAAACATAAACCAATCTCGTAGAATATTGGCAGAATTTACTTTCATCTGAACGAATTACAGACTGCCAAAATTCATAACCTTTGCTCTCGAATTCTTTCGCCCAGTCCATACGAAGGTTCCTGTTAACCTCTGAAATCAAGGGTTTCTTTCTGGCAACTCTTCTTTGATAGCCTAGCTCTCTCAGAGTCTTTCTCACCGCATATGGCGACATTTCCATGCTGTTGGCGACATCTTGATGCTCTGACGACGGTTTCTGATGACTTCCCTATTCAGCGCCCTTTTCGTTCGCTCAGACACGATGTTTGGTCTTCCCGAACGTTGTTCCGCATGACAACGGCCTTCTTCATTAAATTTCTTAACAATATTATTAACCGTTTGATGATTAACCTGGAAAAACCTAGCAATTTCTCTATTTGACTTGCCACACTGATGCCATCCTATTATTTGCCCACGTTGAAATTCACCAATTTACTTACTTCCACGAACTTTCATTGCAAGATATAAGTCAACTATTATTCATAGATTAGAGTAGCTTGATACTAACACGGTATTGTCTGAAAAGAAAGAAGAGACGTTATTGAAGAAGCCAAAATTGCTGTAATCAAGGGTGGCTAAAAACTTATCATAGCCCACTGTATGCCAATTACACATGTACGTACATAGACACAAAATATTTTCATGTATGCATAGTGTATATGCGTCGCATATATTAAGGCATTAACATATATTCAGACTCACTGGGAAACAATTCACTGTTAACAACTCATTCTCGCATTGTCCCCTTATTCAGATGCTATAGTAAGCCGAAAGGTGAACATCCTACGCATACCCCACTAAAATATTACCATGCCCCATCGCAAGGACATGCGCCTCACGTTAGGAATCATAGCCCTAGACATATCTGAACGGTTTGGGTGCCATCCATTGCAACCATATGAATATCTCGAACTGACGACTTTATTTAAGAACACCATACGAGTTTTCAGGTTAATGTTTTCGTCTTGTACTAATTTGAGGTGTTGAGCGAAACTATTCCCTCTCCAATTCCGTTTTCTCGTATCCTAAATGTGAACTGATCCATAGACCTTTGTATTTGAAGTTTGTTGAGTCTTGACTCATTGTTGAATCTTGACTAATGCATGGAATAATAATGCAACAAAAAATGTACTTAGAACAAGAATGTATTATAACAAGAAAGTGTACACAATATTTACATCTAGTATTTCTGTATATTTCTGGGAAGACCGTTCCTGGAGAATGTGTTGACTAAGTCGCAGTCGGGCAGAGTCTCTAGCTGGATCTCTGTATTCGCTCCTTCCGTCTTCCGGTACCAACCATTATTTATATAGTCGGTAGTCACCTATGCAGATTAGGTGGATCTTACCACAACAAAGTTCTTAGTCTTTATCATTTCTATATACTGGAATTTTATGAAGGATTTAGGCTATGTAATTTCACCGATTTCATTCAAACACAAGATTCTGTTTCAGAACAATTAGTAGCGAATGCTGATTTTTTTTATCAAGATCATTCTTATCCCACCAATGTATACATATGTCATCAGCATAGCTCTCCTCACCTTCAATACACTGGTCTCGGTAGGGGGAAAGGAACGCTGTTTTTCAATATTTGATTCGTTTGGGATGTGGTATGAAATTCTTAAATGATTAGTGCCCATCTCTTCACATCTATACATGTATATGCGCGTATAGCAGAGTCTAGGAAGAGATTAAATAGGCTGGAGCTCTCATTTACTCTTTGTCGTAATCCTGATTAGGTTTGAAATGTTTTGGTATTGCCAACTCCAACAGATACATACGACTTTGTGGACAGATAAGTTCCTCTATCAGATCCATACATTAAAGAGAGAAAGAAAGAAAGAAAGAAAGAAAGAAAAAGAGGCAACGTTATGAAAGCCAGAAAGAGAGAAAAGACAAAGTGAAGAAAGAATGAAAAGAAAAAGTAAAGAAAGAAAGAAAGAAAGAAAGAAAGAAGGTAATAAAGAAAGATGGAAAGAAAGAAAAGGCAAAATTATGAAAGACAGAAAGAAAAGACAAAGTTAAGAAAGAAAGAACGAATGAAAATGCAATTTTGACAAAGAAAGAAAGAAAGAAAGAAAGGCAGAAAGAAAGAAGAAGCAATATTATGAAATACAGAAAGAAATGGCGAAGTAAATAAAGACGCTAATAAAGAAAGTTGGAAAGAAAGAAGAGGCAAAATTATGAAATACAGAAAGAAAGAAAAGAAAAAGTTAAGTAAGAAAGAAAGAAATAAAGAAAGAAATAAAGAAATAAAGAAAGAAACAATGAAAATTCAATTTTGACAAAGAAAGAAAGGAAGGAAGAACGAAAGAAAGGAAGAAGGAACAAATTATGAACTACAGAAAGAAGTGGCAAAGTGAAGGAAGAAAGAAAAAATGAACGAAACAGAAAAGACAGTGTTTCGACCGAAAGTAAGAAAGATAAAATAAATAAATAAATAAAGAAAGAAAGAAAGAAAGAAAGAAAGAGGATACAAAATGATGAAAGACAGACAGAAAGAAAAGGCAAAGTTAAGAAAGAAACAATGTTTGTCGAGATCATCTCGACAGAAGAAAAAGATAAAAAGGAAAAGTGAAAGTGAAATTAGATATTAGAAACATCAAGATTAAAAATGAAAGAAAAGGGAGAGGGAAATGTAGAAAGGAAGTGTTTCAGATTTAGAATGAAAGAAAGAAAGAATGAGAAAAGGTAAGAATGAAAGAAAGAAAGAAAGAAAGAATGAAAGAAAGAATAAAAGAATGAAAGAAAGAATGAAAGAACGAAATAAAAGAAGAAAGAAAGAATGAAAGAATGAAAGAAAGAATAAAAGAATGAAAGAATAAAAGAAAGAATAAAAGAATGAAAGAAAGAATGAAAGAAAGAAAGAAATAAAGGAAGAAAGAAAGAATGAAAGAATGAAAGAAAGAAAGAATGAAAGAAAGAATGAAAGAAAGAAAGAATGAAAGAAAGAATGAAAGAATGGAAGAAATAATGAAAGAAAGAATAAAGGAATGAAAAAAGAGTGAATGAAAGAAAGAAATAAAGGAAGGAAGAAAGAAAGAAAGAATGAAAGAACAAGAGAAAGAAAGAATGAAAGAAAGAATGAAAGAATGAAAGAAAGAAAGAATGAAAGAAAGAATGAAAGAATGGAAGAAATAATGAAAGAAAGAATAAAGGAATGAAAAAAGAGTGAATGAAAGAAAGAAATAAAGGAAGGAAGAAAGAAAGAAAGAATGAAAGAACGAGAGAAAGAAAGAATGAAAGAAAGAATGAAAGAATGAAAGAAAGAAAGAATGAAAGAAAGACTAAAAGAATGAAAGAAAGAAAGAAAAATAAAGGAAGAAAGGAAGAAAGAATGAAATAAAGAAAGAAATTAAGGAAGAAAAAATGACACAATGAAAGAAAGAATTAAAGAAAGAATGAAAGAATGAAAGGAAGAAAGAATGAAAGAAAGAATAAAAGAATGAAAGAAATAAAGAATGAAAGAAAGAATGAAAGAAAGAAAGAAATAAAGGAAGACAAAAATGAATGAAAGAAAGAAAGAAAGAAAGAATGAAAGAAAGAAAGAAAGAAAGAAAGAAAAACGGTAAATGTTAGAAAAAGAGTTCTCTATTAGAATGAGTAAAGAAAACGAAAATGAAAGATTGGACTGGACGAAAAAATGAGTAAAGAAAGTCAGTGAAAACTAAAAAAGATTAGCTAAAAAGAAAAGAAGGAATTATGAAGGAGATTTAGAAGCAAGGAAAAGAGGAAAACGCTTAACGATAAAATGGAAGCAAAATAAAGAAAGCGAAAAGTAAGTTAAAAATTGCACAGCAACAGAAAAAAATCATATACTTCTTGACTGACCTCATCTTTATTATCATGTTCACGACGTTTCGGCTGTTGTAAGCTCCAGCCTTCTTCAGGTGATTTGAATTTTGAACTGAACCCATTATTGCGTTTACCCTTCTCTAGATTGTTCTCGTTCGCGATGTCTCAATCATCTCGCTTTAATTCAACTCTCCAAGTTTTTGTTCACCCCTGCCGTAGACAGGTATTGAACTCACATCTCTTTGGTTCAGGTCCACTGGGCCACGTATCCTTGAGGGTGCATAAATGTAAATAATTCCAATACCTCATCTCAGAAATGTAGACAGAAAAAGAAAGGAATTTTTATTTTCAAATTCAGCGTTCCTTTGAACGCGATCATGTCACTCCACTTGATTGCTTGTTTTTTATTATTATCTCAGAATTCATATACCCTTTTGGGAAAACAGTGGAATAGATTCCCATTGCCGTCTCCATGGTTTTTGAATTCAGATGAACCATTCTTCAGGATTGGCTGCCATCCAAATGCCAGAGTCACCCTGTTTACTCTGATATTAGATTCATAGCTTTGAGATGCGAAATATTTATGCCTTTCTTCAGCGCCTCCATGAGAAACTGGTCGCCATATACTAGACTTGAATTAGAACTCTGTTCGCCGAGTTTACGGATCAGCGTCGATAAGCGCCACACAATTTGACACATATATCATTTCTTAATATTGCACCACCAAATGAATTTCCTTTCAACCATCTTTACTGTAATTTTTTCGCTACTTTTGCTGACAGTAAGGCGGCCCCTTGTAATATGGCGCCCTGGGCTGCTGTCCACTTAAATCTCGTACTGGCGGATATGCGGATGGTGTAATTGATAACGGCTCGGAATGAGAGCTCAGTTCGAATTCAGGTTGGGTTCTTTACATCGGCAAAAGTGTGAATCCATCTCCTCTCCCACGTATGGGTTAAATAATATGACTAGTTAATTGTTAATGAAATTTTCAATGACAAAAAATAATTATTCTTACAACCTAAAGTATGTTTCGGCTTTAACACTAGGATGGCCAGCTCTTTTGATATATATAAAATGGCCAAGGTGTCGTTTTCGACACCTTATGATTGTTTTTTAATATTTGGCATGAAATATAATCATATATGGTTAATGAAATTACTTATATGTTTGCAATACATAGTTTATTAAAGAACATTACTATTACACATTAGACACCATTTTGAAGTAGGCTATAACATTCTTTCTACAATCCTGTAGAAGGTGTCAAAAACGACACCTCGGCCATCCTAGTGTTAAATAACCCACAGTGGGTTGATAAACCGTCAAAGACAAATCATTGAATGAATGAATCAATCTCGTACTGGACTTGAACCTGACTCCGCTGTGCTTAAAAATACCTATACGTATCTGTTTTTCGACGTTTATATTATAATATATTAAAAGCAGATGTTTTAAGAAATAAAAGCTCCGGTTAAACTTGATAACCTTGTTAACACATTCTTAACACGATACATGTTAACCTCCTCCCCCGGCGTAGGCGTGTCTATACATTTTTGCCGATGTTATCTCCTTCAGACACGGACGAATGAACACGCCCAAAACATAACGGTCGAAAACCAGCTACAGACGTGTTTATACGATCTTGATTCTTTTTTAGGCCCCCTCTGGGCTTGAAACGAGCCCAATTGTCAACTCATACGTCCGGTAGAGGTGTTAGCCACCGCTTGGGTACTTCAAGGTGCCCCAATTTCTTAGTTCTTTTATGTGCAGTCTCCCTTCAGGATGAAGGCGATCATGGCTCTCCACATCCTCTTCCCTTGTATTTCTTAATATGTTTTGTCTTTTTGTTATTTCTCCCAGACCCTGTTCTGCCATCGACTTGCTGAAGCCCATGTCACGTGTTGATTTCCCCTGTCTCTCTTTCCTCCTGAGAGTATCAGTTTTTCGAAACTTTCCTTCTTTATTAAGTGTTCCAGAAATTTCAGCTGCCTTTTCCTGATGTTAAGTATAAGTTTCCTCTTTGTTTCCGTTCACTCAAAAATCTCGTCGCTGCTCATATGTTCGGCTCATTAGCATCCTCAGCATCCTTCTGTAGAACCACATTTCTGTTACTTTGAGGCTCTTCTTCGTCTTTGAGAAGATTTTGCAGCATTCGCTGCCATACAGGAGGACAGATATCATGTACAGTACTCTTTTATCTGTCTTGTAATACTCGGCTTAGCTTTCCGAATGCGTCTTTTGCCATCCCAATACGTCTTCGGATCTCACTGTCGCAATTTCCGTCCTCTGTTAGAGCACTTCCTAGATGTTTAAATTTCTGTACCTACTTGATTTTAGTGTCCCCGAACTGTAAATCGCATTTTGGGCTCATCTTTTTTTCTGATGACCATGCATTCTGTCTTCTTGTAGTTTATGCTTAGTCCATTCTTCTCGCTCTCCTTTGCTACCTTCTGTAGGAGGTTTTGTAGTTTCCTTTCCATGAGTAAACAAGTCCAAAAGATAACGTTCAAAAATCAACTACAGACGTGTTTATACGCCGATCTTTATTCTTTTTCATGCCCTTCTGGGCTTGAAACGAGTCCAATTGACAACTCATACGTCTGGTGGACATGTTAGCTACTACTCGTGTACTTGAAGGTGACTAAGTTTCTTAGTTACTATATTAAACACAAATAAAACTCGTTAGAAAATAAAACGCTTTTCCCAAAATAATTGGCGGGCTAAGGGTTAAACGAGTTAATGATAATTTTAGTATCGGAAACGTTATCCCTAAAGGGTTTAACCAAAAGCGATTCGACATGCTTTTAATTAGAATTCGTTACCATTTCTGCAATTATAATTTTAACAGATCCGGTTTTAGTCCTTGGGGTTTAGTAGCATTTTTCTTTCGGCGGTATGTCAGTTCCATAAATATTACTTGTTGTGCGTGTGTTTTCAGATTGGTCTCGCCTTGAATGTCATTTGCATTCAAATTTACTAGACGCAGATTTCAGTTCCAATACTATAATTCGTCCATTTTTAATCATTTTCAAATGATCATTCTTTTATTCTTAACAGATTCCAAAACCTCTTTTTTTCCTCTCTCTTTTTCATTTGTGTTTGTTCCCTGCTACATTCTCAAAGACTTTTTACTTTCACTGACGTTTGCTCTAGGCTAAAATTCTATTATTTTTACCGTTGACTTGACCAATTTTATCACACTTATTTTGGTATTTTTCTTTCTTTCTTATATCCTTTCTTCCTTCCTTTTCTTTCTTTCTTTTTTCGGTCGTCGTTCATTTCTCTTTTGTTTTTTTATAAATTTGTTTATCACTTTCTTCATTTTTACTTTCTTTCTTCCTCCCTTTTCTTCCATTCTGTCTTAGTTCCTTTTCTTTTTTCTCCTTCCTTTTCTTTCTTCCTTCTTTCTTTCCTTCCTTTTCTTTCTTCCTTTCTTTCTTTCATTCGGTCGTTGTTTATTCCTGTTGTACTTTTTTATAAATTTGTTTATCACTTTCTTAATTTTTCCCTTTTTCTTTACATCGTTCATTTCTCGTTTTTTTATTTATTTGTCACGTTCTTTCGTTTTTCTTTCTTTCTTTTTTCTTTCTTTCTTTCCTTCACTTATTCATCCTTCGTCCTTCATTTATCTTTTCTTTTTGTTTTTTTAAATTTGTTTATCTGGATTTGGCAAGCCGCTAGCTGCTCTATCGCTATTTCAATGGCATTTGCTCGGACGAACTACATTGCCTGTTTCCACCAGGTCTGACCTTCACGGACTGGGTTCGCCATGCCACTTATATTGTAGCAAACCACACATGTTCCACTCGAACAGCTTCTCCCCACCGAACTACTGCTCTGTGGAACCGACTTCTAAGAGGATGTTTCTCAGACCTTAATGTTCAAGTCTTGGGTTAACCATTATCTCTCCTCTTAGATCCGTATAAACTGCCTCTTAATGTAGCCCTCTACCTCGATTGACCCTCGGGCCTTGTAGAGGGTGAAACTCACTGCAAAAAATCGATGACCCAGGAGATTATGTTTAAGCTGGCATGTTGAAAGCTGACTTTTATCTAGATATGATGTTCTTTCTTATGCATTCCTGTAATAAGTCTTGCTACCGACATAATACGGTTAAAATTCATAAGCATTAAATTTGCGTATGATTCAAAGATCCGTTTGAACTTGATCTCCTAACATTGTGCAAACAGTTTTTTTAGATTGTTAAGTGCTGAACACCTGCCAATCAAGATGGCCACGTCTTTCGGTTAATGGACGTACGATATCGGTTTTCATATTTTTTATTTTTTATCTGTAGATGAAGAACATTTTTTTCGTAGTTCATAATTTTAGCAAATTCTTTTTTTCCCAACTTTCGTTCTTCTCTTTTTCATTTCTTTTTAACCGATTTTGGACCGTACGATCACAGATTTAAACTACGTCGAACCTGGTCAGTACATAAACGGGAAATCACTTGGCAACAACGTTAAACCTGGTCAGTATATAGACGGGAAACAGCTTGGTAAAAACATCGAACCTGGTCAGTACATAGACGGGAAACCGCTGGGTAACAACGCGAACCTGGTCAGTACATAGACGGGAAAAAGATTGGTAATAACGTCGAAGCTATCAGTACATAGAAGGGAAACCGTGTGGTAACAAGGTCGAAACTGGTCAGTACGTAGAGGGGAAACAGCTTGGTAACAACTTCGCACCAATCAGTGAATAGACGGGAAACCGTTAACAACGTCGAACCTGCTTAGTACATAAATGGGAACCAATTAGGAAAACCGTTGGTCAGTACATAGTCGGGAAACCGCTTGGTAACCACGTCAAACCTATCAGTACATAGACGGGAAACGCTTGGTAACAACGTCGAACCTATCAGTGCATAGACGGGACAACGCTTGGTAACAACGTCGAACCTATCAGTACATAGACGGAAAACCGTTAACAACGTCGAGCCTACTCAGTACATAAACGGGAAACCAATTAGGAAAACCGTCGCACCTGGCCTGTACATCGACGGGAATCCGATTGGTAACAACTTCGAACCTACAATTACATAGACTGGAAACCGCTTGGTAACAAAGTCGAACCTATCAGTATATAGACCGGAAACCGATTGATAACAACTTCGAAACAATCAGTGCATAGACGGGAAACCATTAACAACGTCGAACCTGGTCAGTACATAGACGGGAAGCCGGTTGGTAACACCCTCGAACCCACCAGTACATAGACGGGAAACCGCTTGGTAACAACGGCGAACCTATCAGTACATAGACGGGAAACCGTTAACAACGTCGAGCCTACTCAGTACATAAACGGGAAACCAATTAGGAAAACCGTCGCACCTGGCCTGTACATCGACGGGAATCCGATTGGTAACAACCTCGAACCTACAATTACATAGACTGGAAACCGCTTGTTAACAAAGTCGAACCTATCAGTATATAGACCGGAAACCGATTGGTAACAACTTCGAAACAATCAGTGCATAGACGGGAAACCATTAACAACGTCGAACCTGGTCAGTACATAGACGGGAAACCGGTTGGTAACACCCTCGAACCCACCAGTACATAGACGGGAAACCGCTTGGTAACAACGGCGAACCTATCAGTACATAGACGGGAAACCGCTTGGTAACATCGTCGAACCTGGTCTGTACATAGAGGGGAAACTGCTTGGTAACAACGTCGAACCTGGTCAGTACATAGAGGCCAAACCGCTTGGTAACAACGTCGAACCTACAAGTACATAGTCGGGAAACCGCTTCGTAACAACGTCGAACCAGGTCAGTACATAGACGGGAAACAGCTTGGTAACAACGTCGAACCTATCAGTACATAAACGGGAAACCGATTGGTAACAACTTCGAACCAATCAGTGCAGAGACGGGAAACCGTTAACAAAGTCAAACCTGCTCAGCATATAAACGGGAAACGAATTGGGAATACCCTCGAACCTGGCCTGTACATAGATGGAAAACGCTTGGTAACAACGTCGAACCTGGTCAATACATAGACGGGTAACCGATTGGGAACAGCGTTGAACCTGGTCTGTACATAGACAGGAAACCGATTGGGAACAGCGTTGAACCTGGTCTGTACATAGACAGGAAACCGATTGGGAACAGCGTTGAACCTGGTCTGTACATAGACAGGAAACCGATTGGGAACAGCGTTGAACCTGGTCTGTACATAGACAGGAAACCGATTGGGAACAGCGTTGAACCTGGTCTGTACATAGACAGGAAACCGATTGGGAACAGCGTTGAACCTGGTCTGTACATAGACAGGAAACCGATTGGGAACAGCGTTGAACCTGGTCAAAGCGTAGAAGGTTAACCGCGTGGCAATAACGTCGTACCTATCAGTACATAGGCGGGAAACCGCTTGGTAACAACGTCGAACCTGGTCAGTATATAGAGGGGAAACCGCTTGGTAACAACGTCGATCCTGCTCCGTACATAGTCGCTAAACCGCTTGGGAACAGCGTCGAACCTGGTCTGTACATAGACGGGAAACTACTTGGGAACACCAGTCACTGGAAGTAATTCTTTACAATATGAAATATCTTTCAGAACCAAGTAACGCACAGAGGGTTGATAAGCCGTAAAAATTAATCAATATGTCTTTCTTTTCCTTCCTTTTTTCTTCTCTTTTCTCACTCATTCGTCTATTGTCTTCTCTTCCCTTCCTTTCCTTTTTTCCTTTATCACATTTCTTGATATTAACCTGAATCTACATCATTCTTCTCCTCCTTCAACTTTTTCTTCTTTTGCTGTTTTTGCTGCTTGCGTACTCTTACTGTTACTACAACTATATTTTCTTATCCCTCCTCCCTCCTCCTGTCCTACTACTCTTCCTATCCCTCATTCATCATCTCCCTCAAAAACTATAATGATTCTATAACATTTTCTCCCTTTCGCCTTTCTCCTCCTGTTCACGCCTCTTTCAACCTCCTCCAACTCCTCAGTATTCACCTTACATCACGCTCTGCCTCCTCCACTGTTCTTTGCCCGTGTCACTCTGACCCATCCATCAGCTAACCCTTCTCTATCATACTGATGATGAGTGGGCAGAAATTTCGGAAGTCCTCCTCTTCCTCGCTCCTACTTCTGTCCCAACTCCTCCCGACCGTCATTTGCCACGGCCCTGACTCTTAACTCCGAAGCAATTCTTCTTGGGTGTGGCGATGTTGAAAATGAACAAATACCTACTGTCAATTAATCGCGCCACTTTTACTTTACTGCGGACATTGCTCTTCCGGAATTAGAAAAAGAAATTGATTTGATGCCATTTTAGTATTCCTCCATCCAACGAATGATCTTTTCCAAGTTCTTTGTCATTTTCCTTCGTCGCCTTGTCCTGTTCTCGCTTTCTCTGTCATTTCCTTTTTTTTATTTTTCTTGTAACCTAGGAAGGGTTACTGAATGAGGAATAACCAAAACGGAGGTTGGAAATGAATTGGTAATCTTTATAACATCAACAAAATACAATACTCGCCAGCGGCATGAAGTAGGTAAACCACTGTTAAAGGTGGACTACTAAGACAGCATATTACCCCCAGTTCAATAGTGGCCAATGTATTTATGAGGACTGGGACATATCAATTAGTTTTCAAAGGTAAGGTATATAACACGATCTTAATCTCTTCAAAATCTATCCATCTGAGACTGTTTCTGATCTATCTATCTATCTATCTATCTATCTATCTATCTATCTATCTATCTGTCTGTCTGTCTGTTGTAACCTAGAAAAAGGTTACTGAATGAGGCCTAATCAACACAGAGGTTGGAAAGGAAATGTTAATCTTTATAACATCAACAAAATACAATACTCGCCAACGGTGTGAAGTAGGTAAACCACTGTTAAAGCTGGACTACTAAGACAGCATATTACCCCCACTTCAATAGTGTCCAATGTGTTTATGAGGATTGGGACATATCAATTAGTGTTCAAAGCTAAGGTATATAACACGATCTTAATCTCTTCAAAATCTATCCATATGAGTCTATTCCTGGTGTATCTATCTATCTATCTATCTATCTATCTATCTATCTATCTATCTATCTATCTATCTATCTATTGTAACCTAGAAAAAGGTTACTGAATGAGGCCTAATCAAAACAGAGGTTGGAAAGGAAATGTTAATCTTTATAACATCAACAAAATACAATACTCGCTAACGGTGTGAAATAGGTAAACCACTGCTAGTGGTGGACTACTTAGACAGCATATAACCCCGACTTTGTGCACCTCGAGATGGTGTAATATTTAACAAGCTTGTCTCGTTAGAAAAATTACGACTGAGTAGTGAGTTCTATCCTCACTGGATGCCTTCTACTTCGGCCTTATGCCACATCTGAGATACGCTTGGAAAAAAGAGAGTGGGGGATCAACTACAGGGCGAGCTTATGGCAGAATGGGGAGTGGGTGACAAACGCTTCACGGGATAGGAGGTTGTGAAGAGCCATAAACAATGGTTTCTGCAAGGAACACGGCACGTAGAAGAAAATTTATTTTCCCCTGTAATTTCATTCCGTTAGTCTTTATATTACTGCCCATGTTTCTTTCTCTTTCTTTCTTTCTTTCTTACCTTGTATTTATGTATGTATGTATATATGTAGGTAGGTACATAAGCAAACTGACTTATTATATTCTATATATGTATGAAAAATAAACATTCATTATACATTGAAATAACATTATTAAATAAATGTAAATATACATAATACAACATATATTTATACAATTCCCAGCACTAGATTAGAATTATGTTTCTAAACAAATATCTCGGATTTTTGGCAGGTACTTGATAGGTGAAGTGGCTTTGTAGGTGGGTTATTGTAAAACGTAATTTTTATAGCTAGAAAATTATATCAAATAACTTTTTAATGGTAAATAAATAGATGCATGCTGGTTTTCCTGCCGTTACGTATTTTAAAATAAATGTCAGGAAGAAATAAGTATATATATATATATAATACATATTTATACTTATATATAATAAATATATATATTAAGACATTTAAGACATTTTTATGCTAACCGAAAGCTCCTCTGTGGCCGAATCTGTTAAGGCACGTCAGCCTATATGACGGTTCCGTATAGGATACAGGTTCGATTCCTGTCGGTGTACGAATATTTTCCATGAAAGTTTCTCCGACATTCAGGCCGGTAAATGTTGTTTAATATTGTTTATTATAAACAGAGCATTTACTTAAATATTTGTATCTATAAAAAGAATGTATAAACATAAAAATGTCTTAAAATAATTGTCGGACTTTATCCATTTCATAATGTGTAAATATATATACTTACGTTATAAAAATATAAGTATTCATAATATAAGTATATTTGATCGAAGTAATGTTGTTTGAGGTGAGTAGTAATAACTCTTACAATAACGTGTATTATAAACTGCTTTTAAAAGGAATCCAAACGGTTTATGGCTGGTCTAGTTCCATCTGATATTTTCTTTCTCACTCTCACTATTTGAGGTGCTGTATTTGAATTCTTATAGTCGAGGTGAATGACATCCTCGAATTGAGTTCAAACTCAAGCTAGAATATTTTTAATTCATTTCGAACTATTTTTCTACTTCTATGTACCATGTCCCTGTAAAATATGGGTGCTCATGGCTCTCCACAGTCTCCTATCCTTTGTAGCTCTCAGCAGAGCGCCCGTCTCTTTGTCATCCTTCTCATCCCCTATTCTGCTCTCTTTTCACAGGGGAACGCAGCGTTCCAGCTACCTGACGTATTTGTACACGTCAGGTAGCTGGAACGCTGCGTTCCCTTGTCCCTGTCTACCTCCATTTTTGGTTACACTCATACTGGGAATGTATATTTATCCCTGTCTACATGCAGAAATTGTAGCACAAGGCGAAAGCGGAAGTGTGGGAAAGCTGGTCTTCGCTGACTCTCCTAGTCCTAGTTAATCACAGTCACGACCCATTCATTCAAATCGTACTGGGAATTACAACAAAGCCCTTTCCCCTCCCCAATTTATAAGCAGACAAATGCATGCTGGGATTTCTTCCTGGCCAATAAAATAGGCCGGTTCTCCGTTTCATCTGACTCAGTCCCGGTCTGTCTTGTCTTGAAGTCAAACCGCTACGTTCACTTATCCGAATTTTCTCTTGTGTGTCAACCCTAATTCTTTTAAAGTACTTTCTAAGGACAGAATTTATGTTATTTTAAATTTTACACTACTTGTAGAGTGAGTGGCCATTTTTAAATGTAAATAAATGTCAGAACTCACTCTACAGGTTATGAGCCCATGAATAGACTCTGTTTCAATGGTGACGAGTCAAAATATGAACTATGAGAGGTAAAATCTTTAGGATACATGAGAATCCAAAAATTACATGAAACAATCTTGGCAATGTTTGATCCTCCAAATGGCGAAGAGTAATGTGAAAAGACTGCAAGCATCTTTGCCGAATTAATCCAATTTCTTGATGATTGAAGTCTATCTCTTGTTATAAGAGAAACTGCTGATGATGGCAGAAAAGTGCTGCAAATTTTTATTGGCAGAAACACACAAATGCATGCTGGGATTTCGTCCTAGCCAATAAGATAGACCATTTGTTGGTTTGATCTGACTCAGTCCTGGTCCGTCTTGTCTTGAAGTCAGAATGCTGTGTTTGCTTATCCGAAATTGCTCTTGTGCGTCAACCCCAATTCTTAGTTTGTGAACTTTTTGCCATATTACTGTTGCTTTGCCTTATTACTGTTAATTTGCCTGAAATATATTGGTTGGTTGCTTTATATTATTATTATATCTGCTGTCTTTAAAGTTTCATTTCTGAAATATAAACAAAGTAGTTTCTAAGGACTGAATTGATTTTATTTTCAATTCAACATTTCTTGTAAAGTGAGTGGCCAAAGATTACATGAAAAAATCTTGGCAATATTTGATCCTCCAGAAGAAGAAGAGTAATGTGAAAAGAATGCAAACACCTTTGCCTAATGAATTCAATTTCTCGATTATTGAAGTCTGAGAGAAGCCACTGATGATGGCAGAAAAAGCGCTTACAATTTTTATCGGCAGAAGCACACAAATGCATGCTGGGATTTCTTCCTAGCCAATAAGATAGGCCATTTGTTGCTTTCATCTGACTCAGTCCTGGTCCGTCTTGTTTTGAAGTCAGAACGCTACGTTCGATTATCCAAATTTGCTCTGGTGTGTCAACCCCAATTCTTTGTTTGTGAACATTTACCAGATTAATGTTGCTTTGCCTTATTACTGTTAATTGGTCTTGCAAGTATTGTTTGCTTGCTATATATTATTTTTTGTCCGGTTCTTTACTTTTCTAGTCATAGTAATCGTTTATTGCAAATATTGTCAATTCTGTTTGTTGGACAGTTCTGCCATGTATCTACAGGGTTTGGACAAAATAATTGAAACACTTGTTAAATTCAAAGAATATTTAATTAATATGGAGTTGGTCCTCCTCTAGCCTCACATACAGCTTTAATATGTCTAGGAATGGAATCATACCGCTTCCTGACTTCATCCAGAGGAATTTTCAGCCATTTTTCCATTAACACCCGCTCCAGCTCTTTAAGACACGACGGTGGAGGATAGCGGCTCCTAACTTGTTGCTCCAAAATTCACCACAAATGTTCAATAATATTGATATCTGGAGATTGGGGAGGCCACTCCATGTGTTCTAGCTCACTTTCATCCTCTTCATACCAATTCTTAACCATTCGAGCGGTATGTATTGGAACATTATCATCTTGGAAGATGCAGTCACCATCAGGGAATAAAGTCTGGGCCATTGGATGAACATGATCTCCCAAAATGTTCAGGTAATCTTTGCTGTTGATTTTACCACGCAATGCAACTATTAGACCGATACATTTCCATCATATAGCAGCCCAAACTATCACTGATCCACCTTCATACTTCACTGTTGGAAGAAGGCAATCAGGGTTGTAAGATTCTTTGGGCTGTCTCTATACATAAACTCGCCCTGAAGTTGAGAAAAGAGAAAACTAAACTCGTCTGAGAATATGACTTGCTTCCATTGGCCTGCAAACCAGGCATTGTAATCTCTGTACCACTTCAACCTCTTCTGAATGTTGCGAGTGGAGAGAAGAGGTTTTCTTACGGCGGCTCTTTCATGGTATCCAGCCTTATGGAGCTCACGACGAAGAATTTTCATAGAAACTGGAATATTCAGATGATTATTCAACTCAGCAATCATTTTGGCCGCAGTAGTCCGATGATTTTTTTGTCATATTGCATCTCAATGCACGTCGGTTCCTGTCAGTAAGTTTGCAAGTCCGGCTCGAATTGCTGCGGTTGCTTGAGGTTTTTCCCTGTTTCTCGAAATGCGTCATAGTTCTTGATATGGTAGCTCTTGAAAAACCAAACTTTTCAGTAACCTTATTGATCAAGGCTTCTGCCATGCGAGCTCCAATAATTTGCCCTTTTTCGAACTCGGAGAGGTCACGCATTTAGCTTACATTTTACTAAATTCTAAAAATAAATAAGACAAAGAGAGTAAATTAGATAAATAAACCTATTTACAATAGATATAACCGGCGATTACGAAGTTTTAGTTAAAGTTCTTAATATAGTAAGTCTTTGAAACATCAGAGTGGATTTTGCACCTGTTCCAATTATTTTGTCCAACCTCTGTATATTTAACTATACTCTGTTTTCTGAGTGTCACGTTTTCCAAGCCCTCCTTCTTTATTATGTGCCTGTTTCGGAAGCTGAGCATGTCTTCTTTTTGTTTACATTGACTTTAAGATTTCTTTGTTGCTAGAAATCCTATTGCATAACCATTCTTTCAGCTGTTTATTGTTTTCTCTTCATCTCATTGGAGATTGTCCAGCATTGACTGCCGTAAAGGAGGCATTGATATTATAAATTTCCGTCTATCATTCTTTTCTTTTTTTTTCTCACAAACTATTCCACTGAATTTTTAGAAGATGTGTTTTGATATTTTAATACGTGTTCGGATTTCGGTGTCGTATTTCCCATCCTTTGTTAAAACACTTCCCAGATATTTAATCTTTGTTATTTGATGTGCACACCGCTAATTCACAGTTTGAATTTAAGGCTTTGTCTCTTACTGACAACCACACCTGCTCTCTTCTTTTCGCTTTTCTTTACTACCGTATCTAGGAGATCCTAATTTCCTATTCTATGTCTGCCATCAACACAGTACCATATATGTATCTTATATTTTCAGAACTGCGCCAACTGGCAATAGACTTTGGTAGGGTCTCCAAATACCTTAGTATACCCAGGATCGCTATGGTTAAGGACTGTCGCAAACCGACCTGAAATTGTAAGGGTTGTGCATAATACTACAGTCCATATTTAAATTGTAGGATTTATTTCATGATATTCAATTTTTTGTGTATTACATCCCTTCAGGCCATGGACAATCAACTTCCTATCCCTTGTGGTCCATAGAAGTTTTCGACATTTTTATCAGGCTCCCCCTATCCGTTCATACAAGCTCGTCACGTAAGTGTTCGATACCTCACCCCCTCTGTGAGGGTTAAGTTGTTCAAACGTTCCTTCTTCCTTATATATCTTTTGCTGAGTGAGAGAAATATAGAAATAGATTGAAATTAGAAGAAGCGATAATGCTCTCATGTGTTTAAGGTCCGCTTTAGTGCAATAGAAACATTTGTCGATGTGAAATATTTTCATTTGTACCCTCCTACTTCATAGAATAATATGCATTCATTCTTATGATTGATTATCTACATATCTACCACTCTACCTATCTATTTATCTATCTGCTTTCAAATCTATCAATCGATCTAAGTCTGTTCATCTCTCTCTCACTCACTCACTCTCTCTCTCTCTCTCTCTCTCTCTCTCTCTCTTGCCTTAAATATGCCCTGTGAGGGTTAAGTTGTTCAAACAGTCCTTCTTCATTATATATCTTTTACTGATTTGGAGCACAAGTGTTCTTTTAATTTTCTTTAAGACTTATTCACGGCTTACTCGCTTCCTCCATGGAATTCTCATCATCCTTCTGCAGAACCACATTTATGTTACTGCCAATTTTTGTCCAGACCCGTGAGAATCTTCCCCCAGTAATCAGTGCCACGTAAGGTGATAGATATCACGTTGCAATCCTGTACTAGTTTCTTTGGTTTTCTCGTTTTTCAGCGTTTTGGAATGCATCTTTCGCTAATCAAATACGTGTTCGGATTTCGGTGCCGCATTTTAAAGTACCTCCCAGATAGTTAATCTTTTGGACTTGCTTGTTGTTGATGTTCAATTGGTAACTCGATTCTTGGCCTTGTCCTCTTGCTAAAAACCTCATTTTGGGTTGCAGTTGAGGGTTAGTCCTTTTTTCTCGTTTTTTATATTACTCTAGCTTATGGCAATATCACGTTGAAACACACGATCCCGTACGATCATCGAAGTTAAGCGACGTCGATCCTGGGCAATACTTAGATGGGTGACCACATTGGGCATACCAGGTGCAGTAAGCTTGAATGTAATCGGCATATAATGGATCGTGTTCCAAATCAAGTTAGGTTTTTATTCTTATATATTCTTTATATTTTTGTTCTTATGCGCAAATAAACTTGGGAAAGCTACGAATCCACTTATTATCCCCCAGCTATGGGTTAATTAGTAAGACTTGTATCACGAAATCATTATTATATCAGAAAAATATTTTCTGGCTTTAAATAACCTGCAATGGGTTGATATGCTGTAAAAAACGAATCAATCAATATATTTTTCTACTTTTAGAAAAGGTCTTGAAAATTTAATTTCGTGTCGGCTTTCAACAGAGTTACATCTACGTATTTTACAGGGCGTATCTCTAAAGTCTAGACACCCTAGGAGAAAATGCATATTTTAAAGAAATTAAATTCTCCTACAACATCTTATGGAATTGGAATTAACAAAGAACATCTTCAATATGATTTTCATCATTTGTTATGCAAAGTTTGATGCACTTTGCAAGATTCACGTGAACCCGATGAAATAACTCCACATTGCCGTCAATTTCAGCACATTCACTCTTTATACGTTCAATCGAGTGTGTAGCATCTGTGATTTTCATTGAGTACACCTCTCCTTTAGCATGCCTGAGAAAAAGACGTCAATTCTTACTTCTTTCGAGAAAACCATGTTTAATCATGAGGAGGTAAAAGAATATAGTTAATAAGATATCTTATGTGTCAAGATTTAGGGACACGCCCTGTACAATCCTAAATATATTTCGGTTTTGAATTAATGTTTAGTCCTTTCTTCTCGCTCTCCTGACTGGCTTCTGTAGGCGTCCTTGTAGTTTCTAAAATATAAACACCGTAGGCAAAAATGCATATTTTAAAGAATTTAAATTTTCCTAAAACATCCTATTGCATTGGATGCACTTTGCAAGATTCACGTGAACCGAATGCGATGAGACAGCATTGCCGTCAATTTTAACACATTCGCTTCTTTATGCATTCAATCAATTGGGCTGCATATGTGATTTTCATTGAGTACACCTTCTCCTTTAACATACCCCAGAAAAAGAAGCCAATTCGTTCTTCTTTCGAAAAAAAAAACATGTTTAATCCGTGAAGGTAAAAATTCTTATATGTCCAGATTTTAGGGACACACCCTGTATAAATATTAACAAATATTTTATATTTAATATTTCCTTAAATTTTGAATTTAAATGCCTATAGATATGACAGAACTTAGGATATCTATCAAAATTCTTTAAGAAAAATTCTATTAGTATTTGAAATGCTAGTAGCCAGTGGGAATAAACATAAAACGTACAAGTTATAGGTTTAACTATCTATAATAATGACTAATTCCTGTTTGTAGCTTCTCTAGAGTGGAAAAGTTTGAAATTAATAAACGAGACAGTCCTATAATAAACTCGACCCTCAAGACATAGTAAATCACTATAATCGGTAAACTATATAAATCTTATTATCCGTATATAAATAATCCTTATATCGTCGTCGGCATCCGTCCATCTCGAGAGACGATGGAGTAGCGTGGTGCGCTACGAGACCAGGCGGGATATATGCAGAACTAGGGCTGTCCAGACGTTTAGTTCCCCCTCTCGGCCTTGCTAGCAGGAGAGGATAAACCAATACAGTTTGGTACCAACGCGGCTGCAGGAGTTGCCGGAAAGTAGCACAAAGTGCCGTCCATCCGCCTTCGTGGCTCCACTCCGGGTTTGAATTCAGACTTGTCCTTCTCCTAGACCAGTTGCCATCCAAGGCTATAGAACCCAATCTGTCCTGCTATTTACTCAAAGAGGCAGATGAAGATGATTCATACGTTTCCCAAGAGTATTAGAACGTAAGTGAATGTAATCGATTCGACTGGAATTCGAACTCGGCTCTCCAATTCCTCAATCCAAGCCGAAATCCATTACTCCACCGCGCCTCCGCTATACAATCGTTAAAATACTCTATGCAGATAAGCAGTATGTCTTTTGCTTCTCTAGGTCAACTACTGAGGTATTAATGATTATTGCTTAAAGATTCCATCAAGCTTGAGATAAGAATGGTAAAGCTTGTGCTGTTGCATTGGATATTTTGGCATTTTTTTGGTATCTCCTCTAAACCTGGTTGTGCCAGCCATTTTCACTCAAGCTCACTAAATAGGTTCTGCATTGTTTCCCCTCCCTCTCTTGCCTTTGATATGTACTGTGAGTATCAAATTTTCCAAGCCCTCTTTCCTTATTGCAGAGAATATAATGCGGTGTTTACTCATTCCCCCCACGGGAATGAGGTGTGACAGAAGGTCTTTTTAAAGTGGGGACCCGAGCGCGTGCACCCGGGCGGCCACAAAAATTGCCCACAGCCCCCGCAACCGTCAGTTGCGCTGGCATCGGTGTGAGCACCGATCCCTCCCTCATGTGCAATGGGAGGGCGCTGCCTCGGGCAGCTCTTCCCCAGGGCTGGGCACCTCTCAGCATTATTTTCTCAGTTGCCCCTGAGAAGCCCCTGAGCGCACTCTGTCCAAGGACAGAGACGCAACTGAGAGATGATAAATAAGGCGCAAATTACTTATAGTAATTTGTATGATGCAGAGAATATAATGCTCAACCATCTGGAAGCATAGGATGGACATTTGGCAAATCCCGATGGGCACAAAAGAAAAGTTAATAAATTTACATATAAACTGGTGAAAGCATTTTATCAACAGGTTCATGTCTAAAAACAAAATAGATTATACCTTTAATATATTGTTTCAGTTTGTTAGAGAGTAATGCTATGTCATCTGCAAAGTCTCTATCAGATATGACACCAGTTGATTGTCATCTACTTTTGAGTTTACTTCGCTTAATGATAAGTTGACTATTCAGAACTTTCCCATATATTCAAGAGAACAGCATTTTTATTTTTAAAGATTGCTCTCAACTATGTTGTGTAAGCTTACACAATTAAGACTCTAAGTTAACAAATTTGATCATATTGTCACAAACTTAATTTCAGTGGAGGCTAGAAATGTGCTAAATATTCAGTCCTTTCATGGTCCAATTATCATTAAAACCCATTGTTTTTGTAAGGCATAATCTAGATAAATGATGAACAGACATGGGACTAGATTATCTCCTTGTAGAACACCTGCCAATATCTCAAAGAAATCATTATCACCATTTAGAGATAGGACTTGTATTTATGTAAAGAATGTCCATAGCTGACCCAACTTGACCTGGTACTTCATGTATGTTCAGAATATCCATTAACATTCCTGTAATCAACATTTTAATCAACAAGTTCATGTCTAAAAACAAAATAAGTTGTACGTTTAATATATTGTTTAACTGAAACAGTCCATGAGCACCATTTGAATTTTTGTTTCTGTTAATATAAGTATTAAGGAAGTATGTGATTATTTGAGTTAATAGAAGCTTGTCATGATTTGAAAAAATAATTATAAATTATAGATTTCAACTATGACCAGAACCACCTTAATATGGTACAAATTAGTTACTGAAATGAATTATTTGCTTATTGAATTCTACCATTACTCTGTCAAATGTCTGAGATATTCTTTGTAAAAATTCTAATGTGTTTCTTCTTTTTCATGTTGTAGTGGCTAATAGAGTTGCATCAGAATCACCCATATTCTTTCGTGGGAAATGGATAGATATAATTACAGACGCACCAGACAGTGAAATGCAGGAAAATGAAGTTGCTACAAAAACTGTTTCTGTACATGGTGTGCCAGAAGATATGAACTTGGATGAGCCTCAGTCAATCTTTGAGAATGGAAGAAGATCTGTTGGAGGAAAAATTGAGAAAGAAGCAGAAAGGGACACATACACAAATCTTGTTGAAATAACATTCGCTTCAGAGGAAGTACAGGGAAATAAAAATTGTCAGCCATCTCGAATCAGAGCACTATATAAATCCATGTTTAATGTGTGGTGGTTAAAAAGTATAGTTAATGAGATTCCCTATGTGTCCTTACTTTAAGGACACAGTGTATATTGTTAAAATTACGCTGACATATAATAGATCCTCTTAGGGGGTCGCCGGCTCCCTTAGGTTGAGTAAAGAAGAAATGGTAGTTTTTCTTTTTTGTTTTACGCCCATTTCTATACACGATGCAATTTCAAGCCGGCAAAGAAGTAGAAGAAAAGGCAAACTCTAAGGGGTACTATGGATAACAGAAAGAAATAAAGAAATGAGCAATTTCATCTCATTCATTCTTGCAAAGGAGAATGAATTTTTGCAGACGAATAAAGATGGCGGATGCACACATTCGGAAATGGATAGTGAAGTGTCCATCTTCAGATGGGCCGACGTCTTCGCTTGCTGCTACTTCAAGTGTCCCCGAGAAATGACAAATTCTACAAAATGGGCCAGTCTATATATAGCTTATTCAAAATGAAAACAAATTATAGTAAATGAAAGAGTCATCACTTAATTTCTTTTTACTTTCTATTTCGCTCTCTCTTTTACTCTCTCTCTCTCTCTCTCTCTCTCTCTCTCTCTCTCTATATATATATATATATATATATATATATATATATATATATATATATATATCGCTCTTTTTCTCATCTTTCTCTTCCTGGAGTCACAAAAAATTAATAAACAAGGCGGTTTTATAATAACATCGACCTATTAAGAAAATGTTTACAAAAAACAAACGCCCTAACCTCTATTAAACATTTCAAAGTAGATCCTATAAATCATTTTGATTATCAACACATTCCGGACTCTTTTTAAATTAATCCCAGATCTCCTCGAAACAAATTGATAGATGAATTTTTAGACCATTAAATGACACAAAGGATAAATCTATTTTTAATCACTCTATATGGAAAATGTGTGCAAAATCTTGATTTATCCATCGTCATAATAAGAGATAATGAAACGTTACCTAGAATAGACTGCACTAGAGGTAGTTTCATCCAATTGGTATAAAACAGAAAAATTAACCTGAGAACTCGAGTTAAATAACCTCATCGGATCGAGACTATTATATGGATGTCATGTATGGCGCCAAATCCCTAAAGAAATATCGTAGCTATCAGTTGTAGACAACCGCTTTCTATGGACAAGTATTGCATATTTTGCTTGCGGTGATTCATCATTAATGTTGTAACCTAGAGCGGGTTACTGAATAGAATAATCACACGATGGTTGGTAATCAACTGCTAGAAGTGAGTCAAGTGAATTTCACGATAAATCTCCAAATGCAGATCAACATACAGTATTTACTACTGTATTTATGCGAATGGGGACATGCCCATTATCGTCCGTAGGTATGCTACAACATATATATATATATATATATATATATATATATATATATGTAGCATAATGAGCCGCGTCTCGCGACGGACGCTACTTAATGTAAACTAACTTTTGAAAACAACCATTTCTGATGAAAGATCGGGGCCGATCTTAAATATCAAATATATATATATATATTCTTTTATATATATATATATATATATATATATATATATATATATATATATATATATATATATATATATACTTGTTAACTTAAGGCTTCTTTTTTATGATATGTAAAAAAAAAACTCTTGTTCTAGGACTAAAATATTTCTCTGCATTTATCTTGATACCATGGTGAACTTTGACAGAACCTAATATTTTATTGTTTACACTAGGAGATCAAATCATTACTACACCTCTCCACTGTTATCTTCTAAGCTCTGGACTGTAGACAACTGCTTTCTATGGCCAATGGTTAAAAATAGCTTTTAGCGAGTGAAGAATATGAGTTGTGCTGCAGGCCACACTTATTCAAACCTTATAAATTGGCGTTTCTGATTCCCAAACAATGAACTGTCCCAGTAACAGAAACCATACCTCTTGATGACTTTCAATAGCAGCAACAATACTAAAATGGATAAAACATGTAATTCATAGAGAAAACAGTGACATAATCAAGATGTTGACATTCCGCACTACTTCAAATAAATGGTTAGGAAGGAAAACCCATCAATACTGTAAAGATCAATAACAGCTACTTAGTCCTGGATATGACGATAAACTGCATCCGGCAGCAAGGCCTCTGATCTGGAGATTGGGAGCTTAGAGGAGAGTGGAAACACCTCTTAATTGATGTTGTTCCCCGGTCCACCATGGATCGTAGAATAGCTTATCAGAATTTGAATTCTCTATTTCCTTTAAGACTGTACTCTTCATGAATTCAGTACTATTTCCAGTCATCTGGCCAAAATTCTTTTCACCGTTAAAGCAGGAGCAACACGTCTGTGGGAATCCGCTGCGCTACAGTGAGATACATTGGATCGTTTGGAAAAGATTCCTCGAATTTCTTGTCTGAAAGTACAGAACGAAAGGGCGAAACATTAACTGTAAAAGAAGAGCCCAACATGCAAGTCCCAAATTAGAGATGCCAAAATCAAACGAGTTCAAAGATTTAAATATCTAGGTAATGCCTTAATAGAAGACACAATGTGCGACACCCATATCCGAAGTCTTATTGGGATAGCGAAAGACGTCTTCCAAAAGCTAAACAATGCGTTAAAAAATTTCGTTAGAAACAAAGAAAATAGTAGTGAAAGGTAAATCGATCCTTCTATGCTGGTCAATCTCAACGGAGATGTAGAAGAAACTTGTGGCAATAGAAATTTCGTTCTACAGAAGGATGCTGAGAATACCTGGGACTGAACATGTGAGCAACGAGAAAATTTTTGAAAGAATGTAAATAAAAAGGACACTTATACTTAACATCTGAAAGATATGGTTAAACTTCTAGGTCATACAATGAGGACAGAGTGCTTAGAAAATTTGACTCTCACGGGACATATGTAAGGCAAGAGGAACAGTGGGAAGCAGCGATTAACCTACTTAATGAGTTGGTGTAAAAGGGATTAGGAGAGATATCGAATTGACCAGTAGTCCGCAGACCACTAGTGGTCTGTGCAAAATTTTTGATGGTCCGCAGAAATATTGGAACATTATTTCATTTTTTTATGAAGCTTCAGATTAAAAAAATGACGAGTAACAAAACGTATTATGGATGGTATATATGTTTAATACCTTAATATCGAAATAAACACAAATACACAAATGTAATATCATACAGACATAGAATAACCTAACATGACTGCAAAATTTTCAATTTGTATTATTTAAATAATTATATTATAACCTTGATGCCTTTAATGGGTTCATTTCATATTAATACAATAAACATTTTCCGATTATTATTACATAAATGTACTTAACTTTTTTTTTCTAAATTCATTTTACTGGTCCGCCATATTTAAAATTCTACATTTAGTGGTCCATGAAGTTGAAAAGGTTGGCGATATCTATAATAGACAACATTTACTAAGAGCTACAAAAGGCAGGAAATAGTGGAAGGTCATGATCGCCTATGTCCTGAAGGGACACGGCGCACAGAAGCAGCAGTAGCAGCAGCAGGTGAAGAAGAAGAAGAAGAAGAAGAAGAAGAAGAAGAAGAAGAGGAAGAAGAAGAAGAGGAAGAAGAGGAAGATGAAGAAGAGGAAGAAGAAGGGGAAGATGCTGCTGCTGCTTGTGTAAATTGCTGTCAGAACAAGGTTTAGAAAAGTTCGTAAAAAGACAAACTATACTCAAAGCTATTAAGGACAGGAAATAGTGGAGAGCCATCATCGGCTACGTTCTGAAGGGGCACGTCACATAGAAAAAGAAGGAGAAAGCACAGAATAATAATCGTTTTAATTATCTTGCTTTTATTTTGTGTGCCCATCGATTAATTCATCTGTACTTTTTCTACACGTTCTTCTTCGGGTATTGAATAATCATGAACTCCAATAAAATAATCGATGTTGGAGTCGCCAAACGAAGGTCTCTTCCCTAAAACGGGTAAATCTTTATCATAAGGCAAGCGTGGCTTCCGATGGACAGCTGCATATTGTTCCACAAAATCTTTTATTCTAAAATTCTCAGAAGGATAACTACCTAATGGGATCGCCCGGTCGTCTGGGGCTTCCGAATACGCCGCCTGCACCTCTGCAGTGGGGTAAGACCTCCACCAAATGAGACGTCCAGGGTAAGACGATAAACCACATCCGAGAATAAAGCCTCTAATCCACAATGGATAAAGGCGTTAGTTACATCCAGTGACAGGAACCAGAGGGGAATTAACAGGAGATAACTGATAACTGACATCCATTAAACATGACGCGTGGAACTAAAACAGTCTACCCCATTGAGCGAAATAAAGGGTTCAGTTCGACATTCCAACTACCTGATGAAGGACGGAGCGTACAACGGCCGAAACGTTGTAATAAATATGGCGACAAAGATGAGGACAATAGTCCGAATAATGTAAATAGTGTACATAATACCTCATCTCAGAAATATAGACAGATGCTGAAGGGCCGAATCGTTGTAATAAATATGGCGACAAAGATGAGGTCAATAGTCCGAATAATGTAAACAGCGTACATAATACCTCATCTCAGAAATATAGACAGATCGATAGTAGTTTCTGAAAATAAAAAAAATGAAATAAAGAAATATATCTAAACAACATCATGGAAAAAGCGATTCGTAATACTTACAACTGGAATTTCATACTAAATATTGCTAGCCTCGAATCAATGGTCATTTAATAAAATGTGTGGTAGACTCTAAAAATGTGTCTCCATTTCACGGATCAAATGCTTTGTGGGTGATTCGTTTAGGTCGATGGGAGACCAAACAAAGACGAAGCGACTTTAGGTGGGGGATTTCGATTAGATGCTACACTGACCAATCCTTCTTTAAATCCTTCAGTTTTTTCGATATAGAACTACTAAGAATATAGTACTAATAAGAATATAGTACTACTAAGAATATAGTACTACTAAGAATATAGAACTACTAAGAATATAGTACTACTAAGAATCGCTTTTTCCATGTTGTTTGGATGTATTATTTTTTCTTAATTTCATTTTTATTATTATTCGGACTATTGTCCTCATCTTTCTCGCAATATTTATTACAACGTTTCGGCCGTTGTACGCTCCGGCCTTCTTCAGGTCGTCTGGAATGTTGAACTGAACCCTTTATTTCGCTCGTTGGTGTAGCACGTTCTAGTTCCACGTGCTATGTTTAATGGATGTCACTAATCTCCTGTTAGTGATTTTCCAAGCATAGCTTAGATATGGCACGAGGCCGAAAGTAGGGGGCACACAGTGAGGGTCGAACTCACTACTCAATCGCAATCGTTTTAGAGAGACAAGCTTACTAATCATTACACCGCCTCGAGGTGCTCAAGTTATCTCTTGTTAATTCCCCTCTCCACTGCCTTAACAGGGTATTTGGGTCCTGTCACTAGATCTAACCAACGCCTTTATCCACTGTGTCATCTGTCCTTGAGGACCCCAGTGAGCGAAATAAAGGGTTCAGTCCGACATTCCAACCACCTGAAGAAGACCGGAGCGTACAACGGCCGAAACGGTGTAATAAATATAGCGACAAAGGTGAGGACAATAGTTCGAATCATGTAAATAATGTACATAATACCTCATCTCAGAAATATAGACAGATATTTAATTTTTTTATTTTTTAGACCTGTTAGGTTAATTTGTAAATTCAAAATGTTCGTCATATACGCGTATATATCGTGTGTAATCTGCCTTACTAGTTACTTGGTTACTAGTAAAACAGAGTATTAAGAGACAGGAAGTGATATCTGTCTTCCTTTACGGCAGCGAATGTTGGACGGTCTCCTCAAATATGAAGAAGAGACTCGAGGCAACGGTGGTATGGTTCTACAGAAGGATGCTAAGGATATCATGGACCAAGCGTGTGAGCAACGATGAGGTTTTGTAGAGGATGCAAACAAGGAGGAAGCTTGTACTTAATATGAGGAAAAGACAGCTGAAATTTCTGGGGCACGTAATGAGGAAAGAGGGCTTGGCAACTGACGAAAAACATTGAGAGTAATGAGACAGGGCGATTTCTTTGCTAACAAAAAACAGATTATTGAGCTGCTACGTGATATCTGTCCTTCTTTACGGCAGCGAATGTTTGACTCTCCTCAAAGATGAAGAAGAGACTCGAAGCAACAGAGGTATGGTTCTACAGAAGGATGCTAAGGATATCATGGACCGAGCGTGTGAACAACGATGAGGTTTTGGAGAGGATGCAAACAAGAAGGAAGCTTATGCTTAACATCAGGGAGAGGCAACTGAAGTGTCTGGGATACGTAATGAGAAAAGAGGTCCTGAAGAATCTGATCCTCACAGGTCGAAGAGAGGGAAAAAGAGACAAGAGAAAACAACGCATCACATAACTAGCAGGCTTAAGCAAGTGGATAACAGAACATGGCCTGGGGGAAGTAGCAAAGGGACAACACTTATTGAGAGCTACAAGGGATAGGAAGACATGGAGGGCCATGATCTCAT
>OZ038503.1:18313275-18348275 GCA_964036315.1 Acanthosepion esculentum | reverse complement strand
AGACCTTTATCTTTTTCCGAAACTTCTTTCTTTCTTTCTTTCTTACTTTCTTTCTTTCTTTCTTTTCTTTCTCCTTTTTGTCTTCTCTTATTGCTTCAAAGACCTTTATCTTTTTCCGAAACTTCTTTCTTTCTTTCTTTCTTTCTTTCTTTTTCTTTCTCCTTTTTGTCTTCTCTTATTGCTTCAAAGACCTTTATCTTTTTTCGAAACTTCTTTCTTTCTTTCTTTCTTTTCCTTATATTTCTGCTTGTTGCTTTCTTTCTTTCTTTCTTTCTTTTCTCGCATATTTCTCCTTTTTGTCTTCCTTTATTGCTTCAAATACATTTACCTTTTTTCCAAACACCCTTCTTTCTTTCTTTCTTTCTTTCTTTCTTTCTTTCTTTCTTTCTTTCTTTCTTTCTTTTCCTTATATTTCTGCTTGTTGCTTTCTTTCTTTCTTTTTTTTCCGCATATTTCGCCTTTTGTGTCTTCCTTTATTGCTTCAAAGACATTTACCTTTTTTCCAAACCTTCCTTACTTCCTTCCTCACTTATTTCCTTCCTTCTTTGTTTGTTCGTTTGTTTCTTCCTTTCTTTTCCTTATATTTGTGCTTGTTGATTTCTTTCTTTCTTTCTTTCTTCTTTTCTTTCTTTTCCCGCATATTTCTCCTTTTTGTCTTCCTTTATTAACTTCAAAGACATTTGCCTTTTTTCCAAAACCTCCTCCTTTCTTTCTTTCTTTCTTTCTTTTCCTTATATTTTTGCTTTTTGCCTTCTTTCTTTCGTTGCTTATATTTCTGCCTTTTGCCTTCTTTCTTTTTTCTTTCTTTCTTTCTTTCTTTCTTTCTTTCTTTCGTTTCATTATATTTCGGCTTTTTGTCTTCTTTCTTTCTTTCTTTCTTTCTTTCTTTTCCCGCATATTTCGCCTTTTGTGTCTTCCTTTATTGCTTCAAAGACCTTTTCCCTTTTTTCCAAAACTTCCTTCTTTCTTTTTCTTTCTTTCTTTCTTTCTTTCTTTCTTTCTTTCTTTTCCTTATATTTCTGCCTTTTGCCTTCTTTCTTTATTTTTTCTTTCTTTCTTTCTTTCTTTCTTTCTTTCTTTCTTTCTTTCTTTCTTTCCTTCTTTCTTTCTTTCTTTCTTTCTTTCTTGCTAAAATATATATGCAATAAATAACAGCGGTCTAATTTTATGTGTACAGCTGACCACCCTTTTCGAGGATACCCGTCTACTAGGCCGGCTACCCAATCCCTATTGTAGACGCTTGCTCAGGTGCATTTGTATTTATTCAACACCATCTGTGGTTTATAATGCAACGATGCTGAGCAGATCTTAGTTACAGTTTCTGGGTGTGAACGTGTTATCTCGCGTGATCAACTATTTGAACAAAGCCAGCACGCACAAACCTTCGGCCACGATGACTCGTAACTTCGTGCTAGCACAGTTATCGTCGGGCCCCACGGTTTCGTCTACTCAATTCTACTAGGATTAGGTCAACCCGTGGTATGATTTTCAGTCACTTTCCAAACATATCGCAGGCTGGAATCGACCTCATCCAGTCCGATAACATCAAGAAGTTTCCTTCCTGAGAAATCGTCCATGGTACAATTCGAACCCGGGTCACTTGGTCAGGATCCGAACGTTATGACCGATCGGCCACGTGTCGAATTTTATATATCAACGGAAATTGGTATTTGTAAAATGATACGAAATATTCTTGTAATATGTTGTTTAGTGGTCACAAATTTAATTTGGGCTTTAGCTCAATTAAAAGGTTTATTTTTAAAAGTAAGGTGAATGTATATAGATAAGATAGAAGAGATTAGTTTATCTAAATATCTTAAGAAGTAAAAGGAAAGAAATAAGTCAATTAGCGGCTGGTGTCTTTACGTCTGTAGCCGGGGATTTCTGTGGGTAGCAGACAGCCAGGTTTCTTTGAATACGCCGCAGTATTAGTCGGTCCTTTGGGGATTCGAAGGCGTAATGGGACGCCAAGAAAGCATTCTAAAAGCTAAGCTGAATACTAAGCAATAGATAAAAACTCGCGAGAAACAAGCAAAAGGAGTACTAAACAGCTCTGTGATATCTGTTCTCCTGAGTGCTGGACGATCTCCTCAAAGATAAAGAGGTATAACTTGAAGGAACACAAATGTGCTTCTACAGAAGCATGCAGAAGATCGTGTGAACCAAACATGTGAGCAACGACGAAGTTTTGGAGAAAATGTAATCAAAAAGGAAACTGATACTTAAGATCAGGAAGAGACAGTTGAGGTTTCTAGGGCATATAGACGAGGAAGGAGGGCTTGGAGAATCGGATACTCTCGTGGGCAGATGTAGGACAAGCTGGAAACAGGAAAACAAAACATTGAATACTGTTGCCATATATGGTCTGGTGCCCCCGCTGTTCGTCTCGATGTCCTCGTCAAAATCCATTGACAGATATGTAATGTGATAGGTCTTGATCTGGCATCTCATCTACAGTCACTTTCTCATAGATGCGGCTTCCCTCTGTCTTTTCTACACATATTTTCATATTAACTTCTTTGACGAGCTACTTTCATAGGTACCCCACATGCATGAATTTAAGCGTGCTACTAGGTTGGCCTCTCGGTCCCAACTTTTCACTGTCGAAACAGTTAAATGTAACCGCCTCTTCTACGCCAACAGCTTCTTCTCTCGCACTGCCCGGCAGTGTAACTCCCTTCCTCTTACTTGCTTCATTGATAGCTATAATCTTCAAATATTCAAATGTAATGTCAGTCGACATCTTTTGATGCCTTGATCTTTATACCCGTCCGTCTCTATATCCTTTTTCTCACCCCCCCTCTTGACTCTTGTTCCCACTCTCTGTAACTCCTTGTGTGCTAGTGGCACTCCTGTTTTGCTTGGGGTGAAATGCCTAAAAAGAAAATGTTTCCTCTCCTCGTTCAATTTAATCTGATTATTAAAGCAGCCATTCTTCTATATTATTCTACCTCTGTCCCATAATGATTGTTCCAGTTATTCTATGAAATGTGTACGTAAATGGAACAATCGTTATGGGACAGAGATGGAACCTCCCTTCCTCTTACTTGTTTCCCTGGTTGTTATAATCTTCAAATATTCAAATGTAATGTCAATCGACATCTTCAGATGCCTTGATCACGATCCCCATCTTTCTCTATGTCCTTTCCTCACCCCCCCCTCTTTAGTCTTGTTCTCACTCTCTGTAACCCCTTACGTGCTAGTGGCACTCCTAGAGGTGGAATGCTTGAAAAAAAAATAACATAATGAGACAGTAAATGGACAGAGACACGTGGCTTTGGCGAAATAAAAAGACAATGCTTCTTTATGAGTGAACGGCTGATATTTCTACGACTATTAGAGATGATGCGAACAGATTCTAGACTTTGATCCCAGCCCTATGGCCAGAGAAGGAAGAAAAGTTTAACTTGAGTAGCACTAGCTTAGAAAAACAACTACTGCGACTGATCTTATGTTTTTTATGTGCCGTGTCCCTTCATGACGTGGGCGATCATGGCCCTCAACAACTTCCTATATTTTGTAGTTTTTAGTAAGATTTGTCCTGTTACCATCCATCTCACCTACCGTTCCACCATTCACAGAAGGTCGTCAGCTAAATAGCCGGCTGTCTCATCTATTCATTTGCCCTCGATATATTACTGTGAGTATCAATTTTTCCTAGCTTTCTTTCTTCATCATGAGTCCCAGAAATATCAGATGTTTTTTTTTATTTACATTATTTACATTATTCGGACTATTGTCCTCATCTTTGTCGCCATATTTATTACAACGTTTCGGCCGTTGAACGCTCCAGCCTTCTTCAGGTGGTTGGCATGTCGAACTGAACTCTTTATTTCGCTCACTGGGGTAGACTGTTCTAATTCCCCGTGCCATGTTTAATGGATGTCAGTTATCAGTTATCTCCTGTTAATTTCCCTCTGAAAGTTCTTCACTGCCTTAACTAGGTATTGAACTCACACTCTTTGGGTACTGTCACTGGATCTAACCAACGCCTTTATCCACTGTGCAATAATAAATAAGAACTAAACAAAATATCCCTGGATATAGTCAATGGAATGAAAACAATCTTCTCCTGTAGGTTAAATAAAGGGCATTATTTACATTATTCGGACTATTGTCCTCATCTTTGCCGCCATATTTTTACAGCGTTTCGACTGCTGTACGCTCCGGCCTTCTTCAGGTTGTTGGAATGTAGAACTGAACCCGTTATTTCGCTCACTGATTTACCTATAGGCTTAGCAGGCTGAAACTTACGGTCTCAAAATCTAGTGGGTTCTCCAGTTGAGGTGCATAATATTTTTGACACTGTCATAAGCCTTTCTCCCACATAATGCCATAATACATTGTAGACTCTAGAAAACACTTCAGTAATTTTAAACATCCATCATCATCCTCTGCTTTACTCAAATTGTTTAATTTAATACTCTTCCATTTTCCTCAATTGTGAGAATGGGAGATATGGAGTTGGCTCACAAGTGGAATAGTTGAGAGCCTCTCTTCATCTAAATTCGGCTCTGTGACTAAGTTAAATATAGGACAGATTTTAATTATGTGCCCTATTTACTACATAAAATCAAAACTGGACTTATCTAGAAGCTATAGCTCAAAGCCTCACGCCCCCATTTAAAAAAAATATATATACTTTTATGGGTATCTCCACTAATTCTCTGAAAAGAGCATATCCTGTTGAAAAAAGATTCCAAACTTCAAAACAAATTTTTAACATCTAAATGTCTATGTTATTATTAAAAGGAAAGACCAAATTTCTTTAATATTTTTTTACATTTTTTAATCCTTCCGATCATATCGAAATTTTAGTTAAAATATTGTCTTTTTTGAGTCGGCAAAATTGCCAAAATTCAATACCTGCCATTTTTGAGAAATTTGTAAACAAAAGTTAAATACTCCATTTAAAAACCTTTTAAAAATCAATTAAAACTTATTCAAAGGTTTTTGAGGAAAATTAGAAAATTTAATGTTTACTTAATGTAATTGTAAACAAATATTACTTAATCTTTTAACAGAAAAATTTACTTGAAAAATAACCATTTATATGAAAGGAAAAATTAAAATGTGTGCCGTTATAACTGGTGACCTTTCAACCTAATTTGAACATGTAGCTAGGACAAAAAGCTACTGACGTCATTAGCTAAGAACTATTGAACAGAACACTACTTTTCCATCACTATATGCCACTTGATGGAACACTGCTCCTTCTTCTTCTTTATGTATCCCCTAAGAATATCGCCAATCATGGCTCTCCACAATCTCCTCTCCCTTGTGGCTCTAAATACATTCTGTCTTTTCTTTATTTCTAAACCCCATTCCACCATCCATTTTATCAAGCTCGTCAAATATGTTACGCATTGTTTTCCTGCCTCTCAATCTATCCTGTGAGTAACAGATTTTCCAAGCCTTCCTTCCTCATTATGTGCCCAGAAACTATTGTTCTTGATTTTAAGCAATACTTTCGTTTTTGTTTCCATTTGCTTTAAAACGTTATCACCAATCACATGTCCGGTCCATGTTGTCCTCGGTTTCCTTCTGGCATTATAAATTAACCTGTATAAAACAATATGGCGCCGTAATTTTTGATGGTCCGTGTGTTGATTATCAACTTTCTTAACTTTTACTGCTCTAGTGCCTCTGTCCGGATACTTGCGCGAGTTGGCACTGGCTGTATTCCCATTTTATTGATACATGGAATAGAGTTAATGCAAAAGTCTTAATGTCAAGTTTACGTTGAGTTGAATTACAGCATCAGCAATCGCCGGAAGTAAGCGGTGGCGGGGACAGCCAAGCGGCGGTCATCGCATCAGACCATAAAAGCTGCCGGAGTTTTACTTGCAGGGTTTTGCTTCATATAGACATTTGCAATCGCATCTAAATGTTAGCATGTTTGGAAAGTAATGGCAGAAAGGATCTAAAATGAAATGTAAGTCAAAGTTATTTAAATATTACACTGTTCAGAACGTAATGACGTTCTACCAGAAAGCTTATCAAAATAATGTGAGTAAAATTTATTTCAATTTATTTAAATATTAAGTTGTTCGGAAAGTAATGACGTTTTACCAGAACGGTTATAAAATGTTATTTATATATTGATTTAAACTAGCGAAAAATCTGAACATTTATATCCGTAAATTTATTTATAAGTAAAGGGGATGAAAGAAAAGATTTGAAATTGATAACGTTTTGTATTTCACTGGAACAGACTTTAAACACTTCTTTCTTTCTTTCTTTCTTTCTTTCTTTCTTTATTTCTTCTTATCTATCTATCTATCTATCTATCTATCTATCTATCTATCTATCTATCTATCTATCTATCTTTCTTTGTTTCACGCTTTCTTTCTTTCTATCTTTCTTTCTTTCTATTTTTCTTCCTATCTATCTATCTATCTATCTATCTATTTATCTATCTATCTATCTAGCTAGCTAGCTAGCTAGCTAAGTAAAGGAGATGAAAGAAAAGATTTGAAATTGACAACGTTTTCCCTTTCACTGGAACAGACTTTAAACACTTTTTTCTTTCTTTGATATCTATCTATCTATCTATCTATCTATCTATCTATCTATCTATCTATCTATCTTTTATCTTTCTTTCTTTCTTTCTTCCTATCTATCTATCTATCTATCTTTTATCTTTCTTCCTATCTATCTATCTATCTATCTATCTATGTTTCGCTCTTTGTTTCGCTCTTTCTTTCTTTCTTTCTTTCTATCTATCTATCTATCTATCTATCTATCTATCTATCTATCTATCTATCTATCTATCTCATTATCTCTGTTTCTTTCTTTCTTTTTCTCGCCGAAAGTAGGTAGCATCTCTGAAATGTCAGCTCCATGTTTTCACGCGATCAAAATGGAATAGTCCATTGTTTATAAGGTATTGGCAGGGCGTAACCGTTGTGCGAACAAACTAACTAACGAAAGGAAAGACAAGTTGAATTCTTATTCTAGCCGAAAATCAGTCTTGCAAAGATTTTTATTAATAAATTTTTATTTAATAAGGGTGTATTAATGATAAAAAAAATGAAATTGACAACTTTTTTTACTTCACTCAAACAGACGTTAGACACTTCCATCTTCCCTTCTTTCTGAAACAAGGTATCATCACTGATATGCCAATCCTGTGTTTTCCCACGGTCAAAACGGAATAGTCCATTATTTATGAGGTATTGGCAGAGCGTAACGGTCGTGCGAACTAAGGAACTAACTAACTAATGAAGGGAGGAACAGGCAGAATTATAAAAGAGATTCTAAGGTGATCGGAAAATAAGGAGGTTTTACCAGAATATATAAAAACAAAAGGACAGGAAACTGTGAAGAGCCATGAATTTATTTCAATATTAATTATCAAGAATATAATCTGCTTCTCCTGTGTGCCGTGTCCCTTCAGGACGTTAGCGACCATGGCCCTTCACAATTTCCTGTCCTTTGTAGCTGTTGGTAAATTTTGATTTGTTGCTATCCTTTCTAAACCCTGTTCTAAAAAATATGTGTATAATCTCGTTACATTTGTCATGCGTTGTTTTCCTCACGTCGTGTAAGCGTTAAATTTTCTAAGCCCACTTTCCTGATTATGTGCCCTAGAAACTACAACAGTGTCCATTTCATATTATGTATATAGGTTCGATATGGCTTCTGCATTCGGATCCCCTCCTGGCTACGATTACGAAAGTCAAGGGAATGATGATGATGTTGATAATGATGATGGCAAGTGTCTTTTTTGTTTCCATTTTCTCTAAAACCTTGTTGCTCATATATTCAATCAGTGGTATCCTCAATATCCTGCTGTAGATCTACATTTTTGTTGCTTCAAGTCTTCCTTAATCTATGAGTAGATTGTCAAGCATTCACTGCCATATAGGAGCATTGATATTAAATAACAGTTCAGGACTCTCTTTGTTTTTGAAAACATTTTCCTGTTTCTTTGCTTAGATTTTGAAAGGCATCTTTCCCTATCCCAAAGCGCCTTTGTATTGTTAAAAATGTTTCCTAGATATTTAAATTTTTGGACTTGATTTTGACATCACCAATTTTTAATTTGCATGATGGATTGTCCATTTTCCTGGCAACCAGAAATCCTGCCTTCTTGCAATAGATCTTTTTTGCAATAGTCCTTTCTTCTCGCCTTCATTTCTTACCTTCTGTAGAATTTCCTCTAGTTTTCTTTCTATGTCTGCTATCAGCATTGTGTCATCTGAAGCATATCTAATATTGTTAAAATTGCGACCACCAATAATGAACTCTAGTCAGATGTCTAATTCTTTCAGTATGGCCTTAATGTATAGGATGGATACGTCAGGTGAGTAGAAAGATAATTGTCTTACTCCTTCTTTTATTTGCGTATTTACTGAATTAATTATCGTTCCGTATGCGAGAAGTTTGCTCTCAGTATTGATTCTGAATTATTCGAATATCCTTTCCAATTAAGTCAAGGTTGCCTTGTAGTCTCAACATCTATTTGTGACGTATTTTATCAAATGAGTTTCCCTAATCAATGAAACACAAGTACACAGTACTGTTCGGTAAAAGTGACTCACCTGAATTTTTTTTACTAAATGTCCTCTTCTCCGATGAAACGAAAGGATAAGCGATCGAAAATCCGAAGAAAAAGAAGCTTTGAAAGCTCTTTGAATTTTGCAGTAAGTACTGACAAGCATCCGTTCAGTATAATGTTCTGGTGATGCTTTTCTTTTCATGGAACTGGTTTCTTAAAACCTATTGAAAAGACCCTCAGGAGCGAGCAGTACAAGAGAATTTTAGAGTCTTGTCTGCTCCTTTCTGCTGAAAGGGTGCAAATCGACCCCACCAAGCTCATTTTTCATGCAGGATAATGCTCCCTCTCACAAATCAAAATTGATGAAGGAATACTTTGATAAGAAGCAGGTGAGTGTTATGACATGGCCGCCCCAATCTCCTGACCTCAACCCCATAGAAAACTTATGAAGCATTATAAAGTACAGGCTCTCGAGAAAGCAGTTGAGCAACAGAGAGGATTTGATTGTGAATTTCATATCCGAATGGAATTCAATGCTTGGAGATGAGATTTGCCAGAACCTAATCAAGTCAATGCCGAAAAGGGTTGAAAAGGTTATTCAAAATAAAGGAGGACCCATAGATTATTAAATATTTCGAACTATATTACCTATTATAAATAAATTCTACCTGTATTATTCTTTATTTAAAGCTGTTCGGTTATGTTTCTATTGATTACTAGTTGCAGGAAATAAGTGAGTCACTTTTTTTCCCTAAATTTCATTTATATCCAAAATTATAATTATCAATAGAATACCTTAGGGTGAGTAAACTTTTTTTTTACTAGGGGGTCGGGAAGGGGTCTTTATATTAGTAAGATTAAAAATTAGTTTGACCCCAAAAACAATAGGCGAAAAATTTTTTAAAATGAAAAGAAAATCAGGTGAGTCACTTTTATCGAACATCACTGTAGATTCTTTTGCATTTGTATTGTTCTTTCTTTATACTGAGCATAAATATCGCGTTCCTTGTTCCGGTGTCTTTAACGAAAGCACAAATATTCTTGTCTTATTTCCGGTTTGCTTCTGCTGCCCTCTCTATTCATCTGACTTCGGATGATGAGTTTTCTTATATGGTACATTAGGTTGATTGTCTAACAGAGTTCCCATTCGCTTGCACCTGCTTTCTTAGACGGAGCTATGAAAATGCATCTACTTCGGTCTTCCGGTAAATTACCACTGCAAAAATATTCGTTGTGAAACACTGCTGACGAACCTAAATGCAAATCCTCGATTACAGTTAATTTTCTTTTTTTTTCATCCCGAAAAAAAACATTTAAAACTCATTTATCAGTATTTTCTTTGCTTCTGGACATTGTACCACATGAAAAGTTGCAGTGAACAACAAGTGAAATCTGGTAAGTATACAGCATATTAAGATTTACTTTCTGGGTTTGTTGTGCGAGGTATGCCCATTGTATTGTCAAGATGGGGAATAGACCCCTTTTCTGTTTATCAAAGCTGGGCATTTTCGATATAATCCTTCCTTCACGAAATCAAGCTGCTACCAATAAAGAGTTGCAGCGTTTGTGCGTAGAGCAAATGGCCATCGTTAAATGCAATTAGCAAAAATGCCCAACAAACAGAACTGACCAAACAATTTTAAAAGAAAGGAAAAACCGGGCAAAATAATATTGAGAAAGCAAACAATATATGCAAGACAAATCAAAGGCAATAAGGCAAAACGTTCACAAAGTAAGAATGTTCTCAACACACAAAATGGGATACAGACAAGCGATCTCAGCATTCTGATTTCAAGACAAGAAAGGACCGAGAACTAAGTCAGATGAGACCGAGAAGTGGCCTATCTTATTGACTAGGATGAAATCCCAGCATGCATTTGTAAGTTTCGTCTATAAATCTAGGGATTTGGTGTTGTTGCACTCATTCCCACTTCAGATTAGAACCGACAATGGTCCTTCCATGTTCCTTGAGAACTCCATGAGAGATTCCGTTCATAATCCACACTTACAAAGTATTTACGTTTGTGAATGGAGTTCTGGTTTTGATGCTGACATTGGATTCTCATTTTTGATAACCACTGCCTTTTTCCCTTTTGTTTTTCGTGACATGCAAAACCCATTTCTCATCACCTGTAACAATGCGATGCAAAAATATTATGTTAATAGTTTTGATTATAAATATTCTGCAGATGGTGAATAGTTATGTCTGATTGTAAACTGAAAATTCACGAGGAACCGAAATTCCCTCTTTACAAGTTTTTGAAATTGGCTTCAGCTCTTCATCATCATCATCATCATCATCATCATCATCATCATCATCCTTCAACCTCCCTATGGTCGGTCGCAACTCCATTGACAATCCCTTTCCCCACTGTTCCGTCCTGCGTTGATGTCCCCGGATTCCCAATGTCCAACCCTCAGTCCCGAGGTATAGTGTTTGGGAAAGTCAATTTTCGTGAGAAGAAAATTCCAGAGGCATGGCATGGGGAAGTTAAGGATGAGACGACCTCCTCGTCCTGGGTTTGACGATAAACTACATCCGCGTCCTGGGTAAGACGATAGACTACGTCCAACAGCAAGGCCTCTGATCAGGAGGTTTTGAGGAGCGTGGAACCACCTCTTAATTGCTGGTGTTCCCAGGTCCACCCTGACCTGGGGTGGTAGTACCTATTAGGGTCCCAGATATGGCCAAATAGTTGACACCAAAACTTGTGTAAAAATAGGTTTTAATACCAGTAATACTTTGTAAAAAAAAATTACCAACAATAATTTTTGAAGGAAAAATTATTATCGGCAACACTTAAAATAGCAGCACTAAAAAACAGCTTTACATTTTTTCAAAATTTAAAAAAATTAAAAAAAATTACCAGCTATAGATTTCTTGAAGGAAAATATTCTCAGAATTAGATTATTGAAGAAAAAAATATTCCCAGAAATAGATTTTTGAAAAAAATATATTACCAGGAATAAAAAAAATTTTTTGTCGGCGTTAAATAACCCATTGAGGTTGATACGCCGTAAAACAAATAAACAAACAAATAAACAAAGACGACCTCCCCATCCGCTCGGTGACAGTGGCCGTTAATCTATAATCGTTTTTCTTTGAGCTTAATAGAGATTGGTCTCAGTTCTTCGTAATTTTGTCAAGCGTTGCATGGGATCTCCAACTGATGTTCAGCTCTTAGTGGATAGTTGAATCTGACATTGTAAGTTTTTGTACCACATGCAATTCTATAGCCTCTTTCAAAAGTTTTTCATTCAAAGAACGGATCGAATAACAGAATCAACATTCTAAGCAACAGCTATTATGTACGAGCCCTCGCTACATCCGTATATGCGGCGCAACGCTTCTGGGCACCTCGACGTGGTGTAATGGTCTAGCTAGATCAATTACAACAGAGTAGTCAGTTCGATACTCACTGGGTGCTCCATACTTTGGGCCTTGTGCGACATCTAAGCTACGTTTAGAAAATCACCATGGGCACCTCGAGGCGGTGTAATAGTTAGCAAGCTTATCTCGCTAGAACAATTACGACTGAGTAGTGAGTTCGATCCTCACCGGGTGCCCTATTCTTTCGGCCTTGTGCCGCATCTAAGCTATGCTTGGAAAATCTTTGGGCACCTCGAGGTGGTGTAATCGTTAGCAAGCTCGTCTCGCTAGATCAATAACGACTGAGTAGTGAGTTCGATCCACACCGGGTGCCCCATACTTTCGGCCTTGTGCCACATCTAAGCTATGCTTGGAAAATCTTTGGGCACCTCGAGGTGGTGTAATCGTTAGCAAGCTTGTCTCGCTAGATCAATAACGACTGAGTAGCGAGTTCGATCCTCCCTGGGTGCCCCATACATTCAGCCTTGTGTCACATCTAAGCCGGGCTTAGAAAATCAAAATACGTCACAACGCCTTGCATTTTGACACTAACCTTTTAGAATACTTAGAGTAAGCAATGGTGAATTTATTGATTTTTAAACTTATAATTCTCCATTGTGTCCACTCTGAAATGCACCACAAACGTCGCAGTGTAATAGTTTTTAAAATAATTTTAGAAGCTGACCATTCATCCTTTGTTCTGTCTTTGAGGGATTCAGAATTCGTAACGTTAATGTAATTAATTTAAGAAAATATTAATATTTAAATTAGGTCTACTAATATTTAAATTAGTAAAATATCTTTAAAAAGATATAGGTATATAAAACTTTGTCTTTTCTCCTAATCTGCATTCAATCATTTTATTGTCCTACTAAGATGATAACACGCGATAATTCCCCTTTCTATTAGTTATGACCATAAACTACATACGGCAACGAGGCCTCTGATCGCGAGATCGTCGGTTTTGAGGAGCGCGGAATAACCTCTTAATTGCTGATTTTCCCAGGTTCACCTGACCCAGGGTAGCAGCATTTGTTAGGGTTCCAACTATGAGCAAATAATGAAACCCCAAATAAAAACACTATGAATGTATAAAAATATATTTTTATAGTAAAAATAGTAGCAATACATTTTTATATAAAAATTAACACTAATACATATTTATAGTAAAAGTACCAACAATACATACTTTAAAGTAAAATGACTAATAATACATTTTATAGTAAAATTACAAATCAATACATTTCGTCTGTAGTTAAAGGCATAGACTTGCGTTCAAAATATGCTTGGTTGAGACCGTGAAATTTTGTGAAATTGTGTTCAAACTGTTTAGATTTTAGCATTAAATATCCCATAGAGGTGTTGATATGCCGCTAAAAATCAATCAACCAAACAACATGAAAGATCACTTTCATGACATTAATCCAGATAATATCTTATAATTGCTTAAAGAAATCAAACTGTATTCCAAAATATAACTTTAAAAATAACTACATGTTGAGATCATAGACAAAGAATACTATTGGAAAATTCGTAAACTTAAGGGATCAGCACATATGCTAGGCCACAATAATCTCCTCAGCCGATCAAGCATAGAAATGAATATAATATGGGAACAAGTAATAAGGAGTGCCAGAGAAAAGTGATAATAACAAAAAATTGCAATATGAGCACTGGTAAAAAAATGATGGCTGATACATTAGGTTTATAAAACCCAGAAATTCATACACAGATGTTCTCAAGGACACATGGCACAGTGGATAAAGTTAGTTAGACCCAGTGACAGAACCCAAAGTGTGTGAGTTCAATACCCGATTAAGGCAGTGGAGAACTTGGAAAGGGGAATTAGCAGGAACTAACTGATAACATTAAACATGGTACGTGGAACTATAACAGGTTCAGTTCGACATTCCAACCACTTGAAGGCCGGAGCGTACAACGGCCGAAACGTTGTAATAAATATGGCGACAAAGATGAGGACAATAGTCCGAATAATGTAAATAATGTAAATAAAAAAAAACATCTGATATTTCTATGGCGATTTTCTTAGCGTAGATGTGGCACAAGGCCGAAATTATGGGGGACGCAATGATAATCGAACTCATTACTCAGTTTAATCGTTCTAGCGAGACAAGCCCGGTGACCTACAATCATGCATATGGACAGAAGCTGAGTATCATCTACCATGTATTCGATTGTGAAAGCAGAATAACATATATCATATTTTTATTACTTCAAATTTCCCAAGAAAATTAAATGCAGGGGTCCAGCCAATGTTAGGAATCACTAGTCAGAATTATTTTTATTAAGGGCTCGAATTTAGCACATTGTCGAAAGTAGCTGTGACGACTTTTCAATTCGGCCGTAATATTCGCTGCAACTGACAGACATACAGACGCGGAAAACTGAAAACACCATTTGCAAATTGTACAAGTCATGCCTGTAAATAACAGAACATGACACATACACGGACGCATATTGAATTCTGATAATTGCGCATGCGTAAATGTTAAAGTAGCTAGCGCGCACAACAACCGGATGTTTCACCGCCTTCCGCCGTCGATCCCGCCTCCAGGTTACTATTTCCGCTGACAGTTTCTTTTTTCCGTTTCCGGTTGAGTCGTCTCTCGTCCCTCAGATTTTCCCTATTGAAAAAAAAAGAAACACTATTGCAACATATCAATTAACACACAGAGACACACACACACACACACACACACACACACACACACACACACACACACACACACACACATATATATATATATATATATATATATATATATATTACAAAGAACATCACAAAGGCTATTCTTGTTAAGTTGTGTGTAACCATGACAACCCGTTAGCAAATCACCATCATTTCCTACGAGTGCTGATTGCATTAGGTTTATGGAAGCAAAATCGAAAGGTTTCTTTCACAGGAATAACTTTTTTTCAATATCGCCACTTTCCATTCCTGATAGAGTCCTAAGCCGTCTACACGTCCTTGTGGGTGACAAATTATTTTCCTCGCAACAATCCCTCTCTCATAAACGAAACGTCGCAAGCCTCTCACTGCTATATCGCTATTTCCATGGAAATTGCTCAGAAGAACTACCTTCCTTAGTTCCACCAATTCTAACCTTAGCGGCTAAGACCCTCCGTCTCACGCACATTGTAACAAATCCCCATCATTCTCTTCGGAGATATGAAGGTCCACTCGAGCAGCTTATCCTAACGAACAGCTACCCTATGGAACCGACTCCCAAGAGGATGCTTCCTCGATTACTACAATCTTAACCTGTTTCTGTTTAACAGTTATCCTCCCTACTTATCAGTATAAACTATGCCTCTTACTTTGTAACACCCCGCTTCGAGTATCTCCAGGACCTTGTCTAGGGAGATCGTTACTGTTAAAAAGATCCTGAAAAGTTAATATGACGTCAGAGTATAAATAAATATATCTTCGGATTTTATTCTCTTGATATATTATAAAATACTTAAAAATAATTTTGGTTTGGTTTGTTTGTTTTTTTTTAAATTTATATCAACCTCAATGGGTTATTTAATGCCCTCAAGATTTTTATTTCAGGTAATATTTTTCTCAAAAAATGTTTAGTTTGGTTTGGTTTGTTTTACCGCATATCAACCTCAATGGGTTATTTAATGCCGACGAGATTTTTATTTCAGGTAATATTTTTTTCAAAAATATATTGTTGATAATATTTTTTTCAAAAAATGTTTAGTTCGCTTTGGTTTGTTTTACTGCATATCAACCTCAAGTTTTTTTTTCAGGTAATTTTTTTTTTTTTTAAATATATTGTTGGTAAATTTTTTTTTTCAAAAATGCATTGCTGGTAATATTTTTTTTTCAAAATTTTATTGCTGGTAAAAATTCTTTATTTTTTTCAAAAATGTATTGCTGGTAATATTGTTTTTTCAAAATTTTATTGCTGGTAAAAATTGTTTATTTTTTTCAAAAATGTATTGCTGGTAATATTGTTTTTTCAAAATTTTATTGCTGGTAAAAATTGTTTATTTTTTTCAAAAATGTGTTGCTGTTAATATTTTTTCAAAACAGTATTGCTAGTAATATTGTTTTCATCAAAAAAATTATTGCTAATATTTTTTTTACAAAAACGTATTGCTGGTATTATAAAATATTTTTACACTTTCATAGTGTTTTGACATCAGTTTGGGGGTTAACTATTTATTCATAGCTGGTACTCTAATTGGTGCTACCAACCCGGATCAGGGTGGAACTGGGAAAACCAGCAATTAAGAAGTGGTTCCACGCTCCTCAAAGCCTCCTGATAAAAGACCTTTCTGTTGGAAGTAGTTTACCCAGGACGGAAATAATTTCGGAGCTTGAAAAATTCTTTTTTCTAATATTTATTATTATGAACGCCAGTATCATCGAAAATATTGGGTTAGAAGTGCTTGACGTTTCTCAGTGAGATCCACAAACAATATTTGTACATAGATTCATTCATACAAATATGCGTCATGGCAATTTCACTACATTTTCAAAAGTAATTACCGTAATTCTCCATGTATAATAGGCATTTTGTTCTAAAAAAAATAATAAGCAAAATTAGGGGTGCGTATTATGCACGGCTACAAAGAAATTAAAAAAAAAACATTTCATAGGTCGATTTCAATTGCGAATTGACTACTCACCACAAACATTCGACAATCAAATAAATACCGGGTGTAACTGCAAAATTGTCCAAAACGTGTAGCATCATATCTCTGTATCCTACAAAATGTTTGATAATTAAAAAACACTAAACTAATTAAGTTTCTTCTTTCGAGGTTTTCAGATAAGACGTTTAGCCATCTTGACGCCATTTGCCGTAAGAATAATTGAAAAACCCTTCGAGTTTTGTTACCTGTAAAGATAACAGGTTAAAATTGTTTTATGTCAAAAACTACTGTCTTCACAACTGAGCAATGGAGAGAGGAAAAATAATTCTGATCATCAGTATTTATACAAACATTAATACTGTGGCTTCCATCTTCAAAATCCATTCACGAACCATCAAGAGAACTGTCAATAAGTTTATAAAAGAGGAAAACTCGAGAGAAAAATTGGACCAGGAGGTCACGACAGGAAGAGGGATCATCATTTCAACTTAGAGCTAAAGAGATCAATTAGAAAAGATCCAACTCAATCCATAAGACTTTTGGCACTTGAGAGAGGAGTTACAGCTATAACATTCCAAAAAGCAGTGAAAAAGACTTGAAAATGAAATCGTACGTGGAACCTGTGAGGTATCGTTTTACTCCAGGACAGAAAGTGAGAAAGTTAGACAGGACAAAGATCATCTTGAATAAGTTGGAAAATGATCCTGGAATTACACACACACACACACACACACACACACACACACACACACACACACACACACACATACACATATATATATATATATATATATATATATTAAGCTTATCACCCCATGCAAGGCTGGAGGCCACTAGCACGCAAGGGGTTACAGAAGGTTTGGAGGAAGAGCAGATAGGAGTGGTAAAGGAGAGGATGTGGAGAAAGATAGTGGATCGATCGAGGCAAGGGGGTTACAGAAGATTTGGAGCGAGAGCAGATAGGAATGAAAGGTGAAAGAATGTGGAGAAGGGAAGTGGATAGATCAAGGCAGCTGGAGATGTCGATGATGTGTGAGACATGAAGCTATTGGAGTAGAAGAACGTCTACATCTAACATTTTCAACGGTGAAGGGGTGGGAACGGGATGCCAGCCTCGTAGGACGTTTAAATTCATGAGGCCTAGGAACCAGCGAAAGCAGCTCCTCGGAGCAATTACCGTGAAAGTATTTGTAAAAAAGACAGAGCGAAGTGACGTCGCGTCTGTGAGAGAGCGACTGCAGACGAGATGACATATCAGGGCCAATCACATTGCATATCCGTCTCTGGATCTTATCAAGAACCCTGAGGCAAACAGCAGGGGCTAACTTTATTTCAATCCTTCATGGGCTTCCTATCCTTAACTATAACTAATTAATGATGAACATGTCATTTTCGTTTATGATCGATTCATCACGATTCTTCTGTTAAGATTTGAGAGCAATTATACATTCTTCATGCGCAAAGTAGAGTACAATAGGGTTATATAAACCTCACAAAATTCCAGTAAAATATCTTTAATCATTTTTAAGATACAATGGTTACATGATTTGGACAATTTTGCTGTTACACGCAGTATAACCTATTAAAATCGAATAAGATAAGTATAACCTAAGGCGTGTTTTGACCAGCACTTCATCAGAAGTCTCCCGTCGGTCTTAAAATACGGCTTAAGGGTTTAATTTTAAAAAGAAAGATCTTAAATATCTGTCTATATTTCTGAGATGAGGTATTATGTACATTATTTACATTATTCGTACTATTGTCCTCATCTTTGTCGACATATATATTACATTGTTTCGGCAGTTGTACGCTCCGGCCTTCTTCAGGTGGTTGGAATGTCGCATTGAACTATTTATTTCGCTCAAGGACACTCACACAGTGGATAAAGGCGAGTTCTCAAAGACACATGGCTCAGTAGATAAAGGCGTTAGTTAGATCCAGTGACAGGACCCAAAGAGTGTGAGTTCAATACCTGGTTAAGGCAGTGGAGAACTTTCAGAGGGAAACTAACAGGAGATAACTGATAACTGACATCCATTAAACATGGCACGTAGAACTAGAACAGTCTACCCCAGTGATCGAAATAAAGGGTTCAGTTCGACATTCCAACCACCTGAAGAAGGCCGGAGCGTACAACGGCCGAAACGTTGTAATAAATATGGCGATAAAGATGAGGACAATAGTCCGAATAATGGTAAATAGTGTACATAATACCTCATCTCAGAAATATAGACAGATATATTAGTTAGTTTGTTTTAATAAATTCATTTCTTTCTTTTTTCTTGAAAAAATCCACATTGGACGAAACGCGTCGGCTAATATTACAGATTTCCTTTTGTCTTTTACATTTATAAATATATATATATATATATATATGTGTGTGTGTGTGTGTGTGTGTGTGCGCGCGTGTGTGTGTGTGTGTGTGTGTGTGTGTGTGTCTGTTTGTGTGTGTATGGCTACAGTCCATGAGAAGAAAGATAACATTTATAGGCTTAGAAATGAGAAAATGGTAGAGGGCTTTTTTAATGAGATTTTTCTAAGGGCTTAATAGGGGGAGGAATATGTGCATGATATGTAAGATACATATCGGTTGTCATTTACACCTGAATTAGTTAAGATTGCAGTATTTAGGGAAGCATACTCTTGGGAGTCTGTTTTACAATGTAGTGAACCTTCCCCTGACCAAATGAATAGAAGGGGAATGGGTATGATTTGACGCCGTGTACCTGGCACGTCTGATCCGACCTGCGAATGTATGAACTGGCAAAACTAAGGAAAGTAGCTAGTCTGAACCCTTGCCATAGAAATAGCGATAGAGATGCCCAGTGGGAAAGAGTTCGAGAAGACCGAACTGAACGAAGCTGTCGGAGAATACGCAGCAAACTGGGTCATATATAAGGTTTCAAATTTACATTACAAAGATCCAAACATTTGCGCCGTTTCTTTGCAACACTGTAACAGCTTCAGACACTGACCAAAATCAATTAATATAGTTTGCTCTAGTAAGTTGAGAGAAACATGTCAAGTGTAATAAGATACTGGGGAACGGATGAAATATAAAGAAAATCATGACGTCTTCCCAGGCTGATGTAATGGAATAACCAGTCACCCCCATGAATGATTACACTCTAGGTAGTAAGTGCCTATAAAGTCCACTCTCTACGAGAGACTGGAGGACGAGAGAGCGAGACGACGCAAGCACGTCCGACCTTCCGATTCGTATGCACTCACTACTAGATTGACTTGGGGGTATAACTGTACAGTATTTCATATTGTATTTGTTGTGTACAATAATCCTTTCTTTTAGTATCGACCTGGTGTTATGTGTTTATTCCCTTAGCACGTAATTTAAAAATGGCGACGAGGATGACATAAACGAACTCACACGGAAAATAACAGTGTCGACGAAAATGTATGAAACGAACTCACACAGAACTCACAGGCGGTATGTAATATTTCGATTCTTTTTCCCTATTTTTTTTTTTTTTTTTTATGTACCAAATCCTGTTCTGACGCCGTCATGGCTTTCAAATGGTGCTATGGAACAATCTGTTTATCCATTATTAATAAAACACTGTCTGACAATGTCATTAGATTGATGAAAAAAATTTCAATATATTTTCCCCAAATATATTATTCGTAAAAATTCATAACATCATTAATTCAGTCTTCAAATAATTCTCCATGGGTTTCTCTGACCTCCTAAAACTTTTCAGCTAAGTTTTCTACCTCTTATGGCATGAATATTTACGCATTCCTAAAAATAGTTTCAAATATTACATATGGCTTCCTGACATTCTTTTGCTTTCTTGTTTAAAGTTTAATTAAATATGGCGGCCGAATTAAATATGGTGACTGAACCACTACGTGATCAAATTGTCGCATTAAAATGGTTGGTATGAAAAACCAGTCAGTTCGTGTCAAGAGGACAAGTGAAGCCGTCAAAAAATAGTTGGAGAGAAATCCACAAAGAATTATGTGAAAAATGGGTAATTCGCTAAGGGGGATTGTGAAAGTTGATTTAGTTATTAAAGAAAAACATGCAAGATTAAACAACGACAGCTGCTTTCAAGTGCTTTCAAACAAAAAAAAACGGGATGGAAGAGAGAACAAAATGTTAGGGAACATGCAGCGTGGCACAGACAGTCTTAGTTTGGTCGGGCGATAAACAGTTCACTGTGGAGGCTGCAGCCAGCTACAAAAAGAAAAATGTTTAGGCCATTTACCCAGGAAATATTTCTGAATGTGTCAGAATACATTTAGATCGACAGAAAACACCAATTTATCTTGGCTAATGATGCTTCTGATTTTTGTTTGAAATCGTTCTTCAAATGGCGGAGAGAAATTTATTGTCCTGGTTGTCAGCCATTACATTTGAAAGTCGCTACTTCGTCACTCGGGACGGAGTTCCCGACCAACAATGGTGATTTGAAATAATTTTTGTGGATTTTTTATCAACGAGATAGCTAGGCTTCCAGCACGTCCAGACATTAATCCTGTGGAATTTGCGACATGACTCATATAGATGATTAACATATCTTATACTCAAATGTATCACACCTGAATGCTATCGAGGTTTCACCTATCTACTACACAGGCTTATCAAAGTTAAAATACATTTCACGTATCTTATACTCAAATGTAACAGACCTGAATGCTTTTGAGGTTTCACTTGTCTCTTACTCATGTTTATCACAATTGAAATATATTTTACATATCTTATACACAAATGTATCACACCTGAATTCTATCGACGTTTCACTTATCTCCTACTCTGGTTTATCACAATTGAAATACATTTCACATATCTTATACTCAAATGTATCACACCTGAATGCTATCGACGTTTCACTTATCTCCTACTCAGGTTTATCACAATTGAAATATATTTCACATATTTTATACTCAAATGTATCACACCTGAATGCTATTGAAGTTTCACTTATCTACTACTCAGGCTTATAAAACTTGAAATACATTTCACATATCTTATACTCAAATGTATCACACCTGAATGCTATCGAGGTTTCACCTATCTCCTAGTCAGGTTTATCACAATTGAAATACATTTCACATATCTTATACCCAAATGTATCACACCTGAATGCTATCGAGGTTTCACCCATCTCATACTCATGTTTATCACAATTGAAATACATTTTACATATCTTATACTCAAATGTATCACACCTGAATGCTTTTGAGGTTTCACATATTTCATACTCTAGTGTGTCAGAACTGAAACTCTATCTATGTTTCACATATCTCATACTCAATTATATCAGAACTGAAATACTATCGATGTTTCACATATCTCATACTCAAATATATCAGAACTGAAACACTATCGATGTTTCACATATCTCATACTCAGATATATAAGAACTGAAATACTATCGATGTTTCACATATCTCATACTCAAATATATCAGAACTGAAACACTATCTATGTTTCACATATCTCATACTCAAATATATAAGAACTGAAATACTATCGATGTTTCACATATCTCATACTCAAATATATCAGAACTGAAATACTATCGATGTTTCACATATCTCATACTCAAATATATCAGAACTGAAACACTATCGATGTTTCACATATCTCATACTCAAATATATAAGAACTGAAACACTATCTATGTTTCACATATCTCATACTCAAATATATCAGAACTGAAACACTATCGATGTTTCACATATCTCATACTCAAATATATCAGAACTGAAACACTATCGATGTTTCACATATCTCATACTCAAATATATAAGAACTGAAACACTATCTATGTTTCACATATCTTATACTCAAATATATAAGAACTGAAACACTATCTATGTTTCACATATCTCATACTCAAATATATAAGAACTGAAACACTATCTATGTTTCACATATCTCATACTCAAATATATAAGAACTGAAATACTATCGACGTTTCACATATCTCATACTCAAATATATAAGAACTGAAACACTATCTATGTTTCACATATCTCATACTCAAATATATAAGAACTGAAATACTATCGATGTATCACATATCTCATACTCAAATATATCAGAACTGAAATACTATCGATGTTTCACATATCTCATACTCAAATATATCAGAACTGAAATACTATCGATGTTTCACATATCTCATACTCAAATATATCAGAACTGAAACACTATCTATGTTTCACATATCTCATACTCAAATATATCAGAACTGAAACACTATCGATGTTTCACATATCTCATACTCAAATATATAAGAACTGAAACACTATCTATGTTTCACATATCTCATACTCAAATATATCAGAACTGAAGCACTATCGATGTTTCACATATCTCATACTCGAATATATCAGAACTGAAATAATCTCTTATGATGTTGTGGTACAATTTGAGCGAAGAGAAGGCGAAGAAGTCATGCAGTTCTGTTGACAATAGATTAAGAGCTATGCTGAAAGCAAAGGTGGGAATTCCTATTTTTATACGGACATTCTTGTCTTTATCACGCCAACCATCACGGTCCCGCATGGTTGGAAGGACATTAGGATGGCTTAATATAGCTGATCAGTGAAGGTAGTTTCTGGGTGACCCCGTCACACTCCGTGGCTAGATTTCCAGAGCAGCAGATCATTCACAAGCAGTGTCCGGCAAAGTGCATACTATGTTCGCGTAAGGTTGTAGATTTATTAATGATGGGTCCATAGAGTCGTGATTTAGTTGGATGTCGTCTCTGAGAAATGTTAAGTATAGTGCTCACCATCCGAGTGTAGGTTCAATCAAGCTTAGACTCTAGAGTTTTAATTTATATACAACCAGTGGAGCCATACCTGAACACCGCCTCTACAGAGGCTTGAAAGAATCTCCATTTGAGGTTGTCTGAATTGTAAATGTATCTAAAATATTGTCCATGAATCTAACAATAAAATTGTTAACTGTCATTAACAAAAACCTAAACCATTTTACTTTATGATAAAATGAATCATGGATATATATATATATATATATATATATATATATATATATATATATATATATATATATATATATATAAAGAACAGTAAGGTATATAATCCGGTGTTCTTATTGATATCTTTTTATTTTTACAAAACAATGCTGAATGTAAATTTACAGAGCATAAATATCATAAATTAACTGATTTAAAATATGGTCTTTTCGCTACACAGTAATAACCATGTTTCAGAAATGGAAGCTAAAAACTTGAAATTTAATTATATAATTAAATCAAAGCATTAGTACAGTTTCATCTTCAAGCGAATTTTGGAATAACTTATTTTTAAATTTACCGAGGTTTAAACGCACATATAAATTCATAATTTCCCGTTTTCGAGGATACAGAGAAATCCAATCATTCAGACAGGGGCGGTAGCGTGTTCATTTTTATTAACTATTGTTGTATCAGTTATGGGTTACGTTCGAAAAAGAGGTTAAGTTATTTTTTGAAACATGGTTATTACAGTGTAGCGAAAAAAAACATATTTTAAAAACCATATTTTAAACCCGTTAATTTATAATATATATATATATATATATATATATATATATATATATGTAAAAGACAGTATGTGTGTGTGTGTGTGCGTGTGTGCGTGTGTAACGAATGCACGGTCGCAATTTTCGACGGATTTGCACCAACATTTACATTCACATTCTGCAAGTTAGGGAAGGGTCCAACACCGACTTTGCAATTTCCCAACTCCCATCGATAGTGGAAATAATCGATTTATTTCATGCTTCTACGGTAGTTTTCATGTAGTTTGCGGCCATTTTTTACTGGCCAGAATGAGAGCCTATAGCTGGCTGCCACGAATAGGCAGGAAGATTCTATTGCCCAGCGTGAGAGCCAACAGCTGACTGACACGAATGTTAACTAGGATGCAAAAAAAATCGATAGCTGCATTCGTCACAAGTGGGAAAAATATAAATCTGCATGGCACTTTACTCCAATTGGCTCATTCGCTTGCTTAAACTCAACGTTGATTCTGATTCTGCAGAACTGGGTGGGGTGTGAAAAAGTATTTGTTGTTAACATTCTTTTTTCATTCGGTCTTTCCAGTTACGAGTTCTTTTTTAAAGCTGATCGTTTTGTTCAGTTTTTTCGTAACAGATTTAATGTTTAGTATAGAGCTTAGAAAAATTCGCAGTGTGAGATAGGCAAGAGGTAAGACATGTAGCAACATCAGCACGGTAAAGGGCACTCCTTTAACGGCAAGGAAGGGCAAAAATATTTTAAGTCAAGTGATAGCGATTGCTGTATGAGTCGTACGATTTTTTAATCAAGCACGGGCAACGCCGGGCCCTGATACTAGTATATATATATATATATATATATATATATATATATATATATATGTTAAGTTTTTGAAAAATGGTTATTACTGTGTAGCGAAAATTTTTTTAAAATCAGTTAATTTATTATATATATATATATATATATATATATATATATATATATATATATATATATATATATATGCCGCACCCATTGTTTCATTATAACAGAGTTATGCAGAAGTTTCCAACTTTATACAATCCTTAAATAATTTCCCACAGATTCCTCTGACTTCATTATTTTTTAAAGCATCTCACCCCAAGCAAGGAGGAAATGCTTCGCCATGGTTCTAGACTTTTTGAATTTCAGCGCAGTACTAGACTGGCGAAGGAGTTTCACCAATATACAGTTGAGTTGGCTAGATGTAACCGTATGTTTCTCGCAATTCTCACATGTGGGACTCTTTTCCGACTTTAATCTTCAAAACTTCCCCCTGAAGAATTTTCTTTTTTTCTCTTGCTCCTTATTAAAATTTCTGTTTTATAATTCTTCCTCGCCCAGTAACCATTAGTGGCTTTACTGTTTGCATGGGGTGTAATCAATTAAAAAGAAAAGATTGTGTTTCCGGTTTCTTCTAAAGTCTTTTCGTACTCTTTCACTCACAGAAGCCCCTTGCGTCTTAGCGGAATCATCGCCTTGCGTGAGCTGAATTATTTTTTTTTTTAAATTATACGTTCTAAGGGGAAATTGACGCCAATTCTATTTAGCTAAATTGTCTTTTCCACCATTAGAAAATAATTCTTGTTTTGATTCTACGAAATGTTCGATGACTTGTAATTGATTCCTATATAGATCAGATAGTGTGGAACTAAATTTGATTTTCTATATTAAAGTTCACCCAACTCAGTGTAGAGATATACTAGTAAAATGGTTATCATTGATCAAGTTTGTGAAACGAACGAAAATTAGGTTTGGTTTGGCTTGTTTTACGCTATATCAACCTAAATGGATTATTTAATGCCGACAAGATTTTTCGGGTAGGTTCTTATGAATAGAATAAGTATTCTTTATAAGAAATCAGTTTGTATATCAGGGTTTTTGTTTATTTTGTTTTACGCTATATCAACCTCAATGGCTTATTTAATGCCGACAAGATTTTTCGGGTAGGTTCTTATGAATAGATTATGTATTCTTTGTAAGAAATCAGGGTTTGCGTTTATTTACGTTTACGCCATATCAATCTCAATGGGTTATTTAATGCCGATAAGATTTTTAGGGTAGGTACTTATGAATAGAATATGTATTCTTTATAAGAAATCAGTTTGTAGATCAAGGTTTTGGTCTATTTTGTTTTACGGCATATCAACCTCAATGGGTTATTTAAAGCCGACAAGATTTTTATTGCTGGTAATATTTTTTTTTCAAAAATGTGTTGCTGGTAATAATGTATGGCAAGTAATAATATTTCTTCAAAAATTCATTACTGGTAATAATTTTTTACAATGTATTTCTTGTATTAAAACCTATTTTTACACTTTCTTCGTGTTTCGACCCCTGTTTGGGGTTAACTATTTACCCATAGCTGGGGCCCTAACAGGTGCTACCACCCCGGGTGAGAGTGAACACCAGCAAGTCACGGGTGGTTCCACGCTCCTCAAAACATCCTGATAAGAGAACCTGCTGTTGGGCGTGGTTTATCTTCTCACCCAGGAAGCGGATCTAGTTTATCGTCAGAGCCAGGAGGACGGACGAATGAAGGAAGAGATGGTAAAAAGTTAACATTATGAAGATAAAGCGGATATATAACGAGTGTCAGTTGACTTGACTTGGTGATTGATGCGTTCAAGTAAACATTAACGCAAGATGATTTCCATAATGTCGCAAGCCTTGGAAAACTCTGTCTGAATTTTTTTCGTTACATTTTGGAAGTAGTATGGCGTGTCCAAGTTGTAAATGTGTGAACTGGTGTAACTAAAGAATGGAGCGCTCATCTGAACATTTCCCATGGAAGTAGTGATAGACTTGCAACGGCGCGTTTGTGGGATTAGTTGCATGTCTTGGGTAAGCACATATATGATGAGCAGTCTTGTTTTGAACAGGCTGTCGAAACAGGCAACGATCAAAACATTTATAATTAAAAATCACACCATATAATAATTATCAATGTGTAATTATTTATATATAAATAGCCTGTTTATTTATTTTTTATATTTCCTGTCCCTTTCCGGAAATACTTCCCACATAATGGTAAGACATTAGCTAGAGGAGGACAACATTGTTACCTAAGTTCACTAGAAATACACGTGTGGCCGTTTAAAATGTGGGAGGTGTTTCTGCCGCACGCTATAGCTAATATGCCACACCCTATATATACAGGGTGTCCATAAAGTTCGTGTGCAATTTAAAAAACTTATAACTTTATTTGTATTTGCGATAGAAATAATCTGTAAAAAATCTTATAAAGTTTAATGTACCCAGTTTTAAGTATAGCTAAAATAACTAATGTAATTTCAGGCAGTACTGTAAATCAGTTGGCAAATGTTTTCCGTGAACTGCAAAATCGTATTACCCTTTGTATTGCTAATGATGGAGGACATGTGGAAACTTAAATAAAATTTATATTTTAGCTTAAAAAATATAGATTTACTTCTTTCTAATCCTTTTTACAAATTATTTCTATCGCAAATACAAATAAAGTTATAAATTTTTTTAATAAATTTTTTAAAATGCACACAAATTTTATGGACACCCTGTATATATATATATATATATATGTATATAGTAATTATTTTATTTATTTATTAATATGTAATGGTACATATAGTATTTATTTTAATCGTTCATTTTTAATTTTAATATTGGCATGTTTTTATAACTCATTCAATATAATAAGTATTGCGTTTTACGTTCAAAATAATATATATATATATATATATATATATATATATATATATATATATATAAATGATTTAATAACACTAGAGGCCCCTTTAAGATAGTTCTAAAGTATATACAAAAATATTTTTAAATCATGAAAGTCTTTAAAATTAACCTTTATATATATATATATATATATATATATATATATATATATATATATATATATATATATATATACATATATATATATATATGCATATATATATATATGCATATATATATATATATATATATATATATATATATATATATATATATATATATATATATATATAATAAAAAGACTTAAACACTAATATTCCATGATCATAATTTATTTCATTGGAATCATGAATTGGATTGTTTTCACGATTCTAATGAAATAAATTATAACCATGGAATATTTGTGTTTAAGTCTTTTATTATATCCTTACTCTGTCCTAGACATTCAGTTCTACCTGGATTCTATCCTCTTGGAATTATTTTTTATACACATATGTATGTGTATGTATCTATATTTATTTAGATATTTTAGATATATGATTGCATATGTCTGTGTATATTTTCCACTAATAGTATCTCGCTCTCTCTCGCTCTCTCTCGCTCTCTCTCTCTCTCTCTCACTCTCTCTCTCTCTCTCTCTCTCTCTCTATATATATATATATATATATGTGTGTGTGTGTGTGTGTGTGTGTGTGTGTGTGTGTGTGTGTGTATAACTATTTCATTGTATTTTATATTTTTATCCGTAAACGGGTGTAGGCGAAAGGTGACATGTCTTTAAAATGGAAGTTCATCTAGACATCAGTGAATAGCAAACTGCCTCTAACCTCCAACCTATATTTTTCCCTTTTCTGCTTTAGCCTTGATCTGTTTTTCCATTGGTTAACCTAGACATACCCACGAAATTTTGATATCTTGTTCCCCCCTTCCTTTTCACACTTAAATAAGCTACCGTATTTTTTTCTGTTTTCAAAAATAAATCGTTTTCGTCATAAGTTACCTAATATCGCCTGATGACGGAACAATTTGAATGTAGCGATGTAAAATATTTTTAAATATGGATATTATTAAATGAAAATATTATTAACATATATATATATATATATATATATATATATATATATATATGTGTGTGTGTGTGTGTGTGTGTGTGTGTGTGCGTGTGTGTGTGTGTGTGTGTGTTAATATTGAAATAAATAAAATCGCATTCTTTTTGGTGAGACCGCATTCCAAATCTTCGATACACATGAGGCCAGCGGAGACTATTTCAAATTCCCAGCATCCCGAAGAATCCCAGGATGTAGACAAAAGAATTCTAACTACAGACACCAAATTTATTCTTGATAATGACTGAGGACGTCGATACTTGAATAAAACAATCTCTATATGAATTTCTGATTTCAAAATCAAATGCAAATTAAATTTGGATCGGAATACAATAGGATAGAAAAATAAGGAACGAATAGGAAATGGATATCAGTCTATCATATGTCTCTGTTATTTAAACTTCGTCTGAGATTAAGTGAAAACAGACAGAAAGACAGAAACTTTTCAATTTTGTTTGGGTCACTTCTCATTGCTCAGTCACGTATTACGTGCATTACAATTCATCATAAACCCACAAACAAAAACGATCTAATCAACTTCTATTCCCACCACAACCAAAGAATAAAATCTGAACTAATCACAGATTTCTACCTTAGAGCCCTTCGGATATGTTACCCGGAATACCGAAATGAAATAGAGAAATATACTGAGAAAACATTCAAACTTCTCCACAACTCACATTATTTTATCATCAAAGTTACAAAACATTATCTGTCTATATTTCTGAGATGAGGTATTATGTACATTATTTACATTATTCGGACTATTGTCCTCATCTTTATCGTTTTGGCTGTTGTGCGCTCCGGCCTTCTTCAGGTGGTTGGAATGTCGAACTGAACCTTTTATTTCGCTCACTGGGGTAGACTGTTCTAGTTCCACGTGCCATGTTTAATGGATGTCAGTTATCAGTTATCTCCTGTTAATTTCCCTCTGAAAGTTCTTCACTGCATTGACCGGGTATTGAACTCACACTCTTTGGGTTCTGTCACTGGATCTAACCAACGCTTTTATCCACTGTGCCATGAAAAAGTTACAAAGCATGCTACAAAATACTAAAAGTAAAAAAAAAACAAACACCACTAATAACACTTCTAACAAAAATTACACAAAATTCAAAATCCTAGTGTTACATTATTGTTCAATATATACTCCCTTAGCATTACAGTTTAATGTATGCTCCCTAATCGACGTTAAGGAACGTCGATCTCGCTTTCTGATCCGCCCATTTTCTGCCTAACCCCTTTCCTTTTTCTAATGGTAACTAATAAACACCGGTCACGTTTCGTGTCGGCTCTCTCAAACTTGATTTGTCCTGTTTGCCATGACTTCATGTAATATGGAGGCAACGAGGAAGTAATTCACGCTTTACAACCCTGCAAATGACGACTGATACCAGCAAAAAAGGCAGCCCCCACGTAGGTTGTTTCAATGGCGCCCGTAATTTAGAGTTATGTTAACACGGCGAAAAAAATGACCACGTGTGTGAAAATGGCCGTAGGATTCCAGTCAAACATATCGCCACCGGGCAAATTGGACTATAAGACTAACGTTTCAGAAGGATAGACGCTCTGCAAACAGATGTGGAATAATTACAGCACCGGTACCACACTGCGCGAACAAAATAAGGAATACAAAACAGCACTATTTCTCACGCTATCGGACCAGACGCGTTAATAGTTTGCAACGGCTTTCAATTTGCTTCAACGGAAAACAAAGATGACTTGGACAATGGTAATAGCTAAATTTGATCAACGTTTTATCGGACAGACCAATGAGCCATATGAACGAGATGTCTTCAACATAAGATATCAGGAACAAGATGAGAACATTGATGCATACTACGCTTCGTAACCTATCGAAGTCTTGCAATTTTTGTGAATGTTTACACGATTCTTTGCTACGCGACCGCATAATGTTGGGCGTAAGAGACAACCAGGCAAGTAAAAGAATGCTACAGCTTAAACAATGGATTGACATTTACCACCACCTCCAAGACAATCGGACATATAATTAGGAAGAAAAATAAACCCAACGCCAATTCAAATGCCAGGATTTATCAAATAAATTGTTTACAATGTTTATGTCGGGGAGATATCACGTGTTCTAAATGCCCGTAACTACGAAGACAACAGAAAATTTCGTTTGGAAAAACGATCAAATTATCTCGTTTTGTATCGAAACGATGCTGGACATAACTTTGATTTCGCTAATGCCAATTTAATTTAAAAAAAAAGGATCATAATTCTTTAAGGAGAAAATACACTGAAAACTTTATTTTAAAATTTTAATATTATTAACAACTATAAACTCACGCCTAAATGATTACGTCGCCATCCATCTCTCAGTTCATTCTTAAAAAATCTAACTTATATCTATCTAATACAAAGACTACATACTTAAAAAAGATCTGCCATAAATTAGAATGATACGACACCCTGGTGCGCTGGCTGACCGCGCAAACGTGAAGACATTAGAACTCCCACAAGAGAGAAACACATACACAATTACGAATACACATTACCATCTGATGCCCACTTAGACTTATAAGAATCTTCATAAACTTACATACATATAGAATTATCTACGGTTTTAATTCGTGTGACCTGTGACTAACCAAAAAGAATTGACCTAAACAAAATTAAAAATATCAAAGTTCGTGTCTTTTTGTCTGTTTTCTCTCAATGTTTAGCCAATCTTTAATAAAAGTAAAATATTAGATTGATATCCGTTTCCTATTTGTTCTTTATTTTATCATATATATATATATATATATATATACACAGATATATATATATTTTTTGTCATCAACCGACAGACTGTTTCGCAGCTCATCAGTGTGGCTAGACGTCCGGTTGCCTCTAGCTAGGATCGAAACCCGACTGAATTGGCGTCAGTCGGAACTTCTACCACTAAGCCGTCGGCTCACGGCTGGGATGAAGGTGAATTTTAGCGTATTTATTTTTAGATTTAGATAAACACACAGTGACTGACAGTGACTCAATTCTGCCGAAGAGTCATGCTATATTAGCTTAAATAGTCACTGTTTACAAACTCACACCTCAAACCAAAGAGCACAACCGAAATTAATTTTTCAGGAGCCAATATTTTTTGTCATCCACAGACAGACTGTTTCGCTGTGATATAGAACAATCTTACAGAAAGTAAATTATGACAAAGTGACGTGTTTCGTCATTTATCAGATGAAGTTCTTTGTCATCTATTTTCCCTTATATATATATATATATATATATATATATATATAGATATGTGTGTGTGTGTGTGTGTGTGAACAGAGTATGAGATGGATAAATTGTCGAAGTTTATTTAATAAATAAACGGAGCGTCTACTCAAATACGAGTATCCACTAAAAATGACGTTTGAAGAGAAAAGAATATGTTGGATTAATAAAATATCCATTCTAAAATTATCTCTTATATTACGGTTGTATACGGAACTGTGTGTGTGTGTATATATATATATATATATATATATATATATATATATATATATATATATATATATATATATATATATTAATATATATAGATATGTGTGTGTGTGGGAACAGAGTATGAGATGGATAAATTGTCGTCTAAATTATGTAAAAATCAATATAACACTGTCATCTCATTTTAACAGATATATTTACCAGAACATTTACACAATATCTTGAAATACTAAAGAGTAAATTTATTCAAGAAAATTGCCATAGGCTTCAACCACGGTCTCTCTGTCATTGTGCTCTTTATCCCACAGACGGGGCCCAACTGACGCTACTATACTGCGCAGTCGACAAAATAAATAAAAAAACAAAACAAATAACACGCATGCGCGAAATTAAAAATACAAAATGGCGACAATTTACTTTTCATACTCTATATAAAAGACAGTACTCCTTGAAGAATGGACATTACTAAGAAACTTCGATTCCAAGGAAAACAACAAAAAATTATATATAAAGTTAAGTAATAATTTCATATATATATATATATATATATATATATATGTGTGTGTGTGTGTGTGTGTGTGTGTGTATGTGTGTATAAATATATATATACTTTCTTGCTAATATTAAGAGCTACACAGGACAGGGAAGTTTGAGGAGCCGTGATGTCCAATGTCCTAAAGAGGCAAGAAACATAGAATAGATGATTATTGTTAAATATTTTTCTATTTTAGTTCATGTTTCTGTACTCCTTCCTGTCAATCAATGTTGCATGGATACGAACTTTTACCAACTAATTTGTGTCCATAAACCAAGATATGAGATATATATTAAGGATCAGACATATAATGTGTGTACGTCTAAGCTGATTTCGCTTTTTGTTTCTGTTGGTGTATTTCTCAGTGGGAATCATATTCGGGGAAAATGTTTGAGGGCAAAATACTTCAGGAGAATGGTAATCAGGGAAATATGGCGGAATGAAAAAAAGATTTTTGAAAATGAAGAAAGAAAGAAAGATAGAGATAAAAAAGAATGTAAAAAGTAAGAAATGAAAGCGCGAAATATGATGAGGTTGAATGTTTCTTTCATTTTATTTTGCGCAACCGTCTGAGGATCGCTTCATAGTGTGAAACCTCAAGTGGCGGTGAAGCTTTGTGCAGCCGGCTATTTATTGATTGAATTCCGGCTTTATTCTATCACAATCTGACTAATTTGTATTTGTGTGTTTTGATATGTCCATTAATGGGTATTAGATTTATCATTTTTTTCTCTATCATTTGAGGATTGATTTCCTTTCTCTTTATGCTTTTGTTTCTTCCGGTAGTATTACAATGATATCAGAATGCGCTACTCATAGATTCATGACGAATTTCTGACTAGCGGATTCTGATATTATTCTGATTTTATTAATACTATATATATATATATATATATATATATATATATATATATATATATATATATATATATAAAGAAATAATCATGCATAGAATCAATGAGGACATGGATCTTCGAAAGTACTTGCTTAACTTAAAAAAATATACACTAGAAACATCCGACAGCAGTTTTATAAATGAGGATCACATCATTCAATGCATTAACAGTATTTTAATGCATACATTATATTCTGCTAGCGAAGTGATTTCGCCATTAATCGCATTAATATTACTGATTGATTCCCTGTATGATTATTTCTTTATATATAAAATATATGCTGCCTAATATATATATATATATATATATATATATATATATATATATTAGTAGGCTCTTCCCTTCCCTGAATTGAGCACTGTCAGTTATTGGCGTGTTTATTCACAAAGTAGGTAAATATTTGCCTTTGTTGCAAACTGTGCGCCGATGGGTTAGGCTGAAAAATCACTGACTGTTGCCGAATCACTCAGGTTTCTATCTCGGCTTGATGCAATCGGACCTGTAGTCACACTGATGAGCTGTGAAACAGCAAATCAATCTGTATGTGGATGACAATATATATATATATATATATATATATATATATATGTGTGTGTGTGTGTGTGTGTGTGTGTGTGTGTGTGTGTGTGTGTGTGTTTGTGTGTATATATACGCACTGCAGTTCGTATTAATCCTAGAACACTAACCATCAATTAAAGTTACACCACTACTAACCATGGGTATTTCATACCCGATATTGAAAATATCAACAACAACAAAAAAATTAAATATAAATCTTTATTTGAAATATTTTACATGCAGGTACTTCAAACTTTGTACTTTGAGTTAACATCAATAGGAACTGAAAAAAACATATTATTTAGGAAAGAAAATCAGGTAGTGAAAAAATTGTAATTACAAATAGGAAAATTGGCGATGGCTACTATATACCCATGGTTAGTGTTCTAGTGTTAATATTGTATATAGATGTTCCACATTTTTAATTTTATCTACTGGTCACTTTAAAAAACTTCCTGAATATCAAAAGAATTACATTTTTTTTGTTAACCTTATGTCTGATTAACCCATTCCTCCCCTTCAACAAATTTAACATGTCAATATTTGTCTACAATCACGATACATTTGTCACTGGCATATATTGAAAAGTCGTGAATGATGTCATGTCTATGTTCCAGTTTAACATGACATGAAAAAATTACTCACTCACCTCCACCCTCTGAGCTTACTTTTCTATTTAGCGTACATCTGACATTTAACGTGTTAACCAAAACATACCCACAAGTCTATTTTTA